>OX451736.1:1215123814-1215469963 GCA_948472305.1 Vicia faba | reverse complement strand
ACCGATGCGGTGTTTATCACAATATTATTAAAGAGGGAATTTACTTTCTTGGGTTGGAACTCCCTAAACGTATGTGACGTTGTACTGAACTGGGTTACCAATTCTCTTGTATTATTTATTACTTTATGATTTATCATCTTATTTCTATTATGTGTCAATTCTAGTTTAAGATGCTGAACACATTATATTAGACATCCGATCCAACATATATCTTTGCATAGAACATAATTTCAAAATATTTAAATGAAAAACATAAAATATTTTTATAATTTTAAAAGAATATTTTCTTATAACTCATTGTAATATTTTGTAACAACTCTTAAAATATAAGAAATCAAAAAACATCTTTATTAAAATAAATTGATTCGATCAAATTAAAAAATAAGTTAGGTCTGTTTTGCCATTTATTTTTCTTTATATTCATGTAAATTTAATTATATTGTTATATTAATTTTATTTGAGGTTGTTTAATTGGTTATCACAGTTCTTTGATCCACGCATTAAAAGAAAATTGAAATGATATTATAAATAGTGGAAATTTTAACGTTACAAGTCACATAAAAAATCACACTCAATATAAAATAGACTCTCTTTTTTTGGTTGCAATGATACTTATATTTTCCTACACATTCAAAGTGTATAAATCCAATTAAGTGTACACCAAACATTTTCTATTTATTTATTTTAATTTTAAAAAGTGCACAAGATAGATGAAAGACAGTAATTTAGTAAATTTGTGGATAAATAAAAAATTAATGTTTCCTATCCCTTTCACACATAGCTAGTAAATATATCCACTCATGATGTATAATGACGTTGTTGAATATATAGTTTGCAGACAGGAAACAACCAACAACAATACTCCGTCTTTTTTCTTCTTTCTTTTTTTCATCTCCTCTCGTTATGTATATTATGTCACTTTGTAGGGTCTTGTTGTGGTAATAAAACTGAAGAAGCTTAGTTTTGTTACGTAATATAATACTACTACACATGTACGTAGAAAATGGTAACACTATATAGCTAGAATAAAGTTGATAGAACGTCACTTTAGGGTTAGATGAAGATATAGGTCCCACATGCAGGTTGTAAATGTCGACTTCAGTTCCCTCAGTAGTTTTAAAAGGGAGAGAGAAAGAGAGAGGTAACTATTGTATTGCAATTTGCACTTGCACACACTCATGATATCAAGGTAATAAATATATATATTAAAAGGGTGCTGAATGATCCAAGGTACAATTTAGTAAAGAAAAAAGAAGAAGAAAGATGGGTCATCATTCATGCTGCAATCAACAGAAGGTTAAGAGAGGGCTTTGGTCTCCTGAGGAAGATGAGAAACTCATTCGATACATTACTACTCATGGATATGGATGCTGGAGTGAAGTTCCAGAAAAAGCTGGTCTCTCACTGCACCCTCTTATTACTCTTATACTAATTCTTGGTTTATATTTTGGAAAAGAAAAGGTAAATGAATTTCTTTTATCATCTTTTTTTTTTATGATTTTGCAGGGCTTCAAAGATGTGGTAAGAGTTGTCGATTGCGATGGATAAATTATTTGAGGCCTGATATTAGAAGAGGGAGATTTACACCTGAGGAAGAGAAGTTAATTATAAGTCTTCATGGAGTTGTTGGCAACAGGTTTGAATCACTACTACTATTCACACTACCTTTACCAATTAAGCATTTGGAATCATGATCAGTTTCTTGCTTTTTATATATGTCCAAGTGTTCTGTACTTTTCCTAGTTGAAACAACCAAAATATTGTTGGGTTGAGTTGAGTTTTATATATTAACACAATACTTGAATTTGAGACCTAAGAAAGTGTTTCTCTCGAGGTCTAGCTCTGGCTTGGATTGAGGCCGTACTTTAGATTTGTCAATATATACTAACTCAATAAGGAAAAAAAAAACAAAACATGAGAATAGGAGCAATCAACCTCAAAGCTATAGTTTTGAGGAAGTTAAGGTGGCAATTTTGTCAGTTGAAATTTACTATTCTATTTTTAGTGTTTGCCTATCTCAGCCTACCAAATGCTAACCATGTTTTTCTCTAGTATGCTTGCAAATTACGATTCCATTTTTATTTAAGCATCTTAATTACAAAGATATATGTTTTGTCTTAATTTTAAACAGAAAACTTAATTCATACTTAAGTGATTATTACTTTTGCATTAATGCAGATGGGCTCACATTGCAAGCCACTTACCTGGTAGAACAGACAATGAAATAAAAAACTATTGGAATTCATGGATCAAGAAGAAAATTAGAAAATCTTCATCTTCTTCTTCTGCTCCTAATTTATCATTTAATACACCACAAACTATTGATCATCATCCTCAGTACAATTACAGTTCCAATCAACTGGAGAATTACTTTACCAACCAAGAAAATGTAACAACAAAAGAAACCTTATTTTCTTCAACGTGTCCTTTATTTATGTTCGACACAACAACAGCAACAGCAGACGCCAGTGTAATAAGACCAGAAGTGTTTTTCCATGATAACATGAATTTGAGCTCAGAATCATGGAACTTGAATCATCATCATCATCAAGTTCAGGCACTTCCTCCTCCTCCTCATCCAGCAGCAACAGCTTTTACAACCATTCATGATACTAGTAGTAATTATAATCTACCACCATTGATAGATAATAATGTGGAAAACATGGTGCCAATTGATCAAGTTCAGTCTTGTAACATGGATGAGGAAGGAGAGATGTTAACATTGGAATCATTGCAGTTGCAGAGACATGAGTTGAATGAATGGGTGGAAAATCAACAGCAACAACAATGTTCTAGCTTTCTTTTCTGGGAGAGTGTTGAAGAACCAAACTCATCAAATATTATGGGAACAAATGCAACAAATTCACTTTCTCCTTTTCCTTCTTCATTATTATGAGATGATAATTTATTAATTAAGAAGACTAATTATCTTCTGATTAATTATATCTCAACCCTAACTAGGAAGAGTTTGCTTGCTCCTTCTCCTATTGATTTTCTACATTTTTTTGATTGCTGATTGGAAAGATTTGAGTGTAATGTATGTTATGTATATGTATAACAAGGCTTGAAGTGTTTATTTGAGTGTTTTGACATGGAAGAGGAAAAATAAAGTTATTTGATATTGAAGATACATGAAAAGCTATGTACTCGATTTGGTATTTGACTGTACCAATTGGTGATTTTTTCTTGAATGATAATAATGGGTTTGCCTTTTCAACTTTCAACATTTGTGTCTCTTTTGTACAACAACCACAGGCCTGCAGTCGTACACAAAAAGCATTTTGACTCCATCAGTCACCACATGCACACGTTTAAAACAAACAATCACAACTTGTAATTATGCTTTACATTAATAATTTTGTATTGTGATGTGATCTTTTTTAAGAATTTAGCTGTAGAATATTTTTTTTAAACGGATGTTATGTTTCAACAATCATATTTCATAGAAGTTTAACATGAGTGAAATTCGTCTAGACATGGTGAAATTTCTTTGGACTCTTGATAAATAGTTTCATAAAGGAGATAGCTTCAAAAAGAATGTGAACATGGTGGATTGATCTTTAGTTAATCTTAGGCTCTTTTCTGGGGAAGAGATTGATTTTAGATCTAGAGTGGTTGCAGACATGTGATCCTTGCTTAGGATTAAAGATTCTTATCAATTATTCTAAAGATTTAGGTCTAAATGACTTAAGGAGGGGGACACTAATTCTGATTACTTTCATGTGTTACGAGTAGAAGCAGAAGGAATGATATCTTAGCTCTAAAGGATAAAAAGATTTGGATTGAAGGGGTTTATGAACTTAGACAAGAGGTCGTGAATCATTTTACCAAGATTTTTAAAGAACCAAACGGGGGAATGAATCAGCGCTTCCCAATCCTTGCTTAGGATTAAAGATTCTTGCTTAGGATTAAAGATTCTCATCAATTGTTCTAAAGATTTAGGTCTAAATGACTTAAGGAGGGGGACACTAATTCTGATTACTTTCATGCATTACGAGTAGAAGTAGAAGGAATGATATCTTAGCTCTAAAGGATGAAAAGATTTGGATTGAAGGGGTTTATGAACTTAGACAAGAGGTCGTGAATCATTTTACCAATATTTTTAAAGAACCAAATGTTGATAGACTTTGTCTAAATGATGTAGTTTTCTGCTCTCTTTCCGATGATAATAACCTTTCTTTGTTGGCTCCCTTTAGTCTTCATGTGCTAGACTCTGTTATGTCCTAGTCGATGGTAACAAAGTTCTAGACACGTATGGTTTTAATTTCTCCTTCCTCAAAAGATTTTGAAATCTGTTTAGAGTTTACATGGAGATTATGTTTGATCAATTTCATCATTTTGCATCTCTACCTCGTAATTTTGCATTATACTTTGTGACTTTGAACCCTAAAGTTAATTCCCTTCTCATTTGGGAGATTTTAGGTCTATTTCTTTGGTGATATACTTGTACAAACGAGTGGCTAAAGTGTTGGCCATTAAACTTGGGCCAGTGATGGACCATCTTATATGCCCTAATCAATCAACTTTTCTTAAGGGAGAACTGTTAGTTCATGGAGTGGTGGTTATCAATAAGGTGGTCGACTTGGCCAAGAGATCTAATAGAGTTTATCTCGTTATTAAGATGGATTTTGAAAAAGCGTATGAATTGGTTAGTTGGAACATTATGGATTATATGCTTATCAAATTCAGATTTAGTGATAAGTAGTGGAGATCTTAGATGAGAGTTTGTGTTTATTTTTTTTGGTAATCTTGGAGTGATGGTGAATGGATGTCCTACTTGCGGTGATGGTGATCTTTTGGTGATGGTAATTTTGGGATCAACATCCAAAGGGGTTTGAAGAAAAGGGATATTCTAACTCATTTCTTTTTTCCTTCTAGTGGCTATACGGGGTTTAGTGGTCTAGTCGCCAGGGATGACAAAATTGATCTTTTCTCTGGGTTCAGGATAGACATATCTGGGTTGGTGGTGTCTCATATTTAGTATGCTAATGATACTCTCTTAGTGGTTGAACCTACTCTAAAGGATTTATGAAGAATTCAGACTATTCTTAGAGGTTTCGAGTTGGCTTCAAGAATTTGAGTGAATTTCTTTAAGAGTAGTCTTATATGGATCAATGTGGATTATGTCTTTTTATCATCTAGAATAGTTTCCTCCACTGTGAGATTGATTCTCTTCCTTTTAATTATCCTGGTTTCCTAGTAGGGGCGAATCATAACCTTGAAATTACTTGGGAACATTTAACTTGCTGGAAAAGAGGCTCAATTCTCAGAAGCATGGATATATCAATTTGGGTGGTATATTGGTTCTTCTTAAATCAATATTTAATAATGTCCTGATATTTTTTGTCATTTTTTAATATTCTTATAACGGTTTGGAAGAAGCTTATCAATTTGCAAACAAGGTTCCTTTGGGGGAAGGCGAAAAGTGCTTCAAAGATATCTTGGATTCAAGTGGGAAGATGTCTCTAAACTGTTAGATCCATAGTTTTATGATTGACATAAATTTTGCTAAAACATGGTTCTTAACTGATGTTGCACAAGATGTCACAACATCTTGACCAACTATCATGACAAGTTATGTTGTCGTGTATACCAGACATATATTGAGTAAGATGTCTTGACATCTTGGCCAATTATACAGCAAGTGTTGCTGTTATTTTTTTTGACAAATTTGATTTAATTTTATGAGATCCTATTGGATATATCTCACTAATTTTTGTAGGTCAATAAGATTTTATTAGGAACAATGCAGATTTGATTTAGTTTCATTAAAAAAATATCTTTGAGACTTTTTAGGAAACCTTGAAGATTGATTCCTATTTTTGTTGAAGATCTTGCAACTGATTTAAAATAATAAGATTTGATTTAATTTAAAGATTTCAAGCCCATTCTGCAAGAGTCTATAAATAAGGACTTGTTAAACCTAAAATAGCAAGCATTCACACTGAAGAAACCGTGGATGCATAAGGATTTAGGGTTTTGGGAGTCTTTTAAAGTGTTTGTGTTTTCTCTGCATGTCACTCATATATCTTTGATACATTGAGGTTGACTGATTGCTCTTAGTTTAGAGCTTTTAAGCAAAACTAATTATTGTTCTCACTCATGAGCTTTTAAGAAAAGAGTTAGTTTTGTATTTGAAGTGTAATTTTCTATTTGGTTCTTTTGATTCTAGTCACTCGTTTGTAATTGTATTTATCACTGAGGTGATTGGTGGGAAGTGAGAGGGAGTTCTCATATTTAGGAGGTTCCTAGGTAGAAATTTTATAGGGTAGTGATTATGTGATAAGTTGTAAACGGGGATTGTTTAGGCTTTGAACTAATACTATTATAGTGGATTTCTTTCCTGGCTGGGTAGCCCCCAGAGTAGATGACGTTGCACCGAACTGGGTTAACAATTGATTATGTTCTTTTACCTTCTGCAATTTATTTCTATATAGTTTATATTTTGGTAAAAGTTTCAGTCAATAGATGATGTTATAACATTTGTCCTGACATTGTGTTTTGGTGTTGAGACATCAGTCTTGACATCTATATTGCAAGTGTCATAATTTCAATTGGCATCAAAGCAGGCACCCTGTTCTGTATATTGGGTGAGCTCCAGAGAGAAAATAATTTCTGGTACTATAGGTTATGAGGAAATATTGTCATATACCATTGTGTTACTTGGAAAGCAATTCAGTAGAATTTTGAAGAGATTGGAAAGGAAGGGAAGACCAAATGTCAAGAACATCTCATCTGACATCAACAATAACCATGACTCTCAAATTAAATCCATAACTAACGAAATTCCTAATCATATTAGAGAGATTCAATGTCAGGTATGTGAAGGATTTGGGCATATTAAAGCATAATGTCCCTCTTATCTCAAAAGACAACCTAAGAGACTGATTGTTTCTTGGTCAGATGATGAATCTTCTAAGGGAGAATCTGATAAGCTTGTGACTTCCCTAACAGGAAGATGGAATTCTAATGCAGACTTTAGAAGTGAAGACGTATCTTATGACAAACTAAATACTTCCTACAAGGAACTGTGCAACAAAAGTGAAGAATTCTATCAAGTAGGGGTAAAGCATAGAATGATCATTGCTAAACTCTAGACTGAGAAGGAGGAATATCTAGCTGACATCTCTGATCTTCAGAATGAAGTCACTTTGTTAACATCAAAACTTGACAATTTTATCAAATTCGTTAGGATGTTGAACAAAGGATCTAATGTCCTGGATGATATTATCTAAGATATAGAAGGGGTAGAATACATATTGGCATATGGTTTAACTGTCAATCCTTAAAAAATAAAGATATAACCTATATGATAACATTTATTCTTGTTAAGGGTGATAACCAGATGTCTGACCTGATGTTGCAACATCCTGCTAGGTCACAGGAAACTCAGATGAAAGTCAAGCTCCAACCTTGGAAATGTCATAGGCTTCATGGAAATCCAAAACATCTATCTCAACCTATAAAAGAATGAAAAGTGAGAGATACTGTCAAGAATCTCATTGCTTATACCTCTCTTAAAGTCTCTTATAGTGAAGACTGATATTTTGATATTGGATGTTCTAAACATATGACATGTGTGCAAAACTTATTAGAAGATGTTAAACCTTACACAACTAGCTATGTCACCTTTGGATATGGTGCCAAAAGAGGTAATTAAAAGTGTTATAAGACTAGCTTGTGAAGGATCTCCTAAGCTTGATAAAGTCCTATTTGTAAAAGGTCTGAATGTAAATATGATAAGCATTAGTCAGCTATGTGATCAAGGTTTTACGGTGAACTTCACTAAATCTGAATGTCTGGTCACTAATAAGGAGAATGAAGTGCTAATGAAAGGAGATGGGTCTAAGTATAATTGCTACTTGTTAATACCTCAAGGAATCAACGATACCTCCAAATGCATGATGTCCAAGGAAGATGAAGTCAAATTGTGGCATCAAAAACTTGGCCATTTACATTTGAAAGGTATGAAGAAGATTGTATCTAAAGAAGCTATAAGAGGCATTCCTAAACTCAAAATAGAGGAAGGGAGAATCTATGGGGAATGTCAAATTGGAAAGCAAAACAAGATATCACACCAAAAGCTTCAACAACAGACCACCTCAAAAGTTCTGGAACTTCTTCATATGGATTTAATGGGACCTATACAAGTTGAAAGTATAGGTGGAAAAAGGTATGTTTATGTTGTTGTTGATAATTTTTCAAGATTCACTTAGGTGAATTTTTTCAGGGGAAAATCAGAAGTCATTGATGTCTTCAAGGAGTTGCGTCAAAAGCTTCAAAGAGAGAAAGAGAGCAACATTATTAGGATCAGAAGTGATCATGGCAGGGAGTTTGAAAACAGCAAGCTTGCTGAATTTTGTGCCTCTGAAGGTATTAGTCATGAATTTTCCTCATATATCACTCCTCAACAAAATAGAGTTGTGGAGAGAAATAATAGAACTCTACAAGAATCAGCAAGAGTCATGCTTCATGCAAAGAAGTTGCCATATCATTTTTGGGTAGAAGCTATGAATACTGCTTGTTATATCCATAATAGAGTCAGCTTAAAGATTGGAACAACAAATACTTTATATGAGTTATGGAAAGGAAGGAATCCTACAGTCAAATACTTCTATGTTTTTGGAAGTAAATGCTACATTTTGACTGATCATGAGCAAAGAAGAAAAATGGATCCCAAGAGTGATGAAAGAATATTTCTGGGTTACTCTACAAACAGCAGATCCTATAGAGTTTTTAACACCAGAGCTCAGGTTATAATGGAGTCCATAAATGTTGTGGTTGATGACTCAATCTCAGATAGTGAACATGATGTTGAAGACAATGTTGGAACATTATTTCAGATGAATGATGAGTCTGAAGATGTGGAAGAAGATGACATCAATACTGAGACTGCTGATGCTGAACCTGATAAAATCCAGTCAATAAGGATCCTTCAATCAGAATTCAGAAAGATCATCCTAAAGAGCTCATTATAGTAAATCTTGATCAATGGATTACTATTAGATCAAAGGAGGTTGTTTATAATTCTTGTTTTGTTTCTAAGATTAAACACAAGAATGTGAAGGAGGCCTTAACTGATAAATTTTAGATTAATGCCATGCAAGAAGAAATTAGCCAGTTCAAAAGGAATGAAGTTTGGGACTTATTTCCTAGGCCTAGTGGAACAAATGTCATTGGTACAAGATGGGTATACAAGAAGAAAACTGATGAAAGTGGAGTTGTCACCAGAAATAAGGTCAGACTTGTGGCATAAGGTTACATTCAAATTGAAGGGATATATTTTGATGAGACTTTTTCTCCAGTTGCTAGACTTGAATCCATTAGACTACTGCTAGGAGTGGTCTATTTATTGAAATTTAAACTAATTCAAATGGATGTGAAAAGTGCCTTCGTGAATGGGTACTTACATGAAGAGGTTTATGTTAAACAATCCAAGAGGTTCATTATCCTACTTATCTAGATCATGTGTTTAAGCTAAATAAAGTTCTCTATGGATTAAAGCAAGCTCATATGGCTTGGTATGAGAGGTTGACATAATTTCTTGTCAATAATGGGTACTAGAAAGGAGGAATAGACAAGACCTTGTTTTTCAAGGAGAAGGATGGAAAACTCATGATTGCTCAAATATATGTAGATGATATTGTGTTTGGAGGGATGCAATCAGAATTTGAGATGAGTCTTGTTGGTGAATTGACTTATTTTCTTGGACTTCAAGTAAAATAGATGAATGACTCTATCTTTATCTCTCAAAATAAGTATGCCAAGAACATAGTAAAGAAGTTTGGTACGGAAAATGTAAGTCACAAAAGGACACCTGCTCCTACTCATTTAAAATTATCAAAATATGAAAAAGGTGTTGCTTTTGACCAAATCTTATACATAAGCATGGTTGGTAGCTTGTTGTACCTTATAGCTAGCAGACCTGATATCACATTTGATGTGGGTGTTTTTGAAAGATATCAAGCCGAGCCAAAAATAAGTCACATCAATCAAGTAAAGAGGATTATGAAGTACGTCAATAGTACTAGTGACTATGGCATGTTATACTCTCATGGGTCAGATTCCATGCTGGTAGAGTATTGTGATACAGATTGGGCAGGAAGTGCTGATGACAGAAAAAATACTTATGGTGGATGTTTCTTTTTAGCAAACAATATAATCTCTTGGTTTAGTAAGAAACAAAATTGTGTTTCCTTATCTACTGCTGAAGTTGAGTGCATTGCAGCTTGGAGTAGTTGTTCACAACTAATGTGGATGAAACAAATGTTGAAGGAATATAATTTCAAGTAGATTGTCATGACATTATACTGTGATAATCTGAGTGTTATCAACATTTCAAAGAATCCTATTCAACACAGCAGGACCAAGCATATTGACATTCGTCATCAGTTTATCAGAGATCTTATTGAAGACAAGGTGATTACTCTAGAGTATATAACCACTGAGAAACAATTGGCTGATATTTTCACCAAAGCTTTGGATGCAAATCAATTTGAAAAGCTTATGGGTAAACTGGGCATCTGCATTATTGAGGAGTTATAGCAATTACAGGTTTGGAGGAATGCAGCTAATATTATGTTTTTCCTCTATGTTCTAAGGCATGATAAGCCTATACAAATTGCTATTGATAGAAAGGTCGGTGACATTACCAAGGAGTGCAGAAGGATCTTGGATAAGGGTAATAGGTGGAAGACCACTTGATATTGTTCAATATTGTATGTTTCCATCTGATATTTGTTTGTTTCCACTTGTGTTTGTTTCCATTGCTATGTTGTGTGCTTCCAATTTGTGTTTTTACTTTTACTCTATTTTTGTCAATTTTTGGCTAAAAGGGGCGAGTAAAGTGTTAGTGTTTCTGTTTGTCCCGATGTTATGACACATGTCTTGACATGTTTATTAGCATGCTAATAGGATTGTGCTACTGCTAAAGGGGGAGTAGTTATTGTGGTTACTTGTTGTTTACAACTATTTAGGGGGAGCATGATTGTTTGTCATGCTTGTTGGTGCTTCAGGTGCTACTATTTCTGATGATGGTGTTGTGTATGATGTCTTACCTGATGTTCTGAAATCTTTCCTGATGTGAAGCTTATTTATCTTATGTTACATGTGCCTCTGATATGTGAACTTGGATAGTTCATATTGGTTTGGTATTTTGGATTTTCTAGTAATTTGGGTTTTTCCTTTGAGGGGGAGTTTTGGTCACGTGTGACAGGGGGAGTAATGGACCTGTCTGATTTGTCTAGCTCTTGTGATGTGTTGGAGTTGTGTAATATGATGTCAGACCACATGTCTGGACATCTGTCTTCTAGAGTATCAAAGATGGTGATCAGTAACTTCTTGTAATCTCTTATGTATTTTTATGATTGCAGTTTGTACAAAGTTTACATGTTGTGCATGTACCTTGTGTTTTATGGTTGCAGTTTTATTTCTCTCTCCAGTTTGATTGTGCTAAGGTTGTTTTAGCCAAAATTTGTCAAAGGAGGAAGATTGTTAGATCCATAGTTTTATGATTGACATAAATTTTCCTAAAACACATTTCTTAACAGATGTTGAGCAACATTTCACAACTTCTTGACCAATTATCATGACAGGTTCTGTTGTCATGTATACCAGACAGATGTTGAGCCATATGTCTTAACATATTGGTCAATTGTACAACAGGTGTTGCTGTTATTTTTCTTGACATATTTAATTTAATTTTGTGAGATCCTATTGGATATATCTCACTAATTTTGACAGTTCAAGGAGATTTTATTAGGAACATTGCAAATTTGATTTAGTTTCATTAAAAAGGACCTTTGAGACTTTTTAGGAAACTTTGAAGATCGATTCCTATTTTTGTTGAAGATCTTGAAGTTGATTTAAAATTAGAAGATTGGATTTGATTTGAAGAGTCCAAGCCCAATATGCAAGAATCTATAAATAAGGACTTGCTAAACCTAAAATAACAAGCATTCACCATGAAGCAATCATGGTATTTTATGCAAGATGAAACCAATTGATCAAACTATCATTCAAGCTGAACCAAGATGAACTTATGCAAGTTACTTGAACCATTTGTAACCTCTATAAATAGAGGAGCCAGCCTTAAAGCTAAACACACCAAGTTTGCACACAAAAACTATATCGTTGCATTCTTCACATCTTATTTTCGAAACTCCCACCTCTTGCAATATTTTTGGATTCTAACCATATACACCTTACATACATCATATATAAGCCATCCAAACCTTCATTACACGACTGTAACACCTCCATCATCATCCTCCATACCTCACTTTTTCCATTTGCAACTTGATTTGGTTAGAGAGATTCAGAAGTTCTTAAAGCAGAGTAGCTATTTCGTTAGCTTCACTAAGGTCCTAGGAAGCTTTTTGGATCATTACATTGCTTCTGTAGCTATCAAAACAAGCATTGGACTTTCTCCAATAGGTAAGGAAAACTCAAACTTTGAACTAACTATTCATGCATTTTTAAGACATACTTTCTGAAACAAATATGTAGTCTATGATGTGTTGATGCTTTGGCCTAAATTTATTGGACTGAATCATGCTAGTATAGGGATTTTCATTTGATTGAAGTTTGTTAGGTTTTTCTAGTTTCTCCAGAAATTATTGAGTTATAGTTAATATTAATTTAATTTAATTGCATTTTTGAATCCCTTACAAAATTTTGAGCAACTTTTATTTTTACTTCATTGAAATTGGTTGGGAATTGGAGAAGTTACAAATTTTGGCCATATTTGTTATAGTTACTGTAACAAATCGTGAAAACAAGGAAGAAGATGATGATGTGGCACCAAATTCCGTTTTCAAATATGTCTTTATTAATTATTTAATGGTTTGTGTTATAAACATTGGATATATTACCACCTCAGTGGTTAGCGCACGCCTTTTCAAGTCTCTTTGTCTCTAATGAATGTGGGTTCAAATTCCCCCTTTTGCATATTTTCCATTTTTTTTGTTTTTCTAAGCATTTATCAATTGATTTTCACATATTTTGTTGTGTTTATGACTGCTATCACCATTGAGCGCATGGCTCAGTGGGTAGTGTTTTAACCAACAACCATAAGGGCGCAGGTTCAACCTTTTTTAGGCCCTTCCCAATTTCTTACTACTTGTTTTTTTTTGTTTTTTTTTTCTTCTCAAGTTTCACTCAACTTCTCACCAAGCAAATCAACTTATTTTGGGCTGATTTTTTGTACACTTCTCATTGACTATCCTTATTTTGTGAATATGTGAAAAATCTCAAAAATATTATTTATTTCACCTTTTTACACTTAATTCAAAACTAGTCAATTTATTTATTTTTAGGACTTTTTATTTGGTTTTCTTTGCTAATTGCTTGACTAAATCCACATTGAATGACCACACCATGTCTTTATTGAAAGTTACTTGATACCACATCCCTTGTGTATATTTATACCATGATCGACTTGATTTTATTAGGGTTTAGCACTTGATTTTAACACATGATGCCATGCTTTGTTTGAAAACCCTAATCACGATCCATGACCTATCTTTTGACTTCAGTACATGTACTTGTTTAAATACTTGGTTCTTGTTTGATCAATAAACACTTGAATCACTCTTGCTTAAAATTTTGACTTTGTCTTGATCATATATCATGCATACTCCTAACTTTTGATAACATGACTTAAACTTCACATGCTTGCCATGCTTTGATCTTCTTGATTAATTATCCATGTTTCATAACTTTACTTGTCTTTAAGGATGCACTTCCTTCATAAATTTCCATTAATCCAAATTGATATTATGCTTGCTTGTTTGCTTTGACACTTGCTTGTTTCTTCTATCTTTTGTCACAATTTGTACTTGATAAGCATGTTAACTTTCTTCTTTTGTGTTTAACACTTGTGATGTATGTGTTTTCCCTTTGTTGTAGTAATTAGTATTAAATACTTGTGCCCAAAATACAAGGAAAAGGATAGTATTGTTGACTTTATAGTCATATGCATATGCATTGTCTTAGGTCCACCCTTAGGTGTTTATGTTTGTATATTATCCCTGTAATTATTGATGTTTACCCTATGTATTCTCATGTACTCTAAAAAACCTTTTAACCTTAAAACTCATTTTCAAACTTTCACCACTTTCATATAAAAACTTTGACCTTATGTCATTGCATTTTCAAACTTTCTTTTTAATCAAATACTTCAACATACTTAAACATATCAAAACAAATTTCAAAAGACTAAAAGTGATTCAACCTCACTAAAATATTTTTGCCACTTGGCTTTTCAATTTAAATTTTTTTCTCAAAGAGATTAGATATAAATCTTCTTCATAATCGAGACATGATTCTCCTATCCCCATAGTAATTGTTGAAGTAAATGTGATTCTTTCCACATGAAGATGTTAATGGAAACTTGTTGATATTTATATCCAAGTTAGTAGATTTTCCTTCATGATGATGCAAGATCCATCTTCTCATACTTTTGGTGGTATTAGTTGAGTTTTCTCTCTAAAAGATGATGAAATATCTTTTCTCCTAAAATCAACCACAACAAACCCTTTTGTTATTTTTACCACGAACTACGAGGTTTTGATCCTTAATCGGTACGTAGGCATAAGACTATGTCTTTCCAAACAAAAATATAAATAAAATATATTTTTTTCCCATCTCCACACTCATTTAGAAAACAAACAATTTAAACCAAAAACATATATTATAAGTGGTTCATATAGAGTACTATAGATGCATAAGGAGCTAATACATTTCCTTTGTATAACAAACCCGCGTACATTTGATCTCTTCCTTATGCTTTGCTTTTAGCCTTTACTTCTTACATTGCATGTTAAACAATAGGGTTTCAATTTTTCTATTTTCCTTAGAAATAATAAAGTTCGATGGTGACTTCTTAAATCTTTGTGAGTCAAGTTTCTCAATAGTTTGGTCTCCTCAATTTTTCATCACAACAGCATGCACCACTTGGATCTAGCACACTATGAAGAAGTGCAAGTTCCCGCTTCCTTTTTGGGTTTCCAACAATCATATAACTTATATTGTTTCTAACTAAATTCTTGAATATTGATTTTGTCAAAAATTGACAACTTAAACTTGAAGATTAAAAATAGAACAAATACTACATGTATTTGACTAGTTATTGAAGAAATATGTATAAAAGTGTTGAGTTAACCATTGAGTTAGATTTGGCTAAACTAAGTCCTTTTTATTCTTTTTTCACTTTAAATATAAATAAAATTGATTGAAATATACTATAGAACTATTAACAAATGAGATGTCATTACAATACTAAATATAATCTTGTGTTTGTCCTTAATGAACATATAACAAGAATTTAGTTTTATATCCATTTACCTAATATCTTATGGTTTTGGGTGGGGATATGGCATATTCCTCTCTCGTGGTCCTGAAACATTAGACATCCTATATTAGTTTCATCTACCAATGATCAATCAAAATTTATTTTAGCGTTAATAATTTTCTTCAAATACGATTTTTAGCACATAATCTCACAAAAATTATGTAAGTGTTTAGCATGTCACTCAAATCTAAAAATAATGTATTAATCAACCGTAAGCCTCTGCAAAATTCTATACACTTTAAGAGGTCTTTCAACATTTTAATTAGGATCAGGTTAAAATGGTATACTTTTAGAGAATTTCTTTCCACACCTAGTACACTTCTTCTAGACCTCTTGCGAAAAACCCAAAATACCTCCAGAATTTAGAACTGCATATCCAAACGCACCACCAATGTGATTTATTAAATTTACTTCGGATATGCATATCCGAATTCATCTATTAGTTTATTTCAGATATGCATATCTGAATTTATCTCTGGGCAGAACAATCAACATTATTCAACATAATTCATAACATTCATTCAACATAATTCAAAGAAATTACATAAATAGTTCTACAGAAAATTAAAGTTACATATTGTTATAAACAGGAAGTTGAGGATGTTGCAACATCTTGATAACATCTTATGCCGATCTTTGAAGCTTCACAATCATCTCAATCGGAACCTTAGAAGAGTATCATTGAAAGGTACCCCACATAACCTATAAATTGCCTTTTGTTGTACCCCAAAATTTGCCCTCTCCTTTTTCCAAACACTTCTCAAAATCAATGGATTGATAGTTGAAATTTGGTCAACTGATGAAAAGTCAATTGTACACTAAAAAGTCAAACTTTGACTTTTTGATCAAAATTAAGTTTCAAAAATCATATTTCATCAAGACATGTCGAAATACAAAGCTTGATCATCAAGAAGTAAATAAAGTTAAAAGTCAATGTGAAAAGTCAAACTCTTCAAGACTTAGAAATTTTTCTAACTTTTTTTTACATGATAATTTCATGTCTTCATGCCAATTTTTCATCATGATGTAAGATGATTCAAGGAAAACTTCCAACATGAAAGTTGTAGATCTCAATGAGATCTAAAACTTTTTAGGGTATGACATTTTCTAGAAATGCTTGGATTTTGAGTTATAAATTCATGAAGTCGTGGCATTTTTTAATAAACACTTAGAGAAATTTTCAGTAGTTTTGGTCAGGATTTTACCCCAACGTCTTGGCATTTTTTTCACATAGTTCCAAGATGATTTTGTTAAAATGGCCAACATAAAAGTTATAGAGGATGTTTCAAGCTTTCCAAAACATCCAAGAGTGTGAATTTATCATACTTGAGCTAGGAGATTCATGGGAATGAAGTTGAGCACCCATTCTTGAATTGCAAGTCATTTTAGTGAAGAACACATAACAAAACCCTTATGATATGCTGCATAATCTTGTGTTGCATGCCTCCTTGCTTGAAAATATCATCATAATTTAATGCTTATAACCACTCTTGAGCTATTACCCAAGTGTTTAAACCATTGTCCAAAAGATCTTTCCATTTATGGCATAAAGGCACCATTGCCATTCTAGAAAAACAAGCTTGTTGGCACAAAACTTGTCTTGAGCCCATACATTGTTTGCTTATAATTTTACTCCACCATAAATCATGGAAAGAAGCCCCTCTATACCAGAAACTTTGGTACTTCATCTTGGAACCATGGAGTACTTGACATAGTTTGATATTTGCATCCCAACCAAACCATAACATGTTGTCTTGTAAACTTATTCAACCTTTGTTCACAAACCTTTGGCCTATAAATAGAGAGAGCATTTGCAAGGGAAAGAGGTCAGAAAAAATAGAGAGCTTCTTGTGTATTGAAAAATCCCCAAAACCCCTCACACTCTCAAAAAACCATAACTGTCCATAAAACTTCCACTCTTGAGCTTTGAAGTCCAAATCTTTGAAACTCATACATTACAAGTTTTCCCCAAACAAACCATCCAATTACCTTACATATATCATATAGAAGTTATCCAAACATAAGAACAACTTATGTAACATCATTATCACCACCTCCCAAACTCACACACATTGTTTTGCAATTTGACTTGGTTGGAGAGATTCAAACACTTTCAGCATAAAGTAAGGATTGGAACAACTTCAAAGAGGTATAAGGAAGCTCAATCAATCATCACATTGCAACTAGAAACATACATACACATTTTGAGTTTTCACTTCAAGAGGTAAGTTTTCTCAAACTGTGATATCCTTGTTCATACATCATTTTACTTTCATTTCCAAAAGAATAAAACAGGGCAAATCAAAGTAGAAGAGTTGCAAACACTAAAAATCACAAAAAAAGTGCTTCTGGAAGACTGACACGGGCCGTGTCAGGAAGAAAACAGAAAAAATGGCAAAACAGGGCTCTGACACGGGTGCCCGTGTCACAAGACATTGCCCGTGTCCCACTTACTGGAATTAAAACTTGACAAAATGGCAGGACAGGGTCCTGACACGGGTGCCCGTGTCAGCACAGCTGGGACAAAAAAAGACATGCATAATTATTACAGGGTTCTGACACGGGTGCCCGTGTTACAGGACACGATTCGTGTTAGCTTCAACACCAAAAATCTTGATTTTTGAGACTTTTTTGCTATTATTTTTATTCAATTTGGTTGTAATAGTAATTAGGTTTTAATTGCTTTCATTCCTCATTCATAAACTTGTATCCCCATCCCCTAAAAGATGTAATAGCGTAGGATATTTACTTTCCATGATTTACCGCTTTCAATATAAATGCTAGTAATTAGGGTTTGTATGGAAAGATAAAATCAATACTCGAAAACCCTAATCCAAGATAAATCAAGCATGAAATACAAAACACTTGCACACTTGCAACTCTAGGGTTAACTCCACGTGTTGCCTTAAGAAAATGGTCATGATATGCATGTGAGACATCTTAGCCAAAACAAATTAAAATACAAGATCATAGTCCCTCGATGACGCTACGAATGTTTCCTTACAAATGATCTTAGTCCCTCAGGAAAAATGCTAAGGTATCTCACAATATTTCTATCCATGACTATATGATGACCCACGCCCGTCCCTTCACATCCAAAGATAGAGCTTTTTACCAATCAATGGTAAGATAGTAATGTCAAAGGAAGAGAGAAATGAACAAAGGACTTTTGAGTAGGTATAACATTCTTAGTTGCTTTCTCACAATCCATCTTCAAAAAACAAACATCTTTTCGAACACACCAAACACTTTCAAAACATGAAATATTTTCAAAAAGTCCAACACTTTGTATGCATTCTTATAGAGACGAGAATCATTACAAAGTTTGCCTAAACGAAGGAGCTTTTCAAAAATACTTTCAAAACCCACCACAAACACATTTCAAACAAAAGCAATTTTCAAGTGATCTAGAAAGCAACTAAGAGCCCATAGATAACTATGGATGAAAAGGGTGCTAACACCTTCCCTTTTCATAACCTACCCCCCGAACTCAAGAAAATATCTCAAAGGTCTTTCCTGTTCTTTTCACCCTTTCCTTATTAGATAAAAGAAAAGTCGGTGGTGACTCTTGCTATCCGCAATAATTGCGATCAAATGCAAAACAACCAAGTCAGTTCTCCCACCGTATTACAGAACTGGCGACTCTACTGGGGAGTTTTGAAAGTTGAGTTACCTTATAGCTAGATTACCTTTAAATTGCTTTCATTGTTTGATTTGTTTGCTTTATATTTATGGGTCCTTGTTTGGGTTTGTATTGATCCTCTACCCATATCGGGGAAACATCATTAGGTAAGTAGCAATAGATTATGGAAATTATACGATGTAGACCGATATGGATGAATCAATGGCTACGTTAGTGTGACGCATTTGTGTGTACTGGTATCCCTTGTGTTGAATCGAGGAGAATACGGCGCTGTTGAGCGGTGTCATAAAGCACTAACTAACTTTAGAACCTTTAATTGAACAACTTGGCCATTAGGAAGTAGTGAGATAGCCGGTTTCAGTGGAAAGCTGAAAATTGGTTGATACTCGATACTACGCTCATTGACATCAGACTTTTGAGATATTTTGGCTGCAAGAAAAGATTGATTATGCTAAAACAATGCCCAATGAAGAAAGATCAGTGATATTGAGATTCCCTAGAACCCGATTACTTTCTAGGACAGGTCGAACGAACTAAACATCAAGAGGGTACTTACCTATGAACCTCATGCAATCCTAAACCTAAGGACTTGTTTTCTTTGTTTGTGTATGATTACTTGTACATAAACATCATGACATCATACCATAGCATTTTCAATAACCATTTCAAGGACCTCAAGGGTTTATGATGCAGGGTTATATTGAACCAGACGTCTATCAAGGGGCAAGAGGATTTATTTTCCTCTAGCCAAAGGCTATCAAAGACCAAAGCATGTTGTCTTGAGTCGAGGGCTATGACCCACTCAACATGGTGAGCTTGATTCTCGTGGAAGGACATTCAACGATACAAAGTTCTCCAATCAAAGATGTGATCAAAGTTAAACTTCTAACATCTTCTTTTGTTTTCCCCGCAAGATCCTTGAAAACACTGCATTTTTACTTATTTTGCAGGTGTTCTCCAGACAGGTTTCTCATTTTTCTCGTTGTTTATTTCAGTGAGAAAATGGCTCTAGAGCAAACAGTTAAAGATCTCCAAGCTCAAAATGCCCAGTTCCAACAAGTGCTCCTGAACTTAGCCAAGGGGCAGGATGATCTGAAAGCACTCTTCACCAAAGAGAGTAAGAAGAAGGCTGTCATCCTCAACATGGGAAGAAGGTTCAAGGGGTCTGCCCAACTAGCTCAAAAAAAAAAGATGCTTCTTCTGAGGAAGAATACAATCAAGAAGAGGAAGATAGAAGCACTAGAGATAGGGATAACCAAGCTACTTAGGATAAAGACTGTTCTGAGGAGCAGTATCCACCGGCGGATTAAAAATACAAACAGCTTGAAGACCGACTTAAGGTTGTGGAAATCAAAGTAGTACTTGGTCTAGACTTTGGAGATTTAGGGTTGGTCCCTAGGGTAGTCATTCCCCACAAATTCAAGATCCTTATCTTTGCCAAGTATGACGGGGTATCTTGTCCTAAGATGCATCTGAGATCTTATGTCTGCAAGATTCATCCATACACTGCTGATCAGAAGTTGTGGATTCACTTTTTAAGAAAGCTTATCTAGAACGCAGTTGGAGAGGTTTTATCAGCTTGAGAGGACTAATATCCACACCTGGGAAGATCTAGTTATTGCTTTCTACAAGCAGTACCAATATAATGCTGATCTTGCACCAACTCGTGTGTAGTTGTAGAATATGACTATGGGCTCAAACGAAGGCTTTAAGGAGTATGCCCAAAAGTGGAGGGACCTAGCCAGAAGGGTTCAACCCCCTTTATCTGACAGGAAGCTCGCTGATATCTTTATGGGAAATTTGACAGGACCTTTCTTCAATCACCTAATTGGAAGCTCTTCGGTCGGGTTCACCGAGCTGATTCTAATTGGGGAACGAGTTGAAAATGGAATCAGAAGCGGAAAGATCCAAGTGGCTGCATCTTACAATACTCAGAAGAAGTCGTATAATGGGAAGAGAGAGTCCAATGTTGTGTACGGCCAGAAGGGTCGTAACAAGAGTAACCACGACCAGTCTGTGGGGGCAGTTCTGATCTCTAATCCTGCATCAACGCGACAACAACAATGGGGAAACCAGCGAAGGCAAGACGAGCCCAAGAGACAGTTTACCAAAATCAACATGCCACTGTCACAAGCACTGCAACACATGTTAAGAATGAATCTGATTACGTTGATAGGACCTCGTCTAAACCCCAAAACTTCTTCTCCTAACTACAATCCCGATGTAAGATGTGCCTATCATTTTGGAAGTCTTGGGCATGATACTAACGATTGTTGTTCGAACACTTATCTATTATGTTAAACTTTGTTTCATTAATGCATTTCATATGTTTGTCTTGAATTAACCCATTCGTTTTCACTATATTTAAATTGTGCTTTTATTCCCATTTTGTGATATTCAAATCTCGATTACAAGCTGTAAACCTTTAGAGGAAGGATGAAGAAAATGATACTCTAATCTCTAAAGTATGCTTTTAAACCGGCCTTTCTGATGATGTACAGGCGTTGTTTCAAATCCCAAACAGTAGAGTTATAAGGAAGATAATCCCTAGTCAGCCCCTTTGAGCTTAAGAAGTAGGAGTTTCTTTTTCTCCCAAATTGAAACCTTTAATCAGAACCTGGGGCAGGGTAGTTTCTCAATTAATCCAAATGTGCATTCAGTCGCAAGCTTTCTCTTCATACACAATGAACGACATCAAAAACATCCTTTTGAATCAAAAGACGATGATAGTTCCCCATAAAATAGGCAGTCATTATCTCTCAAAAGAAAAGCCCACTGAGTCAAAACCTACGTAGGAGACTTAAGAAAAATTGGGGCATCCCGCTGACTGTAGCCTCAAAATAAAAACAGTCAGGCAAAATTAGGGATAGTAGATCAAAAAAAGAGGTCGCTACAAATCCTCGACAACATAAAAATGTTGCAAAAATGACTACCTTCACAAATAAGCTTAATTTATCCGAACCATCACCAAAATATCATTCTAGTTTCAATAGGAGTTCAAACGCACAATTAACTGAGTTTAGGACTGTAGAACATCATGAAGAACGGGTGGGTACAAATAAACTTTGAGCCTTATCCTTTATTTCTTAAACTGTGAACCAGGCCACGTTACAACCCCTTAAAATTCCTAATTGAAGCATGGGTTAGTTTGAAAGTGTGATACGGTGGCAGAACCGGACTGTTTTAGGAAAATAATGGTTTGCATTTTGCGTTTGTGTTTGCAAAATGTCGCGGTAAGCAAGAGTCGCCACCGACTTTAATTTTATCCAACTGGAAAGGACAAAAGCACAGAAAAATTCCTTTTTCGAGATATTCTGAGTACGGGGTAGATTATAGAAAGGGAAGGTATTAGCACCCTTTCTATCTGTGGTTTTCCACGGGCTCTTATGTACTTTCTCATCATTTTAAAATTGCTTCCGTGTTTGCGTGTTTTGAAAAGTTTTTTGTTTTACTTAGATTTAACCCTTGCTTCTGTCTTCAAGAGTGTTACAAAGTCGTTTTGAAAACTTTGTTTGAAAAAAAAAAGAGTGTAAGTATGGAAAAGTTTGATTTTGAGCAAGTACCTACTAGCATCTACCTACTCGAAAAAAGAATGTTTTTGTTCTTGTTTCCTTTAGACAGTGCTATCCCACTATTAGTGAGTAGGTAGCACCGTCGTTGGAGTTGTAAGGGTCAATTCGAAAGGGACGTACGATCACTAAAGCAATGTTAGGACGTCTTAGTAATAACCCTAATGTCTTAAGATCATATTCGAGGCAACATTTCCGAGGCAACCTTTCCGAGGCAACATTTCCGAATGGGACATTTTATCTTTGTTTGGACAAGAGAGCGACCACTAAAACACCCTATACTTAATGACCATTTATCGAAGGCAACCGAAGTGAGAGTATACCCTAGGAGTGCGCATGTGCGAGTGATTCAATTTTAGTTATTATCTTTGCACATTTAGGGTTTGCTAACCATTTTAAAATTAACATACATTCTTGTCATGCAACCCTATTATCATACATCTAATAGTTAATATATGCGGAAATTAAAATGCGAGAAATAAAGCTACGCTATTACAAGGCTTCGGGGAGGGGGATTAATTACATAGCCAAAAACCCGTAAAACGATAAATAAAAGAAAAATCCTAATTAAACTATTACATCCCATGAGCAGTTACATCAATATTGTAAAAATAAATAAACGCGCGATGAATCGAGAATAAGAAAAATTAGGGTTTTAACCCCGTCTAACCTAATTGAAAGAAAAATCATTTTTTGTTGTTTTTTTTTTATTTTAAGAAAGAATAAGGTTTTAAATTAAACAAATACAAACCTAATCGCTAATTAAATTAAATTGAGAAAAATAATTAATTTGACCTATTTTGTATTTTGATTATTTTGAGAAAATTAAATAAAAATTAAATTAGACAAAACCTAATTTTCTAATTTGTTTTAATTTATTCATAAAAGGTTAAAATTGCCCTAAAATTAAAATAAACTAATTAAATTAATTTTGATAAAAAAAACCTAAATCTAATTTGATGAAAATAATTTTTGAGTTTTTTATAAAAAGAATTAATTTTTTTATGTTAGAAAATAATCAAAATAATTAAATAAAAGAAAATATAAAAAGAAAAAGAAAAGAAAGAGAGAAATTGGGCCTGGTGATCAGCAATTTGAGCGGGTGCCAATAGCAATTTTGGGGCCCAAAGACAATGGTCCACGTTTGACTTTTCTGATTCCGTGTTGCAAGTTGACCAGGATGCATCATGGTCCTTCATGTGATGGCCTTTGGATCCAGATTGTGGGTAATCTGATGGTTGAAAGATGATGGTCCATGGTGGTCTTTTAGCCTGTACATGCGCATGATTATACAAGACAAAATAATATTGAAGAATATGGGGACCTGGGGATCGAACCTAGGCCCTTTAGCCTTTTCTCTCTCCCACTGACCAACTGAGCTGGCGTTTCTTGTTGTACAAAGAAAAGCAAACAATTATTATATTGGAAAAGTGAATCAGTTCATAAAGAAACGCGTGAATTTTCAAATGGGCAAATGGGGTGGTGCCACGCCACCTTCTTCTTCCCTTCTTCGTTGGTAAAAGTCAGGGACTTTTACCTACAGACATAAGTCCGTAGCTATACCCCCTGCAATTTTCAAAATCTCACACAGGTATGATAAATCAAAACTAATGATGCAGATCAACTCGCTTTGACCTTGTGAACACCATGCATCCCTCTTTTGGGCCAATTTTACCTGCACTCAAAACCCCTAAAACGAACAAGAAAACCCTAGCCATGGTGGATTTCAGTATAGCCAACAAAAATGCAATTACTCATTACCAATAGCTTACAAATGCTTCAATGAATGAGAATATATAAAGTATTCATGCTACAAATTCCAAAATAATGATATTGGATTTCAAGAAAATGTCAAGGTCGTGAATCACTTACAGTGAGTTTTGGCGCAGGAAAATGCTTGCTAAAGGTTGGTGTAGACTCCTTGAATGCCCAGGAAACGAAAGTAATGCTTGGCAAGGCTTGAAAGTGCCTGGAACTGTGAAAACAGATTGCACTTTTTCTTGATTTTTTGCAAGTTGTTCTTCACTCTACACGCCTCTAAACCTCCTCTTTTGGTCTGCCTTTGTCCAATATATATCAATGATTGAATTAGGTTTACTAATGTGCATCCAATCTTTTTCAATTATGGTCTTTGATCATGATTTGATTCCCATGAAGATCTTTCCAAAATAAGCCAAAAACCAATCTTTTTATGCACAAACATGCCTTGCATGATTTGATTTTGTTTCTAGCTGTATAAGGGACCTGAAATAAGCACCAAATCTCAAGGCTTAAATGATTTTGATATTTCCATGATTTATTTTGATTTAATTTGATTTTATTGAAATAAAAAATAAAAATAAATGGAAAAAATAAAATAAAGGCAAGTGTGAAGAGTCATGGCTCGTGTACCATGTTAAAAACTCAAAACAAGTACAAAAAGTTGGGCCCATTTGACAAAAATTGCAATTTGAGTCACTTTTGACTTTTGGCAATTTTGCAAAAAAGGTCAACTTCACCAATGCATAACTTCTTCAATTTTGACTCTTTGTAGGTGTTCTTGGACTTTTTGAAAATATTGAGATGTCCTCTAAGCAACCCTTTTGGTATCATCTCAATTTACTCTTCCATGTTCATGTATGAAGCTTTGACAAAAAATGTGTTTTTGTTGACTTTTCAAAATGATCTATAATGTCCAAATTCATAACTTATTGTGAATGCATATTTTGAACTTGGGAGCTGAAGATCGATCATAGGGAATTTCATCCTCTTAAAAATAATCTTTGGATGGATCATTTCTCATAAAGTATGATAAAGTTATGCTTGGTCAAAGTTGAGTTGACTTTTCCTACAAAACCCTAATTTAGCAACTTTTGGGTTTTGATGAATTGTGGGCAATCTTTGAGGAATCATGATCAACCCTTGATCAAATGATGAATAATATTTCAAAATGAGGCTATTGACCAAAAATCTTAAAGTTTGACTATATGTGGGACCCAGTTGACTTTTGCCCTAGCACAGTCGATTTTCAGGCTTTTGAGCAATTGACTAGGCAAACTTTCTCTGCAAGGCTTGAAACTTGACATGAATGATCTTGAAAACATATTAGGACAATAGTGATAATTTGGGATCCCTTGGACTCAAGTATCTTGATGCAACATGAAACCCTAATTTGAGGTAGACTGCGTTAGGAGAGAGTTTGTCTGGTCAACCCTTGGACTTCCTTGAGCAATTTGAGGACCTCTCTTGAAATGTATTGAGAAATATGGGAGGGAAAATTTTGGGGTACAACAGCTGCCCCTGTTCAATCTTCTTAAACCTGAGGATGTAGATTGGCTTGCCTGCCTTTCGTGATCTGAAGGTTGAAGATGATTGAACACTAGAGTGCCCAAGAAATTTGAACTCACATGGAGTGGTATTTGTCTTGTGATGTCGGGAATGGGCTTATAGATGCCATTTGGAGATTGATGATGGAAGATGGGCTTAAAGATTCCATCCGAAGGAGTGTCGATCGCATAAGAGATTCCTTCGCGAGAGCCCGTATACCTGTTGTTGAGGAAGATTTCGCTGGGGAATGATGATCTTTGTTTTGAGGGAAATAGAATTTTAGGAGCTTCAGTCGTCCATTATTCTACTGGGGAATTGTCTCTTGGTTGAAGAGGTGAAAATGAACTACTATCTGGTCGTGATCCAGGCTTCATGGTGATAAGATCGACTGCTAGCTGGTCGTGCTCCAGGCTTTACAGTGACTTACTGGGGAGATGAGATTAAACTTGCTATCCGGTCGTAATCCAGGCTTTGCAATTTCTCAATTCTTATATGTTCGTTCTCCAGGCTTCAGAAGGAATTAAGTTGTTATCCAGATGCATCCAGGCTTCAACTTGAATTTAAGGCACACTAATATCCGGTCGACTCCGGGCTTCTTAGTAATTGTCTGGGTAAACTACTATTTGGTCGAAATCCAAGCTTCGCAATGTCTTATACTATTATCTGGTCGTAATCCCAGGCTTCAGTGTCCTTTACCGCTATCTGGTCGTAATCCAGGCTTCACGATGTCTTTTACCATTATCTGGTCGAATCCAGGCTTTATGGTATCCTGTACTGCTATCTGTTCGATTTCGGGCTTCACAATACCTTACTTTTTATCTGGTCCTATTCCAGGCTTCAGAATAAATCAATTGGTTATCCAGTCGCATCTGGGCTTCCATTTGATTTTTAGGCCTACTAATATCCATTCGATTTTCGGGCTTCATAGTAATTGGCCGGGTAGACTGCTATTTGGTCGAAATCCAAGCTTCGCAGGGTCCCTTACTGTTATCTGGTCGCAATCCCAGGCTTCAGTGTCTTTTACCTCTATATGGTCGTAATCCAGACTTCACGATGTATTATACCATTATCTGGTCGAATCCAGGCTTCATGGCATTTGGAGAAATCAAGATATTATCCGGTCGAATCTGGGCTTCATAACTTGCATTAAAGATATACCACTATCTGGTCGACTCTAGGCTTTGTAGTATTCTTGGCTGCTATCTGGTCGTAATCCAGGCTTCACAACGTCTTATACCATTATTTGGTCGAGTCCAGGCTTTATGGTGTCTTGTATTGCTATCTGATCATGCTCCAGGCTTCACAATAACTTGCTAAGTTGTTATCTGGTCGATCTCCGGGCTTCACCGCTTGTGTTTATGATATACCATTATCTGGTCGGTTCCAGGCTTCATGGTGTCTTTGTACTGTTATCTAGTCGTAATCCAGGCTTCACAGTAACTCGCATTGCTATCTGGTCATTCTCCAGGCTTCACAATAAATTGTTGGGGATTAAACTATTATTCGGTCAAGCCCGGGCTTCATAGCTTAAATTTAAGATAAACCATGGTTATCCGGTCGTTCTCCGGGCTTCACAATATGATAGAGAAATCAAGATACTATCCGATCGGATCCGGGCTTCATAGCTTGAGCTGAAATAGAAATCTTTAGCATTGATTTGACTGAACCAGAGAAAACTTGTGATAATTTGGATTGTACCTTTCCCTGAAAGGTAAAGAGTTAGCCATATGTAATGTCATGATGTATGAAATTTATTGAGCAATGATGTTCTCAAAATAAATGAGATTATGTTGCATAATGCGTATGCGCATGCCATGATGTATGGATATGCAATGTTTTTATGATATTCTCTAACTGGGGAAAATAAATCCCGGACTGTTGCTGGAGAGTGCAAGGAGTTGAATTCTTCGTTCTCGCTGGGGATAACAATCGAATATGATTTGAGGATAAATTGGCGGGAGAATAACTCGGCTGGAGAATAAACCGGTGAGAAAAATGACTCTGTGGGGAAGAGAGCTACTCTACCAGAAGATTTGCTGATTTGGAGGAATAACCCCGGCTAGGGATGAATTACTATTGTTGGTGATAGTGAATTCTGTTGGGGGTTGAATTTCTGCTTGTGGAAGAAATAAACTCCACTGGGGATAGTCTTCCATTGTTGGTGACAGATAAACTCTGCTTGGGGAGAATTAACACCACTGTATTCTGGTACCTCTTACTCTGCGGGGAGTGTATGCACCTTTAGTCGTATTCTCAAGCTGACTCCATCCTTGTACCTGGTGGGTAGAGCAACTATAAGGCTTGGACATTTCTTGTTTGCCCCTGTTCCTGGAATTACGAGTAATTGTCTTTTGTTTCGCATGTAAATATTTATGGGCAACAATTATTTTCAAATGCATATATAAAAAATGAATCATTGGACGTTCTTGCAAAATAAAACAGGAAAATAAAAACAATTTTTTTTGGAATTTATTGAAAAATGAATTGTATTGATTTTGAAGTTGGCCTGTAATAGGCGTTTTGTACAAGAGATTGACGTCCTAGTAAGAGAACGCCGCCGAAAGAACGGAATTTATACAATTTGTGTAAAAGAAAGAAAAACAGCTATGTGAATAATCCCACTAAGTTCCAACTCTGTTATTGCCTTTATATCTTCAAGCATCTCATCACTTTGCTACTTGGTTGAAGGTAGATCAGATTGATTGGCGTCGTCCGAGCTTGATAGTCGATACCGAAGTATGGTTGCAAGGTGATCCAATGAGACATAGTGTTACACTTTGATCCCTAATTTTTGCCCGGACCGCCCTTTCGGGTTTTCGGTCCACCGGGATACCCTTTTTTGCTCAAGCCGCCTTTTCAGGTTTTTGACTTGCCGGGTGTACAGTTTTTTTTATTTTCATCCCTTACTTTTGCCCGAACCCTTTTGGTTCGCCAGGAAGCCCTTATTTTTTCCTAGGCCAGTCAACCTAGCGGGTCTTTGATTATGCGTGGTATTTTTTCACTATGTCTGCATTGACGGGGTGAGGAAGGTCGTCACCATCCATGGTGGTTAGAATCATAGCTCCTCCTAAAATGTTCTTAACCACAAATGGAACTTCGTACGTGGGGGTCCATTTGCCCCTGGGATCACCTTGTGGCAGTATGATGCATTTGATCACTAGATCCCCGACTTGATATTCTTGTCGTCTGACTTTCTTGTTAAATGCCTTGATCATTCGTTTTTGATACGTCTGACCATGACAAATAGCAGTAATTCGCTTCTCATCAATTAAATTCAGCTGATCAAGTCGGGTCTGGATCCAATCATCCTCGCTCAAACCTGCATCCTTCATAATCCGAAGAGAGGGTATCTGGACTTCAATAGGAAGGACCGCCTCCATGCCATACACCAGAGAATAGGGTGTTGCCCCTGTTGATGTCCGTGCTGAGGTGTGATACCCATGAAGAGCGAATGGTAGCATCTCATGCCAGTCTTTGTATGTCACCGTTATCTTCTGCACAATCTTCTTGATATTATTATTAGTTTCTTCAACAGCCTCATTCATCTTCGGCCAGTAAGGAGAAGAGTTGTGATATTGTATCTTAAACTGTTTGTAGAGCTCGGTGATCATCGTATTGTTGAGATTTGTACCATTGTCTGTAATGATCCTCTCTGGTACACCGTATCGACAGATCAAATTGTGTCGGATGAACCGCGCCACGACATTCTTGGTTACTGTAGCAAAGGGAGCTGCCTCGACCCACTTCGTAAAATAATCAATAGCCACCAGAATGAAATGATGCTCATTCAATGCAGTAGGTCTGATCTCTCCTATCATATCGATGCCCCACATTGCAAAAGGCCAAGGAGCTGTCAAGACGTTCAGAGGAACTGGAGGTACATGCACCTTATCAGCATAGACTTGGCACTTATGACAAGTCTGAGAGTTCTGATAACAATCGGCTTCCATAGTAGACCAATAATATCCTGCCTGTAGGATTTTCTTTGCCATGGTATGTCCACTGGAATGAGTTCCGAAGGTACCTTCATGCAATTCTGCCATAATCCTTTCTGGCTCGCTTTTGTCCACACATCGCAATAAGGTTGAATCATGGTTACGCTTGTAAAGAACCCCATTACTGATGAAGAACTTCACAGCGAATCTCCTCAGAAACTTCTTATCATTAATAGATGCACCCTCGGGGTACTCTTGAGCCTCAAGATACCTCTTTACCTCGTGAAACCAGGGTTTATCTGCTACCTCTTCAGTCTCAATGTCACAACAATGTGCGGGTTCGTCCAACCTCTCAATGGTAATCTGGGGAGCTTCATTGTCCCACTTGACCTTGAACATAGAAGACATGGTAGCTAGCGCGTCCGCTAATTGATTCTCCTCTCTCGGGAAGTGTTCAAAGGTTATCTCCTCAAAGTGCGGAAGCAATGTCAGCACATACTCCTTGTAAGGAATAAGATTTGGGTGCTTCGTATCCCACTCGCCTTTGATCTGACTAATCACTAAAGCGGAATCTCTGAATACACTCAAGAACTTAATCCTCAAGTCAATAGTTGCTCGAAGACCTATGATGCATGCTTCATACTCTTCCATATTGTTGGCGTAATTAAAACATAATCGGGCGGTGAATGGAGTATGACAGCCTTCAGGAGATATAATCACAGCGCCAATGCCATTGTCCAATGAATTTTAAGCTCCATTAAAATACATGGACCATCGGGATCCCTCCTCAGGTCCTTCATCCGGTCCAGGTTCTTCACAGTCGGTCACCAACATGATGTTCTCATCCGGGAACTCGAAGTTCATGGATTGGTAATCATCTACGGCCTGATGCGCCAAATGATCCGCCAACACACTTCCCTTGATTGCTTTTTGGGTTGTGTATTTGATGTCATACTCAGTTAAGATCATCTGCCATCTTGCTATTCTTCCGGACAAGGCATGCTTTTCGAAGATATACTTGATTGGGTCCATCTTTGATATCAATAAGGTGGTGTGAGTTAGCATATACTGTCTCAGCCGGCGAGCAGCCCATGCCAAAGCGCAGCAAGTTTTCTCGAGAAGTGATTATCGGGTCTCACAGTTGGTAAACTTTTTGCTAAGGTAGTAAATAGCATGCTCTTTTCGGCCAAAATCGTCATGCTGCCCCAGCACGCACCCCATTGAATTATCCAGCACTGTCAAGTATAGGATCAAAGGTCTTCCTTCAACTGGAGGCATCAGAATAGGTGGCTCTTTGAGGTATTCCTTGATCCTTTCGAAAGTGTTCTGACATTCATCATTCCACCTTACCACTTGATCTTTCTTCAGCAGCTTGAAGATCGGCTCACAAGTAGCAATCAGATGTGAAATGAATCAGGCAATGTAGTTCAGACGTCCCAAAAAAGCCTCTAACTTCCTTTTCCATTCGGGGAGCTGGCATCTCCTGTATAGCCTTCACCTTTGCAGGATCCACTTGAATACCTTTATCACTAACAACGAAACCCAGCAGCTTACCAGACCTTACCCCGAAGGTGCACTTGTTCGGGTTCAACCTCAGCTTGTACATCTTCAACCTGTTGAACAATTTCTGGAGATGGTCAAGGTGTTCTTCTTCAGTCTGGGACCTTGCAATCATGTCATCAACGTAAACCTCAATCTCATGGTGAATCATGTCGTGGAACAAAGCAACCATGGCGCGCTGATAAGTTGCCCCAACATTCTTCAACCCGAAAGGCATTACCTTGTAATAGAAGGTTCCGCACTGCATAACGAAAGTTGTCTTCTCCATTTCCTCAGGAGCCATCTTAATCTGATTGTAACTAGAAAAACCATCCATAAAGGAGAAGACCTTATGTTGCGCGGTGTTGTTGACCAGAACATCGATGTGAGGCAGTGGGAAATTATCCTTGGGGCTCGCCCTGTTCAGATCCCTATAGTCCACACACATTCTTACCTTACCATCCTTCTTTGGTACCAGAACCACGTTGGTAACCCACTATGGGTAAGAAGTGACAGCTAGAAATCCGGTGTCAAACTGTTTCATGACCTCATCTTTGATTTTCTCAGACATCTCGGGGCGCATACGGCGAACCTTCTACTTTATCGGAGGAAAGTCTTCTTTAGTTGGAAGACGGTGTACCACAATGTCAGTGTCTAAACCAGGCATATCTTCATAAGACCAAGCGAAGATCTCAACATAGTCGTGTAGCATTTGTATCAACCGCTGCTTGACACTAGGCTCCATATTTGCACCTATCTTGACCTCTTTCTTGTCTTCCTCTGTACCCAAATTCACTGATTTCACTGGCTCTTCATGCAGCTATATAGCCCTCTCTTCCTGTAGTAACAGTCTAGCAAGTTCCCCAGGCACCTCACAATCATCCTTACCTTCGTCCTTGGCTTGGTTGATCGGATTTTTAAAGTCATAACTGGCAGTAGCAGAGTCGTTATCAATGGGATCCAGAGTGGATATAGATCTGCATTATGATATGTGAGTGTGTCTAAGACAATAGCTGTTTTGATAAAATGTGAGATAGAAAGGAAAAACAAGGAGCGCAAAATTTGTAATGCAAGAAAACGTCCAATGCTTTATTGATGATATATGAAAATGACAAATAATAAGCCCTCACAAACAAAGCCAAAGTGCCTAGGGCAAGGCACCGGGTCGTAAAGTTTCAAACTGTCTGTTATAAATCTCAAAACAAAAGTCAATTACTGTGTAATAAAAGAAACGGGAACAAAGTCTTTCACGGTCCAGTTGTTCAATCCACCGTCGATAGTCGGGTAAATCCAGCTGTCGATATCTGACTCTTCTTCATCATCCTCAATTGCGTTCACTCCCGGATTACTGATGTGCAGAGGAGGTCTTCCAATCCGCGCGCACCGAACAACCTTTTCATCCTCTACAGTAAATCCCAAACCAAACTTGTCAGTCTTGTGTTCAAAGTCAGGGAGCTGACCCCAATTTCCACACACACCTTTTTCAACTACAGCCCTGGCATCCTTGAGGGAAGTGATCTTCATCGGAGGTTTTTCATCAGCAACTTCAGTCGACGCCAGAGTCTGTGGGACCTCTTCAAAGTTCTGACACGGGGTTTCAATGAACTCCCCATCCATCTCCACATAGCGAAAGGAATTAAGATGACTCACCATGTACTCCTCTTCTCCTTGCATCGTAACAATCTTCCCTTTTACTGGATATTTCAACATCTGATGGAGCGTAAAAGTCACTGCCGCAGCCTTATGAATCCAAGGGCGACCCGGTAAGCAAGAATAAGATGGTCGGATATCCATCACATAAAAGGTAGATGCAAAAGTTTGAGAGCCAACTTTAACAGGGACGTCCACCTCCCCGTGCACCATCCTTTTTGACCCATCGAAAGCTCTAACCACAATATTGCTCGGTTTCAGAACCAAACTGTGATACGGTGGGAGAACTGACTATGGTTTTGCGTTTGTTTTCGCAAATGTTTCGGTTGAGCAAGAGTCGCCACCGACTTTTTATTTTATCCTAAGGAAAGGTTTAAAAAGCACAGCAAAAACCTTTGAGATATTTTCTTGGGTTCGGGGAGTAGATTATAGAAAGGGAAGGTATTAGCACCCTTTCTATCCATGGTTATCCATGGGCTCTTAGGTACTTGCTTAGATCAACTTGCCTTGGTTTTCAATTGTTTGAAATGGTGCTTTGTGTGTGGTTTTGAAAATGTTTTGAAAAAGATGCCTTGTCTAGGCTACCCTTGTAACAATTCTTTACTCGAATGTTTTACAAAAGGTGTTTGTCTTTTTGAAAAGATGTTTCAAGGTTTTTTTTTGAAAGTTTGTTTTGAAAGTGTGGTTTGAAAAATAGGCAAGTGTTTTTGTTTTGCAAGTTGACAAGTACTTAAGAGCTATCTACCCTAAAGTTCTCAAAGATTTTTGCTATGTTTTAACCCTTTTAACAATTTTGTTCCACCATTGCATTTGGTGGACAATCTTGTGTTAGGATGTGAAAGGGACGGGCGCGGGTCATCGTTTAGACCATAATTGCAATGGTGCCAAGTATCTTTGGGCAATGTTTTCTTTAAGGGACTTGATCATTTTTTAGGCAACTTCTGAAAGCGTCATCGAGGGACTATGATCATTTGATTGTGTTTATTTTGCCCAAAGAGACCTAACATGCAATATGGCCCATTATTGAAGGCAACAAGTGGAATACCCTAGGGGTGCAAGTGTGATTAGTGTTGTCCATTTTCATGCTTGATTATCTTGAAATTAGGTCAAACTATTTTGTTGTTTTTATTTGCATACAAACCCTAATTCTAACATGGTATATTTAGAAAGCATTAAAGTGCGAAAAATAAAGTTCCTAAGCTATTACAACACAATATGGGAAGGGGGGTACAAATGTTCAAATAGGGGGTATTTGACAAGGAATTTAAACCTAGCTATTACATCAATTTGGAATTATTTACTAGATATTTAATTGCACAAATTAAATAGAAATAAAATAAATATGTAAGATGCAAAAGATGTTTTTATATGTATAAAAAAAAGTATTTTTATGTCAAACAAACAAAATAAAAAGTATTATTTTTTTTGGAGTTTTTATGTTTTTAGGGCAAAACTCTAATTCATTAAATAAAAGTATTAATTATTTAATATGTACAAAGTTTACCAATTATATACAAAAATAAAATAAAAATGAAGTATATTGGTCAAAAGGTATTTTTTTTAATGTTAAATATTAATAAACAATAAAATGTATATATTTTGTATTTTTAACCTAAATATACTACTATATATATAAATATTTGTATTATTTACTAAATATATATTATATATACAAAAATAATAATATTTAATATTTATAAAAAAAAGTAGATTTTATATAAAATATTTTCAGAAGATAAAATAAAATAAAAATGGAAAATAAAATGTGTTTGCATTATTTTAGTATTTTTCAAACAAAAGTAAGTTTATATATTTATTTATGTACAAATATTAATCTAAACAAATAAATACCTAATAAATATGAAAATGGTGTAAAAAATATTTTTTATATTTTTAATATTATAAGAAAAAATAAATAAGTCAGAACAAAAAAGAAAAAAAATCAAAAAGTCATAAAAATAAGCAAAATGGGCCTAGGGGGTGTAAAAGTGAAAACATGGTGCAAAAAGAAAAGGGAAACAGGCCCAGCCCAGAATCCTGTCATCTTCAACCTCAGAACATTTTTGTTCAAGAAAACACGCGTTTTCTATCTTCCAATTCCTTGATCTTTTGCCAAATCTTCCAACATGAAACCTGTAGAGCTTGAAGCCACGATTCCAGACATATAAAGAAATCAATCTAACTCTCAGAAATGAGAGAGAAATTCTTCTCCCCCAATTCCTGACCTAGTTTTTGTTCAATGTTCAGACTTAAAATTCTCTAAGCATACATAATATAAATGAAATCTAATTACATGGGCATGTTCAGGGCTATGAATGTGACATGTTTTCTTCATAAACCTAAAGCTAACAATGCCTATATTGAGAGATAGAACTTCATGAATATACCTGTTCAGTTGGAATCGTGTCTTGCAATGGAGGAACTTTCAGGGCAAGATGAAGATTTGTACAGCTTGCCCGAAGTGTAGTGATACTATTCCAATGCTTGGTGTGTTTTGAATCGTGCCAAATCAAGCTGCAGAAGTCCACCTGCAAGATAGAAAAATGGAAATGGCAAATGGTGCTATGGCTGTTACAGTCTCAGCTCAAGGTTTGGAATAGTTTATATGGATATTATGGAATGTGTTTGAAGTGTTTTTAGCAAGAATGCATGGAAGGTTTGAGCTATGGAACTCAAACTGCAGGGATGCCCTGTTTTGGGCAGTTCAATGGTGATTCTGTGAATGAGAGGGTGTTGGGGATGCTTGGCTCGTGTTCTAGCTCAGAATGGATGTTTAGAATATGTTTGAGAATTTTTCTTAAAGTTGTGTTAGCTGAGATGAGAGTTGGTATGTGTTATGGCAAGTTTCTTACACTTTAAGCAAGAGATGGCAAGTTGGTGTTCTAGATAGGTAGAGGCCCCCAATCTATGCTGCACAACTTAGTCTTGATCAGTTCAATTAGTCCATAAACTTGTGCCAAAGAGATCTTAACTGTACTTGCTTGGATTTGCTTTAGACATAAAGTGCAACTTTTCCAAAATGGATATAATGCTTTATCTAAAAATGGATTAAACTTGCATACAATGTCCAAACTCATAGAACAACACCTTGGCACAAAGGATTGGCATTAAATTAAGGAGTGTAATTGAGATAAAAGACCTGTAATCAAGGAAAGCATGCTGATTTCAAAATGGCACAAATGTATGAACATGTAACTTGGCCAAATCAAAAGTGAGTTTTTCCCATATTGCCAAATTCGATTCTCTCTAACCATGAGGTTGTTTGATGAGTTCTTGGACATTTTGGAAAGCTTGGAATGTGTATTACAATCCATCTTTGAAATTCAAATTTAAATTCCAAGTGGAAGCATGTGAAAAATGGTCTTGAAGTTAGGTAAAAACCTTGCCTAAAATAGGTAAAATTTTCTCTAAGTTAAGAATGGTTTGGTACCCTTGTTCCAAAAATTGTAACTTGAGCTACAAGCTTCTTTTGGGAAAACTTTGTGAATCAAAGTTGTAGATTTTGCAGTAGGCTACAACTTTCATGTTTTGACTTTTGCTTGAATCCAAATGAATCTTGGTGAGAAAGTGGGGCAAAGTTAGGAAAAAATTAGGGTTTTTCATAACTTAGAAAAATTCTAAGTTATGAAAAATCTTCATTTCAAACCCTAATTTGCAATTCTTGATTTCTTGATGAACAAGTTTCATGATTTGGCATGTTTTGATGAAAAATGAATCTTGACACTTGATTCATCACTTCTGCTTTGATCTTTTCAGACATGTCAGGCCTCATTCGGCGGACTTTTTGCTTGATCGGTGGACAATCCTCTCTTGTGGGGAGACGGTGAACCACGGTTCTGTGTCTAAACGCGGCATGTCTTCATAAGACCAAGCGAATATTTCAACATACTCATTCAACAACTATATCAGGCGTTCCTTGACACTTGGTTCCAGATTGGCACCCACTTGCACCTCCTTCCGGTCTTCCTCGGTCCCTAAGTTGACAGTTTCCAATGACTCTTCGTGCGGTAAGATGGCCCTTTCCTCTTGCTGTAGAAGTCTGGCTAGTTCCCCTGGTACTTCACAACCTTCGTCATCTTCATACTCGGCTTGATTGACCAGATCTTCAGAGTTATTGAAGGATATAGCAGAATAGTCACCCATGGAATCCGGAGTGGATGGGTACCTGCATTTGTGAATGTGGGTGTGTGTAAGGGATAGCCATCCTTAAAAAATGCAAAAGGAAAGAAAATGAATACAGCAGTTTATCAAATGAAAAACGTCCAATGAATCATTAAACATGGCATATGGATATGAAAGTAATCAAAACCCTTACAAATGGACCTACATGCCCCGGGCAAGGCATGAGGTAAAAAGATAGTGTACGGATTGTTCGAAAATAAATATTACAGACCAATAGGAAATGTTTGACAGATAAATTACTGATGAATAAAAGTGATGGGGACAAAGTCTTTTGCCTCCCAGTTGCATAATCCTCCTTTGACAGTTGGGTAAATCCACTCTTCGATGTGGCTCTCTTTGTCTTCATCCTCCAAAGCGTTGATTCCGTAGGGAGAAATTTTGACTGGCGCTCTTTCAATCTTCGAACGGCGCATAGCTTTCTGGCCCGCAGTAGTGAACCCTAATCCAAATTTGTCTGTTTTATGTGGAATATCAGGCAACTGCCCCCATGCTGAATTCTTCCCCTCCTTTATTGCGGCCTTTGCATCCTCCAGAGATGCCATCTGCCTCGGTACTTCAGCTGCCAACTTTGCTACTGTTATTTCAGGAAGGACTTCTTCGAAATGCTGAAAAGGCGTCTCAATGAACTCCCCCTCTACCTCCACATACCGGAAGGAGTTCAAGTGGCTGATCAGGTACTCCTCTTCGCCATGGACGGTTATAATCTTTCCCTTGACAGGATACTTCAACATCTGATGTAAGGAGGAGGTGACTGCCCCAGCATGGTGTATCCAAGGCCTACCCAACAAGCAAGAGTATGACGGACGGATGTCCATCACATAGAAAGTAGATTTAAACACCTCAGTGCCTATCTTGATGGGAATTTCAACCTCCCCATGGACCATCCTCTTCAAACCATCGAAAGCTCTGACAACAATATCACTCGGCTTCAACTCTAACCCTTCACAATCTAGTCGGTCCAAAGCTTTCTTAGGCAGTACATTTAGCGACGAACCAGTGTCGACCAAGACATGTGCGAGAGTAGTTTCTTGGCACTCGACTGAAATGTGCAAAGCATCATTGTGGTTCCTACCTTTAGGAGTTAGGTCGACATCAGAGAAACCTAATCCATTGTCCGCAGTAAGGCTAGCCACGCAATTTTGGAATTGATCCGCAGAGGTTTCCTGGGGCACATGGGCTGCCTTTAGGAATTTTATCAGAGCCTTAGCGTGCGCTTCCGAGCAAAGTAGTAGTGCCAGCATGGAGATCTTTGAGGGGGTTTGCCCCAGTTGTTCTACCACATCGTAATCACTCCTTTTGATTATCTTCAAGATCTCATCCATTTCTTTCTTGGAGGTTTCCGGGATGACCAAGGGTTGAGCCCTCGTCCTGACGAGCTCATCTTGGATTCCCTTACCTTTATCAGCAGCGGTAGGAGGGACAATACTAGGAACAACAACATCTTCAATCAATGGGGTTCTAGCGGAGAGTTTTATTGGTGCAGGGATAACCTTGTCAGTAGATGAGGGTCCAAAGATTGCTCTTGGAGGGGCAATCTCTGGAGAAAATATTCTCCCGCTCCGGGTGATTTTGCTCGTGTCTGCAATGTTTCCAATGCTGGCTTCTTCATCATCCGAACTTTCTTCAGTTATTTCGATTTGTTTAATACCATGGTAGTAGACGTCACCGCCATAGTTCCATGGTATTGACTTCTCAGAAATATAGGGGACAGGCCCTGGCATTGTTATCTTCAAAGGAACAGATTTCGTAGCTGGTGTAATCTTAACAGGCTTTCTGACGGCCTTGGAAAGATTGGCGTGAATGGTTATGATTGAGACATCTTCAGTATGGGTTGGAATAGCAGAAACTTTTTCGAACAAAATTTGTCGACTATCCATTAGGCCTTGGATGCCTTTCTTCAGTAACGGACAATCAAACGGCAGAGAGTAACAACAATAGCAATCTTCTTTACATCCCGGGAAGATCCCGGCCCTTAACAGATTCAACTTGATGGTTAACAATGGAGATATCAGATCATTGACATCAGCAACATACAAATCTTCTTCAATGGCATTGACATTTCGGTCGTGCTTCGGCATTGGAGCAGATATCACGTTCGGCTTCTCTGGAGCGTCGAACTCCACCTCCTTCGCCTCTATCAGGTCTTGGATTTTATGCTTGAGTGCCCAACAATCATTGGTGTCGTGCCCGATACTGTCAGAATGGTAGGCGCATTTAGCATTAGGATGATAATGCGGAGAGGACGTATTCACATTTTTTGGTGCCTCTTTGATAGTGGCGAGATTCAACTTTAACAGATGGGGAAGCACTTGCGCCGGAGTCATATTAATGCGGGTGAACTGCCGTTGTGGCCGTTCCACCCGTTGCTGATTTGGTCTGGACTGGTTATAGCGAGGCTGCTCACTTGAAGGGTTTTGAATCATTACGGCCCCCACGGTCGGTCGGCGCTCAGTCTTCCCTGCTCTTCTTTGGGAGTATACAACAGTCGTTTCCTTCTTGAAAGGTTTCTTCTCAACACTTGCAGCGGCACCCTTCTGAATCTTTCCTGACTTGATGCCTGCTTCTATTCTCTCGCCTGTTAAGATCAAATCGGTAAACCCCGCGGAAGAGTTACCAATCAGATGATTGAAAAATGGCCCAGATAGGGTCCCTAGAAACATATCAACAAGTTCACGGTCGGTTAAAGGAGGTTGCACCCTGCCAGCCAAATCCCTCCATTTTTGTGCATATTCTTTGAATCCTTCGCCTGTTCCCAGTGACATACCCTGAAGTTGGGTGCGCGTAGGAGCAAGGTCAGAATTGTACTGATATTGTTTGTAGAAGGCGGTGGCCAAGTCTTCCCAGTTTCGGACGCTGGTTCCCTCTAGCTGATAAAACCACTCCAGTTGAGCCCCAGAAAGGTTGTCTTGAAAGAAATGGATCCAAAGGTTCTTATCTGCCGTATAAGGTTGGATCTTTCTTACGTAGGACCTGAGATGCATTTTTGGACAGGACAGCCCATCATACCTCACAAAAACTGGCACTTTGAACTTTGGGGGAATCACAATCCCGGCAACTAAACCCAAGTCTTCGAAATCCAAACCCGACACCCTTTGTAGTTCCATGGCAGCCAACCTGTCTTCTAAACCTTTGTATTTATCATCAGCCGGAGGGTATTGTTGATCAGAGTAGTCTTCATCCTCTTCGACCTCCTCTTCTTCCATATCGGACTCGGAAGGTACCGCAGCCCCACCTCCTTTACTGGTCCCTTCATCAGAAGTAGGAGGAAATTCAAGCACTCTCCTGGCCTCTCCTTCAAATCTTCTCCCTAAAGTAGCCACCCCGAGTCTCTTTTTCTTCTTTTTCACTGGGTCTTTATTCCCCAGCAAGGTCTTGAGATCCTCTTGACCCTTAGCCAAGGTCATCAGGAGTTGCTGGAACTGTGCATTTTGAGCTTGTAGGTCTTTGACTGTTTGCTCGAGATCCATCCTACTGAAATAAACAGCAGACAGATAAGGAAACCTGGAGTGAGACCTGCTTATGCACATGATGAATGATATGCCTATGTATGCAATGCATTCAAGGATTTAGAACATTCAAAATTGTTGCAGACAAAGAAGAACGCACGTCATATTAATAAGAAGAAATTTGTTAGTACATAAATGCCCCATGGGCCAAATATTACAAAAACAACTTCTCAAGGTAAAAAGACATTACGCATCCTCTTTGGTGCGATGTAGTTGTTGAGGGCCTCTTGCTCATGGAGTCGGCGGGTAAGCTCTAGAACCTTCTTCTCGCTAGCGTAGAAGCTGGCTTCAAAAGTGTTACGTTCCTCCTTGAGCTGAATCCAACTTTTCTGCATTTCCTCCCACGATGTAGGCATGTCAGGATGTAGGGTGGTGTAGGGAACCTCTCCTTCCTTGACGGGCTCTTTAATCACAGGGAGAACATGAGGATAAGGCATCATTAGACTCTGGGCTCGGGCTCGTACCCACTTGAGGTAAGGTTCAAGAGGGATGGAATTCTTGTGTCCCAGTGTCTTGTTATCAACCTTGTTGGGCATCCTCCAAGCTCTGATGAATCTTTGGCGAAGTCCTTGCGCATCGTTTTCGAATTCAAAAACTAGGTAAGGAATCAACATGTCGTGAGGGCCATCCCTCAGTGCATATCCAAATTGCCTCAAAGCTAGGCAAGGGTTGTAGGTAATGCCCCCTCTAATGCCAAGTAATGGGACATTAGGGAACTCTCCACAACGATCAACGATGATGACATTTTCTCTGGACCGAGAACACCAATGTACATCAGAGTGAGTAAGAGTCATCAACCGTTGGGACCACCTTGAGCCTTGATCATTCTTTAAGACAGATTGTGGAAGGTGCGAAATAAACCACCTTGCAAGGAGAGGAGTACAGCACATGAGAACACCCCTCTTTCTCATTGTTCGTGTGTAAAATGAGTGAAGGATGTCCCCAAGCAATGTTGGTATTGGATTTCTGGACAAGAAGATTTTGACGGCGTTGACATCTACCAATTGGTCAGAATTTGGGAACAAGACCAACCCATAGATAAGGAGTGCCATAATTTCTTCAAAGGCTTGTAGGTCCAATGAATTCCAACATTCTTGTGCCTTCTCAAACAAGAATTTTGCTAAGAATCCTTTGACGCCGCTTCTGGTTTCCCAATGCCCCTTGATGTCGGATGGTTGTAGATGTAATGCTCGAGCAACATCTTCCGGCTTTGGTTCCTTTTCCGTACCGTTGAAGGGTAGTTGATTAAGGATAGGAATTCTCAGGAGTTGAGAAAACTCCTCCAAAGTGGGCACCAACTGGTAATCGGGGAAAGTGAAACAGTGGTGAAGAGGGTCAAAGAACTGGAATAGCACTTTCATCATGTCTTCTTCAATGTTGGTGTTGACTAAGCTGAGCAGTCTACCATGTCTTTCACTGAAGGATGAGCTTTCCGGAATTCTTGAGGTGAGCTCCTTGAGTTGAGGAGAGATTCTCACAAGGTTGACTTGGATGGTTTTTCTGCGAGGAATTTCCATGACCTACAAAACAAGAACAAAGATGAAGATCTAAACCCTTGAAGTGGTTAGTGAATGCATATGATGCTTTATGATGTTTATGATGTATGCACAAACATATGTACAAGCAAATCACACCAAACCCTAGTTTCAGGCTTGCATGGGGTTTCATAGGTAAGTACCCTCTTGAGTGTAGTTGGCTTAAAAACCTGTCCTATAAATAGTAACCGGGTTCTAAGGAGCTCAATATCATTGGATTGTTTTCAATGTTCATTGTTTTGGTTTAGCCACTTAACTAGCGACCAAACTATTCCAAGAAAACAACCCTCAATGAGTGTAGTATCGAGTATCTACCAACTTCGGACTGCACCAAAGCCGGTCATCTCACTACCCCTAATGAAAGGCCAAGATGGTCAAGTAAGGTTTTAGGTCATTAGTGCTTAGTGACATCACTCAGCGGCCCCGTACTCTCCTTGATTGAACTCAAGGGTTACCGGTACTCATAAATATGTCGCACTAATATAGCTATTGCTTCGACCGTGTCGGTATACCCCGCACAGTTTCCACAACGTATTGCTATCTATGAAATGTTTCCCAAAATTCGGGTGGAGGATTACAAACCCAAACAAGAGAGCCAAGATATAAAGCAATCAAGACAAACAATTAATCATGCAAGAGGGTGATCTAAGCCCTAAGGTTACTCCACTTTTAAACTTATCCCCAGCAGAGTCGCCAGTTCTGTGATACGGTGGGAGAACTGACTATGGTTTTGCGTTTGTTTTCGCAAATGTTTCGGTTGAGCAAGAGTCGCCACCGACTTTTTATTTTATCCTAAGGAAAGGTTTAAAAAGCACAGCAAAAACCTTTGAGATATTTTCTTGGGTTCGGGGAGTAGATTATAGAAAGGGAAGGTATTAGCACCCTTTCTATCCATGGTTATCCATGGGCTCTTAGGTACTTGCTTAGATCAACTTGCCTTGGTTTTCAATTGTTTGAAATGGTGCTTTGTGTGTGGTTTTGAAAATGTTTTGAAAAAGATGCCTTGTCTAGGCTACCCTTGTAACAATTCTTTACTCGAATGTTTTACAAAAGGTGTTTGTCTTTTTGAAAAGATGTTTCAAGGTTTTTTTTTGAAAGTTTGTTTTGAAAGTGTGGTTTGAAAAATAGGCAAGTGTTTTTGTTTTGCAAGTTGACAAGTACTTAAGAGCTATCTACCCTAAAGTTCTCAAAGATTTTTGCTATGTTTTAACCCTTTTAACAATTTTGTTCCACCATTGCATTTGGTGGACAATCTTGTGTTAGGATGTGAAAGGGACGGGCGCGGGTCATCATTTAGACCATAATTGCAATGGTGCCAAGTATCTTTGGGCAATGTTTTCTTTAAGGGACTTGATCATTTTTTAGGCAACTTCCGAAAGCGTCATCGAGGGACTATGATCATTTGATTGTGTTTATTTTGCCCAAAGAGACCTAACATGCAATATGGCCCATTATTGAAGGCAACAAGTGGAATACCCTAGGGGTGCAAGTGTGATTAGTGTTGTCCATTTTCATGCTTGATTATCTTAAAATTAGGTCAAACTATTTTGTTGTTTTTATTTGCATACAAACCCTAATTCTAACATGGTATATTTAGAAAGCATTAAAGTGCGAAAAATAAAGTTCCTAAGCTATTACAACACAATATGGGAAGGGGGATACAAATGTTCAAATGGGGGGTATTTGACAAGGAATTTAAACCTAGCTATTACATCAATTTGGAATTATTTACAAGATATTTAATTGCACAAATTAAATAGAAATAAAATAAATATGCAAGATGCAAAAGATGTTTTTATATGTATAAAAAAAAGTATTTTTATGTCAAACAAACAAAATAAAAAGTATTATTTTTTTTGGAGTTTTTATGTTTTTAGGGCAAAACCCTAATTCATTAAATAAAAGTATTAATTATTTAATATGTACAAAGTTTACCAATTATATACAAAAATAAAATAAAAATGAAGTATATTGGTCAAAAGGTATTTTTTTTTAATGTTAAATATTAATAAACAATAAAATGTATATATTTTGTATTTTTAACCTAAATATACTAATATATATATATATATATATATATATATATATATATATATATATATATATATATATATATATATATATATATATATATATATATATATATATATATATATATATATATATATATATATATATATATATATATATATATATATATATATATATATATATATATATATATATATATATATAAATATTTGTATTATTTACTAAATATATATTATATATACAAAAATAATAATATTTAATATTTATAAAAAAAGTAGATTTTATATAAAATATTTTCAGAAGATAAAATAAAATAAAAATGGAAAATAAAATGTGTTTGCATTATTTTAGTATTTTTCAAACAAAAGTAAGTTTATATATTTATTTATGTACAAATATTAATCTAAACAAATAAATACCTAATAAATATGAAAATGGTGTAAAAAAATATTTTTTATATTTTTAATATTATAAGAAAAAATAAATAAGTCAGAACAAAAAAGAAAAAATCAAAAAGTCATAAAAATAAGCAAAATGGGCCTAGGGGGTGTAAAAGTGAAAACATGGTGCAAAAAGAAAAGGGAAACAGGCCCAGCCCAGAATCCTGTCATCTTCAACCTCAGAACATTTTTGTTCAAGAAAACACGTGTTTTCTATCTTCCAATTCCTTGATCTTTGGCCAAATCTTCCAACATGAAACCTGTAGAGCTTGAAGCCACGATTCCAGACATATAAAGAAATCAATCTAACTCTCAGAAATGAGAGAGAAATTCTTCTCCCCCAATTGATGACCTAGTTTTTGTTCAATGTTCAGACTTAAAATTCTCTAAGCATACATAATATAAATGAAATCTAATTACATGGGCATGTTCAGGACTATGAATGTGACATGTTTTCTTCACAAACCTAAAGCTAACAATGCCTATATTGAGAGATAGAACTTCATGAATATACCTGTTCAATTGGAATCGTGTCTTGCAATGGAGGAGCTTTCAGGGCAAGATGAAGATTTGTACAGCTTGCCCGAAGTGTAGGGATACTATTCCAATGCTTGGTGTGTTATGAATCGTGCCAAATCAAGCTGCAGAAGTCCACCTGCAAGATAGAAAAATGGAAATGGCAAATGGTGCTATGGCTGTTACAGTCTCAGCTCAAGGTTTGGAATAGTTTATATGGATATTATGGAATGTGTTTGAAGTGTTTTTAGCAAGAATGCATGGAAGATTTGAGCTATGGAACTCAAACTGTAGGGATGCCCTGTTTTGGGCAGTTCAATGGTGATTTTGTGAATGAGAGGGTGTTGGGGATGGTTGGCTCGTGTTCTAGCTCAGAATGGATGTTTAGAATATGTTTGACAAGTTTTCTTAAAGTTGTGTTAGCTGAGATGAGAGTTGGTATGTGTTATGGCAAGTTTCTTACACTTTAAGCAAGAGATGGCAAGTTGGTGTTCTAGACAGGTAGAGGCCCCCAATTTATGCTGCACAACTTAGTCTTGATCAGTGCAATTAGTCCATAAACTTGTGCCAAAGAGATCCTAATTGTACTTGCTTGGATTTGCTTTAGACATAAAGTGCAAGTTTTCCAAAATGGATATAATGCTTTATCTAAAAATGGATTAAACTTGCATACAATGTCCAAACTCATAGAACAACACCTTGGCACAAAGGATTGGCATTAAATTAAGGAGTGTAATTGAGATAAAAGACCTGTAATCAAGGAAAGCATGCTGATTTCAAAATGGCACAAATGTATGAACATGTAACTTGGCCAAATCAAAAGTGAGTTTTTCCCATATTGCCAAATTCGATTCTCTCTAACCATGAGGTTGTTTGATGAGTTCTTGGACATTTTGGAAAGCTTGGAATGTGTATTACAATCCATCTTTGAAATGCAAATTGAAATTCCAAGTGGAAGCATGTGAAAAATGGTCTTGAAGTTAGGTAAAAACCTTGCCTAAAATAGGTCAAATTTTCTCTAAGTTAAGAATGGTTTGGTACCCTTGTTCCAAAAATTGTAACTTGAGCTACAAGCTTCTTTTGGGAAAACTTTGTGAATCAAAGTTGTAGATTTTGCAGTAGGCTACAACTTTCATGTTTTGACTTTTGCTTGAATCCAAATGAATCTTGGTGAGAAAGTGGGGCAAAGTTAGGAAAAAATTAGGGTTTTTCATAACTTAGAAAAATTCTAAGTTATGAAAAATCTTCATTTCAAACCCTAATTTGAAATTCTTGATTTCTTGATGAACAAGTTTCGTGATTTGGCATGTTTTGATGAAAAATGAATCTTGACACTTGATTTTGACCAAAAAGTCAAAGTTTGACTTTTCAGTATACAGTCAAAATTGATCAATTGACTGGGAAATTCAACTGTCAATCTTGTGTATTTGGGATCTTTTGAACTTGTTGAGCATGCAAGATAATTCCATGGGGTCCTTGAGTCCATATGTGAGCTTGGTTTGCCATTGGCTAGGTCAAACAGTCAAAAATTGCCTTTGTGCAGTCAAAACCCTAAAAATGACCATTTTGCCCTTTTGGTGATTTGATCAAATTTCTTGTGGAATTGTGATCCAAACTTGATCAAATGGTTCATATGAGTTCATAATGTTGATGTGGGTCAATTTTCATGAGATTTGACTGTCAATTGGCCACAGTTGACTTTTTCCCCAATACAGTTGATTTCTAGGTCAACTGTCCAATTGACTGGGCAAAGCTTGGAATCAAGGCTTGAAACTTGATGTGGATAAACTTGGGAGTCCAACATGAAGCATGAAATTCATCTTAGGCATTTTAGGTCAAAATATCTTTGTTCAAACACAAACCCTAATTTGAGTCAACAGTGCAAGGAGAAGTCTTGAGCAGAGGAAACCCTAATTGGATCTTGAGCTCCAAGGGTCTTGTGATGAGAAAATATTGAGGAAATGGGAGGGCAAATTTTGGGGTACAACACAAACCTTCACAGTCCAAACAGTCTAGTGCTTTCTTTGGTAAAACATTCAATGAGGACCCAGTATCCACCAGTACATGGGCCATAGTAGTGCCCATGCACTCGATCGTGACGTGCAGAGCATCATTGTGATTTCTTCCTTTAGCAGTCAGATCTGCATCTGAGAAACCCAACCCGTTGTCGACAGTCAAACTAGCTACACAGTCTTTGAACTGATCGGCAGAAGTTTCCTACGGCACGTGCACAGTTTTGAGGAAAGCAATTAAAGCCTTTGCATGGGCTTCCGAACACAATAACAAGGATAACATGGAGATTTTTGACGGGGTCTTCCCCAACTGCTCGACTACGTTGTAGTCGCTTATCTTGATAATCTTCATAATTTCCTTTATCTCCTGCTTAGAGGTTTCTACAATGATCCTCTTAGGCGCCTCCATCCGGGCAGGCTCACCCGTGACTTCTTTACCCCGAGTGTCAGATGACTCGACGACATGAGTGATAATCGGAGTAAGAATTGGAACTGTAGCTGATGTACTAGCAGATGGAATGGTAATAGGCTTTTGAACAGCCGAAGGGGAGATCTCGGGAGAAAAGAGTCTTCCACTTCGAGTGACCTTGCTAGCCCCGACAATATTGCTGACATCGGCATCACCTTCTTCAATCTTTAAGTCTTGCTTAACCCCATGGTAATACACATCGTCCCCATAGTGCCAAGGGACAGCCTTATCCGAAGTGTATGGGATAGGAACAGGAATAGTAATGATTAACGAAGCGATTCTTGGAACAAATGTAATCCTAACAGGCTTTCTCGAGCAAGCCTTGGAAGGATTGGCGGAAATGGTTATGATGGAAACATCTTCAATCGGGAATAACGGAATCAAAGTCTTCTCGAACAGGATCTCTTTATTATCCATCAGGCGTTGAACACCTGATTTCAATAAGTGGAAACCAGCAGGAAGATTTGAACATAGGAGGCAACCTTCTCCACAGCCCGGAAATAAACCGGCCAACAATAGATTCTTCTTCACTGTCATCAAAGGAGTAGAGATGTCTTCCACGGAGGTCACAAATAAATCATCGTCCACCGCATTTACTCCATGACCATGCTTGGGCATAGGAGCAGTTATGACGTTGGGTTTCTCTAGAGCGTCAAACTCAATCTCTTTAGCTTCAATCAAATCTTGCACCTTATTCTTAAAGGTCCAACAGTTGTTCGTATCATGACCTGGGCTATCGGAGTGATAGGAACAGCGGGCGTTCAGATTATATAGCGGATATATGGTGCTGGGATTCTTCGGGGCTTCCCTTAGAGTTACCAGGTTGGTCTTCAACAATTGCGGTAGAATTTGAGATAAAGTTATATTAAGTCGAGTGTACTGTCTCTGCGGTCTCTCCATTCTTTGCTGATTGTTGTGTTGTGGGGCAACGGTGGGTCTTGATATTACTACCGCATTTACTGCTTGACAGCGTTCAGGTCAGTTTTGGCTCCTCAAGCTGTAAACTGCACTAGCTTCTTTCTTACCGGTGAAAGAATTCTTTTCTGCACTTGATGAAGTATCTTTCTATATCTTACCACTTCGGATACCAGCTTCTACTCTTTCCCTAGTCAGAATCAATTCAGTAAACCCAGATGATGAACTGCCGATCAGATGATTAAAAAATGGACCAGACAAGGTCCCCAGAAACATATCAACCAACTCCCTGTCGGACATGGGGGGTTGGACTCTTCCAGCCAGATCTCTCCACTTCTGAGCATAGTCCTTAAAGCCTTCGCTTGCACCCATTGACATACCCTAAAGCTGAGTATGAGTGGGAGCAAGGTCGGCGTTATACTGGTACTACCTGTAGAAAGCAGCAGCAAGGTCCTCCCAATTTCGGACATTAGCTCCTTCCAATTGATAAAACCATTCAAGTTGAGTCCCTGACAGACTATCTTGAAAGAAATGCACCCACAAATTTCTATCAGTAGTGTAAGGTTGGATTTTTCGGACATACGAGCGGAGATGGAGCTTTGGACAGGATACTCCATCGTACCTAGCAAAAATCGGAGCTTTGAATTTATGAGGGATCACCACCCCAGATGCCAGTCCCATATCTCCGAAATCCAAACCAGGTATCTTCTTAATCTCCATAGCACTCAGACGGTCTTCAAGTTGTTTGTACCTATCCTCAGCAGGAGGGTACTATTCATCATCAAAATCAGTATCAGTATCAGAGACTACATGACTAGGACCCTTTTCTTCTTCTTGATTCTCTCCTCCTTTGGATGAATGAGACATATCATCTTCTTGTTGTAACCTATTCCCAAATCTGTGACCCATATTCATCAGAACCACCTTCTTTTTCTTCTTCTTCTTCTCCTTCATGATGAGAGTCTTCAAATCCTCCTGCCCTTTAGCCAAGTTCAAGAACATCTCTTGGAATTGAGCATTTTGTGCCTGAAGAGCTTTAATGGCTTGATCGGTAGGTATTTCAGAAGACATTTCGTGCTGAAATAAACAGCGAAGAAGATGAGAAATCTGTAATGGTACCTGTAATGATGTGTATGATAATGGGATACATATGTAATGATTTCAAAGACTTTGGGAGATTTAAATTTGTAAGACAAAAATAAAACAAACTTTATTAGATTAACTTTTAAAAATGTTTAACAATGCCTTTAAGGTGTTTACAAAGAAATAACTGAAAAGAAAATCTAAACTAGAAAAAAAACAAAAATCAGAAATCCCAAGGACGCTTCCCCTTCGTGCTGACGTAGTCATTAATCGTCCTTTCATTCTCAAGTAGCCTCGTGAGCTTCAAGATCTTCCTCTCTTGCTCATGGTACTTCTCTCGATAGGTATCCCTCTCCTCTTTCAACTGAATCCAGGATCTCTTCAATGCCCCAAGATCAGTGGGCATGTAGGGATAAAGGGCTGTATAAAGAATGCCCTCTTCATTGGTAGGCTCCACAATCACTGGCAATACAGCTTCATAAGGCATCCCAAGCTTCTGGGCTCGAGCTCGGACCCACTGGAGGTAAGGTTGCATAGCGAGAGAAGTCTTTGGTCCTAGCTCTTGAGGGTCAGACCTATTCACCATGCCCCAAGCTCGTATAAACCTGCGGCGATGCTCATCAATATCTCCCTTGTAGTCAAAGGCAATATCTGTAAGAAGTAGCTCACGAGGACCGCCTCTCCGAGCGCGACCAAACTGTCATAAAGCCAAACAAGGACTGTAGGTTATTCCCCCTCTAATTCCAAGTAACGGAACATTAGGGTATTCCCCACATCGTTCAATGACAGTGACTTTTTCCATAGCCTTAGAACTCCAAAGAATGTCTGTATGGGCAAGGGACATTATTCTGTAAGACCATCCTAAACCTTCTTCATTCTTCAACACGGACTTGGGGAGGTGCGAAATAAACCACCTCGCCAGCAGCGGCATGCAACACATGAGAGTCCCTCTTCTACGCACAGTACGAGTGTAGAGGGCATGCAGGATATCACCCAGAAGAGTAGGTACAGGATTGCGAGACAGGAAGATCTTAACCGCATTCACATCTAAGAAGGAATCTGGATTTGGGAAGAGAACTAAACCGTAGATAAGGAGAGCCAAGATGTATTCAAAAGCCTGAAAGTCCAAATTATCCCAGAACAGTTGAGCTTGATCTATCAGAAACTTGGCTAAGAAACCTTTAACCCTGCTTCGTGTCTCCCAGTTAGATACTACATCAGCCCTTTTTAGATGTAAGGCTGAAGCAATGTCCTCTGGCCTAGGAGTCTCCTCCAAACCTGTGAAGGGTGTCTACTCGAGGATGGATATGCCCAGTAAGTAAGAAAACTCCTCCAAAGTGGGAACTAGTTGATAATCTAGGAAGGTAAAACAATGATGCACCGGATCAAAGAACTGGAAAAGCACACTCATCATCTGCTCATCCAACTTTGAAGTAACCAATCTAAGAAGCTGACCATGTCTCCTAATGAATGAAGAAGTATCAAAAACTCTCAAGGCTAAATCTTTGAGTTGAGCAGGTATTTGCACAAAGTTAACTCGGATGGTGTTTCTGCGCATAGAAGCCATAATCTGCAAAACAGAACAAAGATAAATCCCCTCAGTCTTTGAAATGGTTTGTATAATGAAATATGCATGCTATGTTATGATGCATGATGTCATGATAAAACAAACAACGGGTATAGCAAATAACAGACATGGTAAAGGCAAATAAGTCACACAAGAGCCCTTAAGTTTAAGGCTTGCATGGGGTCTAGGTACTACCCTCTTGAAGTTCAATTGGTTTCAACATGTCCTAATAATAATAACCGGGTTCTAGAGGTTCTCAATATCACTGACCATCCTCCATCGGTCATGGTTTCAGCTCACGCAATCTTTTCTTGCGGCCGAAACTATCTCGAGAGTATGGTCTCAATGAGTGTAGTATCGAGTATCAACCAGTTCTCAGCTTTACACCGAGGCCGGCTATCTCACTACTTCCTATGGCCAAGTTAGTCAATTATAGGTTATATGGTCAGTTGATGCTTAACGACACACATAGCAGCCCCATATTCTCCTCGTTCCTCCACAAGGGATACCGGTACCAACCAATGTGCCACATCAATGTAGCTACTGCTTCAACCGTATCGATCTATGCTGTATAGTTCCCTTACAGTTTATTGCTACTTACCTAAAAGGTGTCCCCCAGATCTGAGTTAGGATCTATAGTAACTCCCAATACAAAGCCCTCAAAAGTAAAGCAATCAAATCAAACAATAGAAGCAAATATGATGAACTAATCCTAAGGTATACCCCACTTATAAGTCCCCAACAGAGTCGCCAGTTCTGTGATACGGTGGCAGAACCGGAACTATTTTAGGAAAATGGTGGTTTGTGTTTTACGTTTGTGTTTGCGAATGTCGCGGTAAGCAAGAGTCGCCATCGACTTTTATTTTATCCAACTGGAAAGGACAAAAGCACAGAAAAATTCCTTTTTCGAGATATTCTGAGTACATGGGGTAGATTATAGAAAGGGAAGGTATTAGCACCCTTTCTATCTGTGGTTTTCCACGGGCTCTTAGGTACTTGCTCATCATTTTAAAATTGCTTCTGTGTTTGCGTGTTTTGAAAAGTTTTTTGTTTTACTTCGATTTAACCCTTGCTTCTGTCTTCAAGAGTGTTACGAAGTCGTTTTGAAAATTTTGTTTGAAAAAAAAAAGAGTGTAAGTATGGAAAAGTTTAATTTTGAGCAAGTACCTACTAGCATCTACCTACTCGAAAAAAGAATGTTTTTGTTCTTGTTTCCTTTAGACAATGCTATCCCACTATTAGTGAGTAGGTAGCACCGTCGTTGGAGTTGTAAGGGTCAATTCGAAAGGGACGTATGATCACTAAAGCAATGTTAGGACGTTTTAGTAATAACCCTAATGTCTTAAGATCAAATTCGAGGCAACATTTTCGAGGCAACATTTCCGAGGCAACATTTCCGAATGGGACATTTGATCTTTGTTTAGACAAGAGAGTGACCACTAAAACACCCTATACTTAATGACCATTTACCGAAGGCAACCGAAGTGAGAGTATACCCTAGGAGTGTGCATGTGCGAGTGATTCAATTTCAATTATTATCTTTGCACATTTAGGGTTTGCTAACCATTTTAAAATTAACATATATTCTTGTCATGCAACCCTATTATCATACATCTAACAGTTAATATCTGCGGAAATTAAAATGCGAGAAATAAAGCTACGCTATTACAAGGCTTCGGGGAGGGGGATTAATTACATAGCCAAAAACCCGTAAAACGATAAATAAAAGAAAAATCATAATTAAACTATTACATCCCATGAGCAGTTACATCAATATTGTAAAAATAAATAAACGCGCGATGAATCGAGAATAAGAAAAATTAGGGTTTTGAACCTGTCTAACCTAATTGAAATAAAAATCATTTTTTGTTGTTTTTTTTTATTTTAAGAAAGAATAAGTGTTGTACCCCAAAATTTGCCCTCCCATATTCCTCAAGATTTATCAAGAATCATCTTCAAATGGTTCAAGATTTGCTCAAGGATTGCACAGTCAAACCACCTCCTAAGCCAGCCAAAACTAGGGTTTGTTTCTTTCAAAGAATTTGAGGTTTTCAATGGTCCAATCAAGTCCCATAGGCCTATATACATTTTCAAGCATCTACATGTCAAGTTTCAAGATTCACAATGCCAGTTTGCACAGTCAAAAGCCCTATTTGCTCTACAGTCAACTGTAGGGGCAAAATGGCCATTTTACAGTCAAAAGTCAGAATTTTTGGTCAACATCTTATTTTGAGTCCACAATCATCATTTGATCAAGTCTTGATCATGATTCCACAAGCATGACTCAAAAATCATCAAAGGTGCAAAAGTTGTTATTTTTGGACAGTAGAAAAGTCAACTGTATCTTGACCAAAGCATAACTTTTTCATGGTTCATCATAAAAATCCCATCCAATGCTCATTTTTAAGGAGATAACATTTCCTACAACTCATCTTCACATTCCAAGTCCAATAAATGCTCTCACAAAAAGTTATCAATTTCTACATTATAGGTCAATTTCAAAAGTCAACAAAAATGCACTTTAAGTCAAAGACCATAACTTGAGATTGGTAAATCCAAATGACATGGGACCAAAGGCATTGGTTAGAGGACTTCAAGACCTTTCCAAAATGTCCAAGAACATGTTCATATGATCCAAATTGAGCAAGATATGCATTGGAGAAGTTGGGAAATTTTTGTGAAATTGCAAAAGTCAACTTTGCTTAAAACACCTTGTTTTTGCTAATGGGCCTCAAATTTCTCCTTGAAACTTTATCCAAGGCCTATGCACGACCCATCAAGCTTAAATTGATTTATTTTCTTATTTTTATTAATTAATTGGATTTTTAATCAATTTTAATTCATTTAATTAATTTAAATTGTAGGAAATATCAAGATATGGTTTTTCAATCTTTTCATGAAGCAAACATGACCTAAAAGAGCTGGCAAATTCGTATGCACATCAAGGGGACAAGAATCTCCAAGTTTGGCAAGTTTTTCCAATCAAAAAGATCCAAAAAGATGTGATTGCAAATCAAATATTCAAACCATTATTCCATGGATTTCTTGGCCAAGATTTAACCTAATTCTCTTCTACTATATATACACAAGCTAAACCTAATGCCATGGACGTGAAATTGCTGCATACAAAGCCATAACAACATTGAAAAAATTCAAGAAAAAGTCAAAATTGTTTTCCAGGTTCCAGCACGATTCAAAGCAATTGGTGGATTCTAATACATTGCTAGAACTTCCAGAAACATATTGGAATCAGAACCAAGTGCTAAGTCCTAAGAAATCGCTCTACACGAACCCACAGTTTGCACATTTTTTTCATAATCAAAACTCATGATTCATGCATATTTAATATGATTTTTTGTTGGTTTTGCATTGTTAGCACTCACAGGAAACTAATGGCATAAGCTAATTGGGTTATAAGGCGCAGAATCAAAAGATACCATTGACAAATTCTAGGGTTCCGAAGCTTTGATTTTGGGGCTTTATTATTCAGGAAAAATTGGAAACCCTAATGCACATGACTGAACTCGTGAGAACCATATGAATTCAAAGGACATATCGCGAAATATTTATGTAGCCCCTACGCCTAATTGCTATTATTCGTCATGCCATATTGTGGGGGTTAAAAACCCCCGCTATCTGTTTGTATTTTGCAGGGACAATCAAAGAAGACGATGACGCGTTGATATACCATTGGTCCGTTCAAATCAGGGCGCGCGTGTTTTGTTTTATTGCATATTATTTGGTTTCCTAATATATTATTTGTTGATTACTGTACTAACAAAGGCGTGCAGTTGGCCCAGTGGATGGTGCGTTGGCTGGCAACCATTGGGACCTGGGTTCGATTCCCAGGTCCACCCAAAACCATTATTTGTTATTTTTCTTCACCTAATCATGTGCAGGTTCCAAAGGCAGGTTCACCATATGCCTCCACTCATCCAAAAGCCAAGTGGCTGGCAAAGCAGATCTGAAGGCCAAGCGTGAGTGTTCATGGTACTCCCAGTCAATGAACGTGCATCTGATCCAGAAAGTCAAACGTGGCTCAGTAGCTTAATGGGCCATAATTGCTAATTAACCTCCTGAGGGCCCAACACCCCCCTGGTTCTTTCATAATTTTCTTTTTATTTTCTTTTACTAATTATTATTATTAATTACTATTATTATTATTTAATTAACTTAATTAATATTTTTCATAATAAATTCAGACAACCAAAAAATGTAAATATTATTTATTTTTATTATTTATTAATTTCACTATTAATTATTATTTTGTAAATAAATGCTAACAAAATTGATTTAGTCTTTTAATTAGGTTAATTTTAATCCTTATTCACAATAAATAAAATCAATCTAGAATTAGGGTTTTTTTTCTTTTTAATCCCTTTTATTTTATTTTCATTAAAAATATAAAAAAATAAAAATATACTTTTTTTCTTTTAATTAATTTGTTAATTAGTAAATTAGGTTTAATATTAATTTAATGCAAAAGGACCAAAATTCCATTCTTTTCTCAAAAAGGGTCAAAACCCTAAGGACGTCCCGATTCAATTTTTCTCGCGCATGTTTATTCTTGATTATTATTTTGATCATATTTATGTATCTGTTCCGAGAATGTAATAGATAATTAGGACTTTTATCGCTTTCTTTTATTTTCTCGCATTTATTTTTCAAGGGTTATGTTTTTGGCGATGTAAATACCCGACGCCTTGTAATAGCGTAGATTTACTTTCCGCAATTTACTTTCCGCACAACTATTAACTGTTAATTATGCATGACAAGACTTGCCTGAAATTAAAATCAACTCGTAGCTCACCATGATACATGTGCAAAGATAATCTTAAACTGAATCCTGACACACATGCACATGCCACTCCTAGGGTACGCCTCACTTGGTTGCCTCGACGTGGTCATTGAGTATAGGGTGTTTTAGAGGTCGCCCTCCTGTCTAAAGATCCAGTTGCCTCGAAACGGTTGCCTCGGATAAAAAAGGATCTAGGACATTAGGGTTACCGCTAAGGCGTCCTACTATTGCTTTGGTGACCACACATGTCCCTATAATCGAATTGACCCAAATAACTCCAACGACGGTGCTACCTACTTCTCAATAGTGGGATAGTACTGTCTAAAGGACTCTTACACATCTTAATTCCTTAGAGTAGGTAGATTTCTCCTGGGTACTTGCTCTTTCAAAACAGAAAAATAACTTTTCGCACCTACACTTTCAAAAAGTTTTCAAACAAACACTTCATACATTCTTGAGGACTGATACAAGAGTTACCTAGAAGTTTTTCAAACTAAACTTTTTCGAAACCCACAAACACAAGAAAAGCAAACAATTTTTGAAAACATAGTGAGCAAGTACCTAAGAGCCCGTGGATAACCACGGATAAAAAGGGTGCTAACACCTTCCATTTCTATAATCTACCTCCCGAACCGAGAAACATCTCGAAAAGGAATTTTGATGTGCTTTTGTCCTTTCCTTATTGGAGAAAATAAAAGACGGTGGCGACTCTTGCTTACCGCGACATTTTGCGAATCAGCATTTCAAAACAGTCAGTTCTATTTCCACCGATCACAGAACTGGCGACTCTGCTGGGGAATATTTAATAAGTGAGGTGTACCTTAGGATTAGACCACTCTTGTTTTATATTGCTTGCTTTGATTTGCTTTAATATTGTGGGCCTGTTTTGGAGTTCCGTAGATCCTAACCCGGATCTGGGGGATACCTTTTAGAAGTAGCAACAAACTGTGAGGGAACTGTGCGGGGTATACCGACACGGTTGAAGCAGTTGCTACGTTGATGTGGCACTTTGGTGAGTACCGGTAACCCTTGAGTCAAGTCAAGGAGAGTACGGGGCCGCCGCATGGTGTCGTGAAGTATCAACTGACCTTAGGAACCTTACTTGACCATCCTGGCCTCTTTAGGGGTAGTTAGATGACCGACTTTGGTGCAGTCCGAAGTTGGTAGATACTCGATACTACACTCATTGAGGGTTGTTTTCTTGGAATATTTTGATCGCCAGTTCAGTGGCTAAATCAAAACAATAAACATAGAAAACAACCCAATGATATTGAGCTCCTTAGAACCCGGTTACTTTTGATAGGACAGGTTTTGAGCCCACCAACTTCAAGAGGGTAGTACCTAAACTTCATGCTGGCCTAAACTCTAAGGGCTGTCTGGTGTGACTTGTGTGCCTTATCATGTTTGCTTGTTGTGAATACTTGTGGTGTGTCTTTATCATAACATCATAACATCATAAAGCATCATACGCATTTACTAACCACTTCAAGGGTTCGAATCTTCATCTTTGTTCTTGTTTTGTAGGACATGGAGTCTCTCCGCAGAAAAACAATTCAGGTCAACCTTGTAAGGATCCCTCCTCAGCTTAAGGAGCTTACATCCAGGATTCCCGAGAGCTCTCCCTTCAGTGAAAGGCATGGTAGACTCATCAGCTTGGTCAACACCAACATTGAAGAAGATATGATAAAAGTTCTCTTCCAGTTCTTTGACCCTTTGCACCACTGTTTTACTTTCCCGGATTATCAATTAGTGCCTACTTTGGAAGAGTTTTCTCAACTTCTGAAGGTTCCCATTCTCAGTCAACTACCCTAAAACGGTACCGAAAGGGAACCAAAACTTGAAGAGGTTGCTAAAGCATTACGCCTACAACCATCTGACATCAAGGAGCATTGGGAAATCAGAAGTGGTATCAAAAGATTCTTGGCAAAGTTCCTGTTTGAGAAGGCACAAGAATGTTGGAATTCTCTCGACCTACAAGCCTTTGAAGAAACTGTGGCACTCCTTGTCTATGGGTTGGTGTTGTTCCCGAATCCGGATCAACTTATAGATATAAATGATGTCAAGATTTTCATGTCCAGGAATCCCATACCTACGTTGCTTGGGGATATCCTCCACTCATGTTACACTCGAACCATGAGAAAAAGAGGTGTTCTCATATGCTGCACTCCTCTCCTGGCAAGGTGGTTTATTTCGCACCTTCCACAATCAGTTTTGAAGAACGAGCGGGGTTTGAGATGGTCACAACGGTTAATGACTCTTACACATGCTGATATACATTGGTGTTCTCGGTCCAGAGAAAATGTCATTATCATTGATCGTTATGGAGAATTTCCTAATGTTCCTTTACTTGGAATTAGAGGAGGCATTACTTACAACCCTTGTCTGGCTTTGAGACAGTTTGGATATGCTCGGAGGGATGGCCCTCATGACATGTTAATTCCCGACATAGTTTTTGACTTCGACAACGATACGCAAGGACTTCGCCAAAGGTTTATCAGAGCTTGGAGGATGCCTAACAAGGTGGATAGTAAGACACTGGGGCACAAGAACTCCATCCCCCTTGAGCCTTATCTCAAGTGGGTACGAGCCCGCTCCCAGAAGCTTATGATGCTATATCCTCACATTCTCCCCGTGATCAAAGAACCTGTTTTGGAAGGAAAGGTCCCGTACACCATTCAACATCCTGACATGCCAACATCTTGGGAGGAAATGCAGAAGAGCTGGATCCAACTCAAGGAAGAGCGGAATTCTCTTGAAACCAGTTTACATGCCAGTGAGAAGAAGGTCTTGGAGCTCACCCGCCTACTGCACGAGGAAAAGACCCTCAACACTTACATCGCTCCAAAGAGGATGCGCAGTGTCTTTTGGCATTAAGTTTTGTAATATTTCGCCCATGAGGCATTGATGTACTGAACAAATTATTTCTTAATATAACGTGTGTTCCTTTTTGTCTACAACGAATTTGAATTCTCGAACCCTTGAATGCATTGCATAAATAGCATATCATGCATCATGTGCATAGCAAGTACTCTTTTTTACAGGTCACTCATCTTCTTCGCTGTTTATTTCAGCAATCATCATGTCTTCTGAACCTACTGCTGAATAAGCTATCAAGGCCCTCCAGGCCCATAACGCCCAGTTCCAAGAGTTGGTCATGAGCTTAGCCCAGGGTCAACAGGAGTTGAAGACTCTGATACTGAAGAAGAAGAAGAAGAAGAAGAGGACTGTGTTGTTCAACACTGGACGAAGGTTTGGGAATGCACTACAAAATGAGGCTGATCTGGCTACTTCCTCTGTAGGGAAAGACAGTCCCCAAGAGAGGAGGGTTCCTAGTCCCGTGGTCTCCGACAACGAGACGGATTACAATGATGAACAGTACCCTCTTGCTGAGGACAGGTACAAACAGCTAGAGGACCGCCTAAGTGCTATGGAGATTCAGCATGTGCCCGGGTTGGACTTTGGAGACCTAGGCTTATCTTCTGGGGTGGTGATCCTGCATAAGTTCAAAGCACCTGCTTTTGCAAAGTAAGACGGAGCTTCCTGTCCTAAACTGCATCTCAGATCATATGTAAGGAAGATCCAGCCTTACACTGCTGACAAGAATCTATGGATCCATTTCTTCCAGGATAGTCTTTCAGGGACTCAACTCGAATGGTTCTATCAGCTAGATGGAGCCAGCATTCGTAACTGGGAGGACTTGGCTACTGCGTTTTATAAGCAGTATCAGTATAATTCCGACCTCGCTCCTGCGCGTACCCAACTCCAGGGTATGTCACTAGGGACGGGTGAAGGATTTAAGGAGTATGCGCAAAAGTGGAGAGACCTGGCTGGAAGGGTGCAGCCACCTTTGATTGACCGTGAACTTGTGGACATGTTCTTGGGGACTGTTGTACCCCAAAATTTTCCCTCCCATTTCCTCAACATTTTTCTCACCACAAGACCCTTGGAGCTCAAGATCCAGTTAGGGTTTCCTCTGCTCAGGACTTCTCCTTGCACTGTTGACCCAAATTAAGGTTTGTGTTTGCACAAAGATGTTTTGACCTAAAATGCCTAAGATGACTTTCATGCTTCATATTGGACTCCCAAGTTTATCCATACCAAGTTTCAAGTCTTGATTCCAATCTTTGCCCAGTCAATTGGACAGTTAACCTAGAAATCAGCTGTATTGGGGAAAAAGTCAACTGTGGTCAATTGACAGTCAAACCTCATGAAATTTGACCCACATCAACATGATGAACTCATATGAACCATTTGGTCAAGTTTGGATCACAATTCCACAAGAAATTTGATCAGATCACCTAAAGGGCAAAATGGTCATTTTTAGGGTTTTGACTGCACAAAGGCAATTTTTGACTGTTTGACCTAGCCAATGGCAAACCAAGCTCATATATGGACTCAAGGACCCCATGGAATTGTTTTGACATGTTCAACAAGTTCAAAAGATCTCAAATGCACAAGATTGATAGATGAATTTTCCAGTCAATTGATCAATTTTTGACTGTATACTGAAAAGTCAAACTTTGACTTTTTTGGTCAAAATCAAGTGTCAAGATTCATTTTTCATCAAAACATATCAAAACATGAAACTTGTTCATCAAGAAATCAAAAATCACAAATTAGGGTTTGAAATGAAGAATTTTCATAACTTAGAATTTTTCTAAGTTATGAAAATCCCTAATTTTTTCCTAACTTTGTCCCATTTTTTCATCAAGATGCATTTGGATTCAAACAAAAGTCAAAACATGAAAGTTATAGTTCATTGCAAAATATACAACTTTTATACACAAAGTTTCCTCAAAAGAAGCTTGTAGCTCAAGTTATGATTTTTGGAACAAGGGTGCAAAACATTCTTAACTTAGAAAATTTTTGACCTATTCTAGGCAGGATTTTTGCCTAACTTCATGGCCACTTTTCACATGCTTACACTTGGAATTTCAATTTGCATTACAAAGATGGATTGTAGTACATATTCCAAGCTTTCCAAAATGTCCAAGAACTCATCAAACAACCTTGTGGTTAGGGAGAATCGAATTTGGCAATATGGGTAAAACTCACTTTGTTCATGGTCATTTTACATGTCCATAACTTTGGATTTTTGAACTCAGCATGCTCTAAGCTAGATTACAGGCCTTTTATCTCATCCACACTCAATAATTTAATGCAAACCCCTTGTGTTCAAGCCTTATCTTATGTGTTTAAACATTGCATACAAGATTGAGCCATAATTAGAAAAAGCAATATATCCATTCTTGAAAAGTTGAACTTTATGTCAAATTTGCAAATCAAGAAGTACAAGGCAAATCTCTTTGGCACAAGTTCAGAAGCATATCACACTGATCAAGAGGGATGGTTGCAGCACATTTTGAGGGGCCTGCACAAGTCTAGAAACCAAGTTGACATTTTGTTGCTTAAGATGGAAGAAACTTGGCATATTGATAGACAACTCTCATTTCTGCCAACACAAGCTAAGAAAAACTTGTTGTACACCTTCCAAACATCAAACCTAAGCTAAGGCACGAGCAAAACACCTTCCAAACCTCATCAAACCTCAAAACACCATCCTACTGCAGAAAACAGAGTCACCTCTGCAGTTGGACTTCCATAACTCAATCCACTCGTGCATTCTTGCTAAAACCAGTTCATACGCACTCCATACCACATATACAAGCTATCTCAAGCATTGGACACGACCTGTAACACCTCTAACCAACTCCACCATTTTCACTTTTTCTATTTTGCAGGTTGATTGCCTGTTTACCTTGGTATTTGGTAAACAACCGCTGATCCTCCAAATGGTTACTTATTTGGTTACTCGCAGGATCGATCAGATTGATCCTAGGACATAGGTTGATTTTGAAGTTTTGATTAAATTGGATAAGGCTTTAAATGACAATAAAATAAGAGGCTTTAAGTAAATAGCATGAAGAAAGGACTTGGTAAAATAAATAAGGCTTTAAATGAAAGGGCTTCGACAGGAATGTAAAGAAGAAAGCAAGTAAATTTCTGGAAAAGTAAATGACTTTGATTAATAAAGTTGGTGTTTCACACATACATTTCTCAACAATTCTTTCTCACATGCTGGGTACTCGAATCTATATGAGTGACTTTGTATATAATTGTGAACACCCGCGAGAACTTACATGACTACTACTATTTATACTAAAACATCCCAAGTAACCGTCGGGCAGTTACACTGCTTCGAGATGAGTCCACTTGGCACGTTCTCAACGTTCGACGCTCCAGATCTTTGCACGTTGTACTTGGTAACCGCTGGAAACCGTTTTCCCTCCAAACGCTTGAATTTCAAACTGTTCCACTCTGAACCATCGAACACTTTCGTCGAGAAGCATCTTCGATGAGAAACACCTTCGACGTCGAAGGCAACCAACTTCTCCCTTGGAAGAAATCTTCTAAGTACCTTGCCATCTTTCGACGGACCTAGCTAGTCGAAACCATCCTTCAGTTTTAATGGCTGACATTAATGAAATAAGAGTGTCGAATTTAGGAGTCAACAAATTGCGCCCCAAGAATGCCTTATTTCGACTCTTGAAAGAAAAAGGCATTCTTTGAAACGCCATTTGACACCTGTCTTTTCACGCTTAGTCACAAATTAATTTGTGCACTTTTTGTTGTCTTCTACCAACCACTAGCAATCCCAAGAAAGTCATCATTTATCCGTACCTAAGACGTCATGTCAGTACGGCGTGCAGTGCCAAACGTCATTTCAGAATTTGTCATTATGACAATTCCCAAAAACGAGGACGCACGCTGCGTCTCTCTATTTCTGCAGAACGGCTAAAACAACAGGGGGATGCCACGCGTCCCACTATCTCCTGCAATAATTAAATGGCATTTAATGTCCTCGGTTTTGGGGATTTTCCCCCACTACTATAAATAGCAGTAAGTACCCCATTGTGGGACTTTTTACGCCACCTAGCTTTCAAACTTCTCTATTTTCACAAAAACTTGTCATCTTTGCAAAACCCTTTCTTCCTTCACTTCGTCTTCAACCTCACCATTAACAATGGCATCTGGTTCCAATGCTCCTAGCGCTACTGCACCATATGGAAACGCCAAACCTAAGGTTTTCGTCACTGCTCCAGTAGTAACTGCTACGGGCCAACGAAGGGTCCCTGAACCCTTGGACATCGCCGTTCGTGATGCTTACTCACGCCACCTTATGATCCCGGTTGGATATTCCAACCAGATCTTTGCTATGTCTGGCCTTTTGTATCCCAGTATCGCTGAAGCCATGAAAATCAAGAGTTATTTTCCGGTAGTTGAGAGACTCAAACCGGTTGCATGCGCCAAGAAAGACGCAGAAGACAATGAAGACCCTGCGCATGAAAAAATCGACCTCCGCTTCTTCAACAGAGGTGTTAGAGCCTTCAGGTCTGGCCCTAGCCTTACCCCTGATTACGTTGCTTGGCTGGAAAAGATGGAGAAACACCAAGCTTCAATCTGGAAAGATATGGGGATTTTCGACCTGGTGATGCTGTCGAAGACAGGTTTGAACTATTCTCCGGAGATGTTGATAGCTTCTCTACTTTTCTGGGACTACTCCCACTTTACCTTCCATCTTCCCTGTGGGATGCTGACTCCTACACTCTTCGATGTGGCCGCTATCACTGGCCTTAGACCCACCGGGGACTACTTCGATCCGGAGGAGATGTCGGAGGACCAAATTGGATTCTCTGACACCAAACCAACATACACCACTTTCATCAACCACTATCACGACAGGTCGACAGATGCTGTGTCGGATGTCGAACACATAGCATTTCTAGCCTTATGGCTGACTCGTTTTGTATTTTGCTCGAAGTCCTTACAGGTGACCAAAAAGATGGTCACTCTCGCCACTCAACTCCATCATCGCCAAAATATCTGTTTGGCAGAATTGATTTTGGCTAGCCTCTATGATTCGATCAGCAATGGGGCGACTCTTCTAAAAATTATCGAGAATAGGGCCAGTTTGCTACTTGCTGGGCCTTTTTGGCTGCTCCAACTGTGGCTCAATGCCACCTTCGAATCCTTCTTGCCTAAGAAGGTTCAAATAAACGAGCAGGCTCCAGAGATAGTGAACAAACGCGTCGAAGGAACCAGACTGGCTCTGTTGACGCCTATGGAAGATGGACTGGAGTTTCAGCAAACTTTCACCAACTTCGTTCTGATGTTTGCTCGAAGGAAAGAGTTTGCTTCGACTATGGCTCCGTTTGCTCGACGGAAAGTAGGCCCAGCATGGTTCACAAGGCCACATCCAAGGACTTCGAGTGGTCCTAATGTTGACGAACATACAATACTGTGGGAGGCGTTCCTCACACCAAGGATCATGCCTCTTCGATTCAGGAGCTCTAAGACTCATTTGAGTCTGATTGCATACCAACCAAACCTGGTATCTCGCCAGTTTGGTATTATTCAAACCCTACCTTCTCCAATTTTTCCAAGAGAGAAGTCTATGTTGTACTTCTGCAATGATTACACCGAAGAGGCTGCTATTAAGCATATCGGAAGATATGCTGGTCGAACAGTTCTCTCGTTGTTTGACTACCAGCTCAACTTTCTTTGCTCACCATCCTTCGAGGAGTGGTGGAAAAGTTATTACGCTGAGGAGTTTTTCGACGAGAAGGACTTCGTGGATGAGCTTCAAAAATCCTTTGTCCTTGTGTTGGACAAAATAAAGACATGTAAGTTCATCCTTTCACATTACTTTGTCTTTCTCTTTCGACCGCTAGCCTGTTAACTATTTTATTTGCTTTCAGTTGTTCGAAAGCCGGTAGCCAAGAAGGCTACAGAAAGCCAACAGGGAGGGGGCCCCTCAACAAAACCTCCACCGCCGGCGAAGACCATAGCACCGGCGAAGACTACAACCAACCAACAGGGGGAAGGCCCTTCGAAGAAGCCTTCTGTATCGGTAACCAGACTTTCATTATTTTCTTCTGGCTTTCGATTTTTGACTTTCGATGCAATTGCTAAATCGAATTCCCATTGGTTTTTTAGGCACCTTCGCCCAAGAAACGGCCAGCACTGGTGGTCGAATCTGGGAGCGATGAAGAAGGTGATTCTCCTCCTGCTCCTCTAAAAAGGCGAAAGCTGACGAAGGACGCTCCTGTTCCTGCTCCTGCTCCTGAGGGTCGAACATTTAGAATAAAGGTTGCTGGGAGAAAGCCCAGGCCACCTCCAGTGATCATTGAGGAGCCAACGGAGGAGGAACTAAACGTTCTTCTCAACAAGCCTGTCGAAAGCGACAATTCCAGCCCTGGGGCTGAAGCTAACTTACAGGTAATCTTTTAAACCTTTTTATGACTTAGGTGTAGATACCTATATTCGATTATGTCTCTTTCAATTTCTGAAGATTCTTCTTCTTTCCTTTTTCAGGACACCACTGAAAGTTCTCCGCCAAGGACCTCTGAAACACTGGAGTCTGCTGAACTCAGCAGGCCACAAGAAAAAGGCTTGGAAAATGATGAAGCCCATACTGAAATAAATGAGGCCAATGCTGAGACGGTAGAAAAACCAGCAGAAGAACCTCAAACGGAAGAACAACAGCCAGAAGCGATTCAGGTGGTGGATCTGTCGGAAGAGAATCATGAAGAAGGGGACCAAGGCGATGCTGGCGAAGAAAACCAAGGTGCCGCTGGCGAAGAGAACCAAGGTGACGCTAGCGAAGAGCACCAAGATGACGCTGGTACTTCCCCAGTCCGAGTCGAAGGGAATCAAGTCGAGGCACCCATCACTCAACAGCCTCAAACCCAAGACAATGTTGTTGCAAGGGCTGCTACCTCAACGAAGCACAGGTCGAAAGAGGACTTAGAACTCTTGAAACAAACTGACCCTGTTAGCTATCTCAATGCAATCATCGAGAGTAAGAGTTCGTCCGATGCTTGTCAGGAGGTTCCTACCCTGTCGGGGAAGTCCACTGAAACCTCTCCTCTCGATGAAGCTTTGGCGAAGGTTAAGGCCCAGTTTTTCAAGAAGGACTTGATGAAGGCTTTAGAGGGGGACCCCACTGCTCCATCATACTTGAGGGATGTTCTGAATTCTGTCGACTTGTTAGCTGTAGCTCCAGAAGTTTCAGGCTTGATCATGGAGTTACACTCTATGATTGATCAAGTCTCAGCAGATTATAGGCGCCAAAGGGGTTTTAATAGTCAGCTTGAGGTGCTATATGGCAAAAGCTCTTCTGCGTGGACTGCTGTTTCGGAGACGACTTCTCGAATTGCGGAGTTGTCAAAGCAAAAAGCATCTACGCAGGAAGAAGTCGATGCCATCGATCGAGAGAATGCTTCCTTCAGGGCACAAATCGAAGAAATAGAGGCTAAGATAAATGCCAACACTAAACGCAAGGAGGAACTTCTTTCGACCATCCCAGACACCGAGAGTCAAACTGAAATCAAACAAGGCCTGGAATTTGCTGAGAAGGCCCAAGGCTTCGACGCTCAGATTGCCAAGCTTGTGCAGGAGAATGCCTGGTGCAAGAAAAGATTGGAGCTGCAGCAAGTCAAATACCTTCGACTCAAGGACTCTGTTCCCTTCTGATTGATTCAGCTTTTGTAACCATATTTTGTAATCTATATTCGACAACATTGCCATCTTGGCTAAAATTTATAAAAAATTTCCATTTTGGCTTTTTATGGTTAATTTAGTCTTGTTATTTTATTATTATCTCTTGGAGTGTAGGTTTGTATTTTTTCAAATATTTACCATTTACTCTCAAGAGCCTTTTATCTTCACCTAACTCTTCGACTTCATAGGCTCCACCAGAAAAAGTTTGGACAACTCTGAATGGTCCTTCCCATTTGGGTGACCATTTCCCCATGCTTCGATCCCTTCGATCCATGGGAAGAATTACCTTCCAAACTAGTTCTTCAGGCAAAAATACCTTAGGTTTTACCTTCTTATTATAAGAGTCTTCTACTCTTTTCTTCTGAAGCCTGAGTAGGTCGAGAGCGCGCAATCTCTCTTCGTCTAAATCCACCAGTTCGTCTAGCATCATGTTCCAATAAATCTCAGAGGGAATATAATAATGCCTCTGAACCCTTGCAGATTGAAGACAAATTTCTGCTGGCAACACTGCATCATGGCCAAAAGTTAGCCTATATGGTGTTGTACCTGTGGCTTCTTTTGGGGACGTTCGACAATCCCATAAAATCTGGTCTAACGTCTTGTGCCAATTCTTTGGTTTCTTCCCAACATGCTTTTTTATCAAGCCAATCACTACTTTGTTAGCTGCTTCGACTTGACCATTTGCCTGTGCATAATAAGGCGTTGATTGTAACACCCCAATTTTACCCCTCGTAATTAATAATAAAATCAGAGTTTCAAAATTTCATCCAAACATAAATTGAGGTATCACATATTCATATTTTTTATCACTTTGCATTATAATGCACATCACAAAATCAAAAGTAGGATATACCAATTCATAACATAAATCATCATATAAACATATGACTAATCACAGCACAACGGATGTGTTCATAAAATGTATGTATCATCATGTTATCATCAATACATAAGGTCATAAGATAGTATACATAAACTATCCTATCAAAATAATAACGTCGCCCAAATCCCGAGTGTTACTACTATCAAAGCAGAGCGACTCAAAATAAAGAGACTCGAGCTAATCCTCATCATCCTCGCGGATCACCTACACGTTACCAATATAAAGGCAACGACGAAACAAGTAAAGGGTGAGATACTCCAAAACATATAATTAAAGGCATGATAAAATATATGTCTAGTTTTGGAATCATAAATGATATAGGATAATAAGAGTATATCAACATATATCAAAATCTCATATACTTTAAATCATCATTTAGTGTATAAAATCAACACTTTAATTTCATCACATAATCACCATAATCATGTCAAAACAAGACATAAACTCCATCGCCATAAACTCATATTGTCGCTTTACCGTCATGTTATATTCATCGCTTACTCATCATAAAATCATCACATATATTCACTTTATGTTCAATACAAAATTCTTCACAGAACAAAGTATCATATAACATCGCAATTCATCATAAGCCATCAAATAAAACTCAACGCCAAAAGACTCAAAAATAAACATAACCGACTCCATGAGACACGACTATGTTATGCATGTGGTACCCGTCGCTTTGTCCATAATTAGGGACATTCGGCATAAAAGCCCATCGTTGCTTTGGCATAAAAGCCCTCGTCGCTTGGCATAAAAGCCCTCGTCGCCAATGCAATGTATGTGACTCGACAACACGACATCACAAATACGACACAACAAAACATCATCATTGCACATCAAAATTTGTATAAAGCCCATGTTGCCATATTTATCCACATCAAGATGAACATATCATCGCATCGCATATCATCAAGTATTTATCATAAATAAACCGTCGCAACCATCATGTTTAATCACACCACTTCATTATCAAATAATTCACTAAATTTCAAACACGGAAAAATAGTCAAACATCAATAATCGTCGCGAAAGTCATTCATAATAATCGGCATTAATTAAAAACATTAACGTCGAAATCGGATTATCCATACGCGACTTAAACCGACTAAAACGCAACTCGGTTCAACCTAACCGTAAATTGACTTATTTCGGGTCGCTCTGTTAAAAACTCGTAATCTCGAAAAATAACCTCACCACGACATTCTACACGTCAAAATTAGCTAGCACGTCGATTTTCGTTAAATTCGGAGTAACTTGCTCCGTCGCCGAAATTACCGAAATCGGAACAAAATCGAATTCCAAATTAAATCGGTTAACTTATATCATATTTGTATTTAATTAATATAAATATTTAATATATTAAATTAAGAAATGAAAAACAAAACATTAATTAATTAATTAATTTTTCTAAACTTGAATACTGCTATTATGTTTTTGAAGTATATACTGCTAGTTCTAACTTAGGTACATACTGTTAGTTCTATTTTTGTTTTTCTAAACTTTAATAAAATAACATAGTGCAGATTTTCGTTTACCTATACTGCTATTCCATTTTTTCATTTATGCAACCTTGTTTCTAACTTCATTTTATCACAGCTAAATTCCATGCTATTACTTTTTCTAAGTTCATTTTATCACAGCTAGTACAACTTCCTATACGCATATGCTGTTACATAAACTAGATTGTATACTGCATATTAAGTTTTCTTATGTTTCTAAACATATACAATGAATTTTCTAAACTATACATAAGCTAAATTATATACTGCATATTAAGTTCTCTTATGTAAATGTCCTGCTATTTTTTTTGTTTATTTATAAAACTAAACTTAATTTCAATTAACAAAAACAATAAACCCACAACACTAACACCTAAATTAACTCTTTTAATTTCTATCTCAACAAAACTCAACAACCCTAACATCAATTTTTCCCCAAATCCAAAATATATCAAATCAAACCCTAACTATAAGTGTTGGAAAATCAAACCCCTTACCTTAGATATTTGAAATGATTCTTGATGATTTCAACCAACCCAAAATCCAAGCTATGGTGTTCTTCTTGCTATTCTCTCCAAGACCTCTAGCTCTCTTTAACTCTCTCAAATGGTGTTTTGTATGTTATGTCATAAAACAAGGAAATTGTGGGTTTTGTTTGTTTAGAAGCAAGACAAAAGCTAGGCAAAATACCAAAAAGCCCTTCTTGATATATCACCACTAATTAACACTAAATAATATTATTAACCCACATAATTAAAATAACTCCGAATAATTAAATATCGGTCCGAATAATATTTTACCGAACCGAACGAAATAAAAACCGGACCGAACAAAATAATTACCGGTCCCTCAAAATAAATACCGGACCGAATAAAATAATTACCGGTCCCTCAAAAAAATACCGGACCGAATAAAATAATTACCGGTCCGAATAAAACGTCGCCGAATATATTAACAGATATAACGGTTAATTTAAATATTCTCGTCGCAAAAATAAACGTCAAACGGTAATTCGAAATATTAATATAATATAATATTAAATAAAACGGGGCGTTACAACTCTCCCCCACTTATAAAAGTTTCGTCCTCGAAATTACCTGACTCGAAAAGCTCGGGATAGGAATCCCGCATCTTGCTTTCTAACTCCCACGTCGCACTTTCACCAGCTGCTCCTATCCAAACAACTTTAACCAAGGAGATCTCTTTGCCACGAAGAGACTTTATCTCACGATCTTCGATCCTTAACGGCATCGTTTCCACCGTAAGATTGTCTCGAACTTGAATATCATCCATCTCAATCACATGTGAAGGATCCGGAACATACTTCCGAAGTTGCGACACATGGAACACATCATGCAAGTTCGAAAGATTTGGCGGTAACGCCACTCTATAAGCCACTTTCCCACTTTACTAGTAATTTGGTAAGGACCAATAAAGTGAGGAGTTAGCTTCTTCGACTTCAATGCTCGCCCAACGCCGGTTGTAGGAGTAACTCGCAAAAATACATGATCACCATCTTGAAATTCCAAGTCTTTTCTCCTTTTATCATGATAACTCTTTTGTCGACTTTGAGAAATTCTCATCTTTTCTCTAATCATCTTCACCGTCTCAGTAGTCTCTCTAACCAATTCTGGTCCAAGCACCACACTTTCACCCGACTCATGCCAACACAAAGGAGTCCTACACCTCCGACCATACAAAGCCTCGAACGGTGCCATTCCAATACTAGCATGAAAACTATTGTTATAAGTAAACTCAATCAATGGAAGATATGTATCCCATGAACCACCATGTTCAAGAATACAAGCACGTAACAAGTCTTCCAACGATTGAATCGTCCTTTCCGTCTGACCATCAGTTTGAGGATGATAAGCCGAACTCAACCTCAACTTTGAACCCAAAGCCTCTTGCAAGCTCTTCCAAAATTCAGAAGTAAACCTTGGATCTCTATCCGAAACAATACACAAAGGAATACCATGTTATCTCACAATCACATGCATATAAATTTCCGCCAACTTCGATATGGGATAAGTGATGTTAATAGGAATAAAGTGAGTCGACTTCGTAAGCCTATCAACAATCACCCAAATCGCATCATGTCCTCTTGGTGTATTCGGTAACCCCGTTACGAAATCCATAGAAATGTTATCCCATTTCCATTATGGAATCTCTAACGGTTGCATCAACCCTGCAGGTTTCTGATGCTCCACTTTAGACTTCTGACAAGTCAAACAAGCATAAACAAACTGAGACACCTCTCTCTTCATGCCCGACCACCAAAATAGTTTCTTTAAATCTTGATACATTTTGGTCGCTCCGGGATGAATACTCAAATTGCTTCTATGACTTTCTTCCAAGATCATTCTCTTCAAATCCACATCATCGGGAATACAAATCCTATCTCGGAACCTCAATACACCCTGAGCATCCAACTTGAAATCTTCATTTTCAGTTTGTCCAATACCAACCAATAAATCAACAAGTTTCACATCAAGCTTCTGAGCTTCTCTAACACTATCAAGGAAATCATTATTGATCTTTAACATTCCCAAGATAACACTCTGCGGCGTCACTTCTACTACAAGACTCATATCTCTAAATTGCTCAATCATTTCCAACTCTTTCACCATCAAAAGTGACATATGCAAAGTCTTTCGACTTAAAGCATCGGCCACCACATTAGCTTTACCAGGATGGTAATTCAATCCAAAATCATAATCTTTCAACAATTCAAGCCACCGTCTTTGCCTCATATTAATCTCTTTCTCATCGAACAAGTACTTCAAACTTTTATGGTAACTAAATACTTCAAATCTAGAACCATAAAGATAATGCCTCCAAATCTTAAGCACAAAAACAACCGCTGAAAGCTCCAAATCGTGCGTAGGATAATTCTTCTCATGAATCTTCAATTTCCTAGAAGCATAAGCAACCACTTTGCCATTTTGCATAAGTACACCACCTAAACCCGTCTTAGAAGCATCATAATAAACAACAAACGGTTCTTCAGGATTAGGTAGAATCAAGATCAGAGCCGTTGTCAACCTTTTCTTCAATTCAACAAAACTTTCTTCACACTTGACATCCCACACAAATGCAGCTCCTTTACAAGTCAACATTGTCAAAGGGAGCACCAACTTAGAAGTAACCATCCAATCCTAAGAAACTTCTAATCTCAGTAACAAACTTAGGAGTCTCCCATCTCAACACAACATCAACTTTAAAAGGATCAATTGCTATGCCATCACCATAAATGACATGCCCCAAAAAGCTCACTTAACTTAACCAGAACTCGCACTTTGAAAACTTAGCATAAAGCTTCTTCTCTTTCAGAACTTCCAACACGATGCGCAAATGTTCTGCGTGCTCTTCTTCCAATTTAGAATAAACCAAAATATCATCAATGAAAACAACCACGAAACGGTCCAAGTAAGGATGGAATATACGATTCATGTACTCCATGAATACTCCCGGTGCATTAGTGACACCGAAAGGCATCACCAAATATTCGTAATGTCCATACCTCGTCCTGAAAGCAGTTTTCTGAACATCCTCTTCTTTCACCCTTATTTGATGGTAACCCGATCTCAAATCAATCTTACTAAACATACGAGCGCCAACCAATCGGTCCATCAAATCATCAATTCTAGGAAGTGGATACCTATTCTTGATAGTTACTTTATTCAACTGACGATAATCAATACAAAGTCTCATGCTACCGTCTTTCTTCTTCACCAATAACACAGGAGCTCCCCACGGCGACACACTAGGTCTAACAAACTTCTTCTCGAGCAAATCTTCTAATTGGCTCTTCAATTCTGCTAACTCAGATGCGGACATTCTGTATGGTGCCATAGAGATAGGTCTGGTACCAGGGACAAGATCCACAAAAAATTCAACTTCTCTTTCTGGAGGTGCACTAGGAATCTCATCAGGGAATACTTCGGGAAAATCGCACACTACCGGAAAGTTTGCTATCACAACTTGACTCTCCACAGAAAGAGTCTCCATCAACAAGAAAACCAACACCTCATCCTTCATAAACTCATTTAACTGCGTCGTCGACACCAACATAGATTGTTCTTCTTCTACTATGGAAGAAAACCTCACAGTGTTGTCATAGCAATTGATATGGACATAATTAGCTTTTAACCAGTCCATACCTAAAACCACATCCAACCCGACAAGCGGTAAACAAACAAGATCCATCATAAAGTCTCTATCAAAGATTGATAAAGGGAAACTTGCACACACAAAAGAAGTAGTAACCGTTCCCTTATCCAGAACTTCTACCACCATATCTCTATCCAGAGACGACAAAGTGAGACCCAATCTCTTTACACAATCAACAACAATAAAACAGTGAGTAGCACCAGTATCAATAATAGTAATAAGAGGAAAGCTAATAATGAAACTAGTACCTCGAACAAGACCATCCTCGTTTGCCGTCGGAGCACCCGACAAAGCAAACACCTTTCCTGCTCCTTGAGTCCTCTTGGGCTTCTTACATTGAGCACTAATGTGACCTCCCTCGCCACAATTAAAATAGACCACATCCTTATGTATACAATCGCGAGTCATATGGACCACTTCTCCACATCAGAAACATCTCACCTCATTCTCCTTAGCTCTAACATCGCTTCGACAAACATTACTTTTGTGGCCAGGTTTCCCACACTTGTAACAAACAATACTAGCAGGAGCATCTCCCCCACTAGTTCTTCGCCCTTGAAACGCTTTCTGTTTCCCTTTACCAGCTGGAGCATCGTACGGTTTCCCACGGCTTTGTTGACCTTTGTTTCTCTTATCAGACATAATCTTATAATGAGCATTACTGTCCTCCTCAAAGATCCTACAACTATCAATCAAATCCGAAAAGACACGGATTTTTTGATAACCAACAGCTTTCTTAATCTCAGGACGCAAACCATTTTCAAACTTGATGCATTTAGAGAACTTGCCATTCGGCCCATCATAATGCGGATAGAACTTGGCCAACATAGTGAACCTTGCAGCATAATCAGTGATAGACATGCTTCCTTGCTTCAGCTCAAGGAACTCTATCTCCTTCTTTCCCCGAACATCTTCCGGGTAATACTTCCTCATGAATTCCCTTCGAAAAACTTCCCATGTCACTTCCTCACCAGCAATCTCAAGCCTCTGACGGGTTTCAACCCACCAGTCATCCGCTTCAGCACTTAGTTTATGAGTACCATAACGGATCCTTTGCACAGGAGTGCAATCCATCACACGGAAGATTCTTTCAATCTCCTTCAGCCATGCCAAAGCACCTTCGGGATCATACTTTCCTTGGAAAGTAGGAGGATTCTCTCTTTGGAAGGTTGCCAAACTACGAGACCCAGCGTTCTCGTCAGCATTCAACGGGTTTTGGAAAGCCTGAGCCATTGCCTGCATAGCAGCAGCAAGAGCCTCATCATTCCTACCAGCGTTCCTTCCAGCCATAACAACTTCTGCTCAAAACAAAACAAGGATTAGAATCAACAAATAACAATACTTGATTGTTAGACAACAACAAACTCAACAACTTGGCCGGACAGACCGACCTGCTCTGATACCACTAATGTAACACCCCAATTTTACCCCTCGTAATTAATAATAAAATCAGAGTTTCAAAATTTCATCCAAACATAAATTGAGGTATCACATATTCATATTTTTTAATCACTTTGCATTATAATGCACATCACAAAATCAAAAGTAGGATATACCAATTCATAACATAAATCATCATATAAACATATGACTAATCACAGCACAACGGATGTGTTCATAAAATGTATGTATCATCATGTTATCATCAATACATAAGGTCATAAGATAGTATACATAAACTATCCTATCAAAATAATAACATCGCCCAAATCCCGAGTGTTACTACTATCAAAGCAGAGCGACTCAAAATAAAGAGACTCGAGCTAATCCTCATCATCCTCGCGGATCACCTACACGTTACCAATATAAAGGCAACGACGAAACAAGTAAAGGGTGAGATACTCCAAAACATATAATTAAAGGCATGATAAAATATATGTCTAGTTTTGGAATCATAAATGATATAGGATAATAAGAGTATATCAACATATATCAAAATCTCATATACTTTAAATCATCATTTAGTGTATAAAATCAACACTTTAATTTCATCACATAATCACCATAATCATGTCAAAACAAGACATAAACTCCATCGCCATAAACTCATATTGTCGCTTTACCGTCATGTTATATTCATCGCTTACTCATCATAAAATCATCACATATATTCACTTTATGTTCAATACAAAATTCCTCACAGAACAAAGTATCATATAACATCGCAATTCATCATAAGCCATCAAATAAAACTCAACGCCAAAAGACTCAAAAATAAACATAACCGACTCCATGAGACACGACTATGTTATGCATGTGGTACCCGTCGCTTTGTCCATAATTAGGGACATTCGGCATAAAAGCCCATCGTCGCTTTGGCATAAAAGCCCTCGTCGCCAATGCAATGTATGTGACTCGACAACACGACATCACAAATACGACACAACAAAACATCATCATTGCACATCAAAATTTGTATAAAGCCCATGTTTCCATATTTATCCACATCAAGATGAACATATCATCGCATCGCATATCATCAAGTATTTATCATAAATAAACCGTCGCAACCATCATGTTTAATCACACCACTTCATTATCAAATAATTCACTAAATTTCAAACACGAAAAAATATTCAAACATCAATAATCGTCGCGAAAGTCATTCATAATAATCGGCATTAATTAAAAACATTAACGTCGAAATCGGATTATCCATACGCGACTTAAACCGACTAAAACGCAACTCGGTTCAACCTAACCGTAAATTGACTTATTTCGGGTCGCTCTGTTAAAAACTCGTAATCTCGAAAAATAACCTCACCACGACATTCTACACGTCAAAATTAGCTAGCACGTCGATTTTCGTTAAATTCGGAGTAACTTGCTCCGTCGCCGAAATTACCGAAATCGGAACAAAATCGAATTCCAAATTAAATCGGTTAACTTATATCATATTTGTATTTAATTAATATAAATATTTAATATATTAAATTAAGAAATGAAAAACAAAACATTAATTAATTAATTAATTTTTCTAAACTTGAATACTGCTATTATGTTTTTGAAGTATATACTGCTAGTTCTAACTTAGGTACATACTGTTAGTTCTATTTTTGTTTTTCTAAACTTTAATAAAATAACATAGTGCAGATTTTCGTTTACCTATACTGCTATTCCATTTTTTCATTTATGCAACCTTGTTTCTAACTTCATTTTATCACAGCTAAATTCCATGCTATTACTTTTTCTAAGTTCATTTTATCACAGCTAGTACAACTTCCTATACGCATATGCTGTTACATAAACTAGATTGTATACTGCATATTAAGTTTTCTTATGTTTCTAAACATATACAATGAATTTTCTAAACTATACATAAGCTAAATTATATACTGCATATTAAGTTCTCTTATGTAAATGTCCTGCTATTTTTTTTGTTTATTTATAAAACTAAACTTAATTTCAATTAACAAAAACAATAAACCCACAACACTAACACCTAAATTAACTCTTCTAATTTCTATCTCAACAAAACTCAACAACCCTAACATCAATTTTTCCCCAAATCCAAAATATATCAAATCAAACCCTAACTATAAGTGTTGGAAAATCAAACCCCTTACCTTAGATATTTGAAATGATTCTTGATGATTTCAACCAACCCAAAATCCAAGCTATGGTGTTCTTCTTGCTATTCTCTCCAAGACCTCTAGCTCTCTTTAACTCTCTTAAATGGTGTTTTGTATGTTATGTCATAAAACAAGAAAATTGTGGGTTTTGTTTGTTTAGAAGCAAGACAAAAGCTAGGCAAAATACCAAAAAGCCCTTCTTGATATATCACCACTAATTAACACTAAATAATATTATTAACCCACATAATTAAAATAACTCCGAATAATTAAATATCGGTCCGAATAATATTTTACCGAACCGAACGAAATAAAAACCGGACCGAACAAAATAATTACCGGTCCCTCAAAATAAATACCGGACCGAATAAAATAATTACCGGTCCCTCAAAAAAATACCGGACCGAATAAAATAATTACCGGTCCGAATAAAACGTCGCCGAATATATTAACAGATATAACGGTTAATTTAAATATTCTCGTCGCAAAAATAAACGTCAAACGGTAATTCGAAATATTAATATAATATAATATTAAATAAAACGGGGCGTTACATTGATGTTAGGAGTTTGAAACCTGTTTCCTGAGCAAATTCCTGCATCTTTCGACCAGTGAAAACTGATCCTTGATCAGTTGTTATTGTCTCAGGGATTCCATATCTAAAGATAATGTTCTTTTGAATAAATTCAATGACATTTTCTTGGTCTACATTGACTAAAGGGATAGCTTCGATCCACTTAGTAAAGTAATCAATGCCTACCAGTATGTATTTCTGACTCTTTGATGATGCTGGTCGAATCTCTCCAATGAGGTCCAACGCCCATCCTCTAAAGGGCCAAGGCTTCACTATCGAGTGAAGTTCGCTTGCTGGTACATGCTGGATGCCTGTATGGACTTGACACTCTTGACAACCTTTGGCGAACTCAACACAATCTTTCAGCATGGTGGGCCAATATAGTCCTTGTCGAAACAACAACCATTTCATCTTATGGCCTGCTTGGTGAGCCCCACATGCCCCAGCATGCGTAGTCGAAAGGGCTATGTATGCTTCAGTTTCACTTAAACATTTCAGCAATACCCCTTCAGGCGTTTTCTTGAATAACTCATTACCCATTAGTACATAACTCAACGCCCTGTATTTTGTTTTTCGTTCTGTCGAAGCTCCTGGATTTTGAAGATAGTCCACAATGGGTTTCCTCCAATCTTGCTCTGACAAATTATCTATGAACGAAATTTCGAAGTTACTTTGATCAGCATATCCTAGTCTCGTCGATTCCAAGTCTGTTGGTGATAGACAAGTTGCTTTTATCTTTTCTCGAACTTCGATTGCTCTTTGTAATCTCGTTTTTGAAATCTTATACCCAGATGCCATCTGTGCCAAGTCGTTGGCTATTTGATTTTCGACTCTGGGTATGTGTCGAATATTGACCGTTTCGAATTTTTTCAATAAACTATTTGCTATCACAAAGTACATAATGAGATTTTCTCTTATGCATTTATATTCCTTTGTGACTTGCTTAATGACTAACTCTGAGTCTCCCATTATTTCGACTCGAGTTGCCCCCAATTCCAACAATATCTCAAGGCCAGTAATTAGAGCTTCATACTCAACCTCATTGTTCGAACAAGAACCTGATATTTTGTACTTGAATGTTGTTGGAATTTTTTCTGGAGAAATAATCAAGACTCCCACCCCTGTTCCATCTTTATGGCTGGAACCATCGAAGTAGAATTTCCAAGGCTCTATCTCCACATAATTAATATCTTCAACTTGAATTGAGTGGTCGACTATAAAGTCTGCAACCACTTGTCCTTTTACTGCCTTAAGAGGCATAAAGGTCAAGGAGTATTCAGTTAATGCTAATGCCCACTTGCCAATTCGACTATGCAAGATAGGTTTCGATAACATATACTTGAAAACATCAAAATGAGACAAAACATACACATCAACTTGTTTTATATATTGCTTGAGTTTTGTACAAGAGAAATACAGACATAGACACAATTTTTCAACTTCGCTATATCTAGTTTCTGCATCGTTCAAAACTCTACTGAGATAGTAAATGGGTCTCTCGACTCCATTCTCATCTTCTTGGGCTAACATGCTTCCCAAAGTTTTGTCGGATGCAGCTATGTACAATCTCATACTCCTATTGCTACAAGGAGGCACCAAAATAGGTGGCTTAGTGAGGTACCCTTTGATTTTGTCGAAGGCTTCTTGTTGCTCTTGCCCCCATTCGAACCCCTCTTTATTCAGTCGAAGCAAGGGTGAAAAGGCCTGAGCTTTCCCACTCAGATTAGATATAAACCTCCTTAAGAAATTTATCTTGCCTAAGAGAGATTGCAGTTCCTTCTTATTCGATGGCGCTTTCGCTTCCAGAATTGCCTTCGTCTTGTTCTGGTTGATTTCGATTCCTTTCTTGTGGACAACGAAGCCCAAGAAATCTCCAGCTTTCACACAGAATGCACACTTCAAAGGGTTCATCTTCAGACCATGTTCTCTCATTCTTTCGAATGATTGTCGAAGGTGGTCAATATGATTCTTCCTGGAAACAGATTTTATAACAATGTCATCAATGTATACTTGCATAAAAGTGTTAATAAAATCGTGGAAGATAGTATTCATTGCTCGCTGGTATGTTGCCCCAGCGTTCTTTAGGCCAAAAGGCATCACTACCCATTCGTAAGTGCCTAAGGCCCCAGGGCATCGAAAAGCTGTTTTCGACACATCCTCTTCAGCAATGAATATTTGATTATATCCTGAATAACCATCGAGCATACTCAGGTATTCATAGCCAGCGGCAGAATCAACTAGCATTTCCGCCACAGGCATAGGATATTCATCTTTGGGTGTAGCAGCATTCAAATCTCTGAAATCTATACACACCCTTAATGTACCATTTTTCTTAATTACTGGCACAATGTTTGCAATCCATTCGACATACCTTGTAACGCGTATGAATTTGCATTTCAGAAGTCTTTCGACTTCCGTTTTGATCTTCGACAGTATTTCTGGAGCGAAGCGCCTTGGATTTTGCTTGATTGGCTTCTTCCCAGGTTTGATCGGCAACTGAAGTTCTACCAATCCTCTGTCGAGACCATGCATTTCGTCATAATCCCATGCGAAACAGTCCTTGAACTCTTTCAGCAATTGGATTACTTCCAACCTAAGTTCTGGATCAATTTTGGCGCTGATGTAAGTTGGCCTTTTCTCTGACCCTTCGCCTAAGTTGATTTCTTATAAAGGATCTTGCGCTAACATTTTGATGTTGTTCGCCAAGGGGTCCTTTTCGAAGCCCAAAGGCTCATCGTCATAAATGGCGTCGAGCCTCTGTTCCTGCATTTCTTCTTGCACGATATCAGGGGTTTTGGATCGAAATCCTTTCCTGGACCTGCAGCAGATGACTGTTGATCATTGGCCTGTGTGGCCATGTACTTTACTTCGGCTTCGAGAGCCGTTATCATCTTAGTTTCGGCTACATAAGCCGAAATTCGCTTCAAAGATTGTGACTCAGTCATTATCACTGAATTCACTTCCCTAACCAGTTGGTTGGATATCAGTTAACCCACTGAAGTCTATGTGGGACAAGTCTTCTCTGTCCCATTGGAAACCATGCTCAGGATGTAGGTATAGGGAACAAAAAGTGTTTGGCGCTGGCGCCATGTCGAAGTCAGGTGTTGGACATGGCCCTATGTGAGCCAAGTTCTTGTCGAAATCTGCCAACCCCAGGTGATTCACTTCGCCTAGGTAGTAGCTTTGATCTGCCTCTATGTTCTCGACCATCCCATCTGGACGCCATAGGAGCAGCCTCTGATGCATTGATGATGGCACAGCTCCAACACCATGAATCCATTCACGGCCCAACAAAAGATTGTAGTTAGGTTTGGCCGATATGACCATAAACATCGTTGGTCAAAGGATAGACCCTACTTTAATATCTAGCTGGATCACTCCCATAGTGGTCCCTATGTCGCCCTCATAGTTCGACAAGACCATGTTGTGAGGCTTAATGTCCTCATCCCTTTTGCCAATTTTCCTTAGCATAGAGTGAGGAATAATGTTGATGGTTGCCCCACAATCCACCAATATTTTATTCACAGTAGTTTCTTCGAGTTTAGCCCTTATGAATAAAGGCTTGAGGTGATTCTTCATCGCCTCTGTAGGTGGCTCGAAGAACCCATTTTGTTCCTCAGTGGTGCCATTGTCCATAACGAAATAGCACACTGGCCTGTGTTTGGCCATTTCTTGTTCCACTTCCCAGTCGCTTACTTCGACCTCCACTTGTCGGTTGAATTCTCTGGGCAGCACTGAGACTATATTCACCATTATGTCCAAAGTATCATCAGACTTAGAATCGTCTTCGTCTTCGACTTCACTTTGGTTAGGCCAAACTAGCCTGTTGGTTACTGGCTCCCTTTCTAGAGGTTTCCTTTGCTTCCTTTGAGGAACATTCGAACTGGTTTCTGCCTTTGGTTCGTTGGCAGCCTCCCTTTCAGCTTTTCGTCTCCTTTGGTATCTCCTCCATTGAGATCGAGACATGGGATTTTTACCTTTGTAGTTGCTGGACACTTGTGCAACCTTAGGTGCAGCAACCTGAGGCTCTTTCTTTTGAGTCAAAGAGGAACCCCTTGGCACGTCGAAAGAGTGCCATTTCTCCTCATTTGGCCTTTTTCGACCAGAGGTTTTGTACCAAGTATCTACTGGCACATTTGTAGGAGGCCTAAAAGTTAATGGCCTCTTTTCTTGGTTTGAACCTCTTTGGGAGGCTCTTCTGGGGTCATGTCGAAGATCAACATTTTCCCTTCTCTTATTCGCTGCTCTTACGCCTTGAATGTGCTCAGCAGCTTTTTTGTCAAAGATCGAACTGCATCTTGGACACAGCATCACCTCTGATTTCTTTTTCTGGCATCTTTGTAAAAAATATGCCAAATTTTCATTTTCCCGAGGGAAAGCAGTCTTATTAGCTTGTTCTTGCCTCATGGCCTCTTCTGATGCTTTGGGGTCAGAAAGTTCGACCATGTTGATATTCATTGTATCTTTGTTAGCAAGAGCTAACTGCTTCATTTGTATCTCCAGATTCTCCGTCTGGCCTTGAACTGTGGCCAAGTGGGAACTGGGTTTTGGTCCAGTTTTTTGTGCTTCAGCGGTCTCCAACTTCGGGCTTTCGACCGCTTTCTGAACTGCTTCAATTGTCTTCCTGGATAAATTTCCAGAAAAACTGCCAAAGATTGGCATGTTGATATGGTCCTTTGAGACTTCGACCATTGTAATTCCTGGCTTCTTAGACTGGCTCCTGGTTGCCTCTATCACGTTCACCTCAGATGGCTCAGCATAGTGGGCTTCAGCCTGCAATGGATTTGAGTCGACAGCCATGGGGGTTTTGTCAGCAAACTTCAACCTCCCTTCTTCGATAGCGTCTTGCACAAGGTTCCTGAAAAGAAAACATTGAGAAGTTTTATGGCCCAAAAAATTATGATATTTGCAAAAACCTCTCTTCTTTCTTTGATCAAGAGGAGGCACTTTTACCCCTGGGGGTACTATCATTTGGCCATCTTTAACCAGCAAGTCGAATATTTCATCACATTTTGTGATGTCAAAACTATAAGTCTTTTTGGGGAACCTATCGTTGGTCCTTTCTGAACCAATGGGATTTTTCCCACTTGAGGGGACTAACAGTTTACAAGAGTATTGTGGCCCTTGTTTCAGTTCTGCTAAATCGACTTCTCCTTCTTCGACAGCTAAAGTATCGTCGAAGGATTCTGGATCTTCGTCATCCATCTCAACGTACGCTATCCTCTCTCTCTTGTGAGTTTTCGTTGCCTTTGCTTTTTCAGCTTTGAGGCGTTCTACCTGTCGAACTCTATCGGCCAGTTGGGCCATGTCTCTCAGGTATTGGGTGTCTAGTTTCTTCCTAATGGAATAATCTAAACCGCCTGCGGCTATTTCGACTAATTCATGTTCTGGCACTTGTGTAAAACATCTCGCCTTGAGCAACCTAAACCTATTTAGATATTCGTCTATAGGTTCAGTGAAATGTCTCTTCACACTGGCCAATTCTTTCAGGCTTATCTTGGTTTGCCCCATGTAGAATTGTTCATGGAACAATCTTTCCAACTGGGTCCAATGATGGATCGAATTGGGGGGGAGAGTTGTAAACCAAGTGAAAGCGTTCTTTGTTAAAGAACTTGGGAAGTACTTGATCCTTAGGTTTTCGTTATTCGAAATGTCACCTGCTTCGATCAAGTATCTCGCCACATGCTCGACAGTAGACTCTATCGTGTCCCCAGAGAACTTAGTAAATTTGGGGACTTTGCATCTAGGAGGCAAGTCTGTTTGTAACACGTATTCTGACAATAGAGATGTGAAGTTGGGCCGTCGAAAGCCCATGTTCATCCCATTTTGAGTCATGATCCTTTCGATCATGGTTGCCAGATTATTTTCCAAACCCATGTTTTGGTATTGGACATGCTGAACTACTTCGTCAGCATTTTGGTTTCTGTTAACTAACCTTACCTCCGGAGTTATTACCCTAGGTTCCTCGACAGGTTGATCCAATCGTACCCTAAGGTTTTCTTCGACAGGCTGCTGAGCCTGATTAATGGTGGTTTCTTCCTCTAAGAATATCCCCTGGTTTCCCCTTATTTGCGCCCTTTGGGGCTGTCGAATAGGTTGGGGTACTCCAAAGAAATCAGCCAAACGCGTCATTTGCGTTGTCACTTGCTGATTCGATTGAGTAGTGTTCTGTATTAGAGGGTTTAGCACTGTACTCAAAGTTTGTGCCAACATTTGCACCATATCATGGTTGCTTTCGTCCATTTGTTGCCTCAAGACTGCTGTCGAGGCATTTGTAAGGCCATGGGCTACTTGGGACGTTCCTCCTAAGAGTTGGGTCCTATTTCTATTCGCCATGCCTACTCCAGAACCTTGGAGTGGCGAAGAGGCACTCACTAAAGGGTCTGAAAAAGTGGACGTAGCATTCGTCAGGCTAGCCAATTCAGAAGTTGGCATGCCATAGAGTGGCATGAATCCTGGGGGAACAAAAGGCCTTGTGCCTAAATTTCCCCTTGGTGGGGGAGTTCCCAAAGGCGCTCTGGGGCCTGTGAACGAAAGTAATGGCCCCGTTGCTGTGACCGTTACTGCTGGTGTCGAACCAACAGTTGTCGCTTCACTTACGGTCGTATTAACCGTTGCTCCCACAGTCGTTTGTGGGATTTCGTTATTGTTTGGCGGATTCGCCATCTCTTCCCTTCTTCTGGCAGTATTGTTATTGTTAGTGTATATTCTACCACTTCTCAATAACATACAACACTCCTCGAAAAGATGAGATTATTTTCAACAATCAACACACAGTCCCACCAGGTGTGCCAATTTGTTTACCTTGGTATTTGGTAAACAACCGCTGATCCTCCAAATGGTTACTTATTTGGTTACTCGCAGGATCGATCAGATTGATCCTAGGACATAGGTTGATTTTGAAGTTTTGATTAAATTGGATAAGGCTTTAAATGATAATAAAATAAGAGGCTTTAAGTAAATAGCATGAAGAAAGGACTTGGTAAAATAAATAAGGCTTTAAATGAAAGGGCTTCGACAGGAATGTAAAGAAGAAAGCAAGTAAATTTCTGGAAAAGTAAATGACTTTGATTAATAAAGTTGGTGTTTCACACATACATTTCTCAACAATTCTTTCTCACACGCTGGGTACTCGAATCTATATGAGTGACTTTGTATATAATTGTGAACACCCGCGAGAACTTACATGACTACTACTATTTATACTAAAACATCCCAAGTAACCGTCGGGCAGTTACACTGCTTCGAGATGAGTCCACTTGGCACGTTCTCAACGTTCGACGCTCCAGATCTTTGCACATTGTACTTGGTAACCGCTGGAAACCGTTTTCCCTCCAAACGCTTGAATTTCAAACTGTTCCACTCTGAACCATCGAACACTTTCGTCGAGAAGCATCTTCGACGAGAAACACCTTCGACGTCGAAGGCAACCAACTTCTCCCTTGGAAGAAATCTTCTAAGTACCTTGCCATCTTTCGACGGGCATTTCGACGGACCTAGCTAGTCGAAACCATCCTTCAGTTTTAATGGCTGACATTAATGAAATAAGAGTGTCGAATTTAGGAGTCAACATTGCCATAGCTTGATTCACTTGGTTTCAAAGCAAGCTAAAAGTTGGAATAGCATCCCTGGACTTCAAGCAAGTTGTACCAATCCTCACCTTGCCTTGAAAGTGCCTCCATTGCCAGACACGATCCAAGCTGAACAGGTAAGTTCATGGACTTGTATCTCTCAATATAGGAAGAGTTAGCTTTAAGTTTATGAATGAAAAATGTTCTACTCATGGCCCTGAAGCTATACATATCTTCACTTTCCATTTATATTGCATATGCTGAGAGAATTTAAGACCTGGACATTGACAAAAACTTAGGTTAAGAATTAGGGATGGAGAAATTCTCTCTCATTTCTGAGAGTTAAGTTAAGTTTTTTATATGTACGGAATTGTGGCTTGATGCTTGACATTTTTCATGTTGTGAGTTTGTGCTAAAAGTCCAAGAATCATGAGATAGCAGAAACGAGTGTTTTGTTGTTCAAGGATGCTGGAGGTTGAAAAAGACAGAGTCTTAGGCTGGGCCTGAGATTGTTTTTCCTTTTCACACCACTGCATTTCACATGCACCCCCTGGCCCATTTTGAGTTTTATTTATCATTTTTTATTTTTTCCTTTTGATTTTGGTTCTATATTTTTATTTAAGCATGAAAAAATTTTAAAATTATTTTTCTCACATTTTTTGCATTTTATTTGATATTTATTTGGTTTCATTTAGTTTTTGTACATAAATAGACATAAAATACTTTTATTTAAAAAACTAAAAATAATACAAACACATTTTATTTCTGATTTTTATTTTTATTTTACCTTTGAAAACATTTTATAAAAAATATACTTTTTTTTTAATAATATTAAATATTTTATTTTTGTACATATAATATATATTTAATAAATAATGTAAATACTTATATATTTATTATAATATTTAGGTTAAAAATACAAAAAAAATACTACATTTTTATTGTTATTAATATTTAACTTAAAAAATCACTTTTTGACAATATACTTTCTTTTATTTATTTTTTGTACATAATTAATAAGTATTGCATATATTAAATAATTAATACATTTTGTTTAACAAAATTAGGGTTTTGCCCTAAATACCTAAAATACCAAAATTAATTCATTTTTATTTTTGTTTATTTGACACATGAAAAATACTTTTCACATACATATGAAAACCATTTTTGCATTTTGCATATTTATTTTATTTTATTTTATTATTGTGCAATTAAATCCCTTGTAGAATTTCAATTTGGATGTAATAGTTAGATTTTAATTTCTTGCTAAAATATCCCCATTTGAACATTTGTACCCCCCATCCCATATATTGTGTTGTAATAACTTAGGACCTTTTATTTTTCGCATTTAAAAGCTTTCTAATTATGCCATGTTAGAATTAGGGTTTTGTATGCAAATCAAAAACAACAAATAGTTTGACCTAAATTCAAGATAAACAAGCATGAAAATGGACAACACTAATCACACTTGCACCCCTAGGGTACTCCACTTGTTGCCTTCAATAATGGGCCATATTGCATGTTAGGTATCTTTGGCAAAAACAAAACAATTCAAATGATCATAGTCCCTCGATGACGCTTTCAAAAGTTGCCTAAAAAATGATCAAGTCCCTTAAAGGAAAAATTGCCCAAAGATACTTGGCACCATTGCAATCATGGTCTAAACGATGACCCGCGCCCGTCCCGTTCACATCCTAAGACAAGATTGTCCACCAAATACAATGGTGGAACAAAATTGTTAAAAGGGTTAAAACATAGCAATGATCTTTGAGAAATTTAGGGTAGATAGCTCTTAATTACTTGCCAACTTGCAAAACAAAAACACTTGCCTATTTTTTCAAAACCACACATCACTACACTTTCAAAACAACTTTCAAAAACATTGAAAACCTTTTCAAAAGACATACACCTTTTTATACATCCCAACATGGATCATTACAAAGGTTGCCACCACATTGGCCTCTTTTCAAAACATTTTTCAAACCCACACACAAAGCACCATTTCAAACAATTGAAAATCAAGGCAAGTTGATCTAAGCAAGTAACTAAGAGCCCATGGATAACCATGGATAGAAAGGGTGCTAATACCTTCCCTTTCTATAATCTACTCCCCGAACCCAAGAAAACATCTCAAAGGTTTTTGCTGTGCTTTTTAACCTTTCCTTAGGATAAAATAAAAAGTCAGTGGCGACTCTTGCTCAACCGAAACATTTGCGAAAACAAACGCAAAACCCAAGTCAGTTCTCCCACCGTATCACAGAACTGGCGACTCTGCTGGGGAATACTTTAAAGTGGAGTAACCTTAGGGCTTAGATCACCCCCTTGCATGACTAATTGTTTGTTTTGATTGCTTTACATCTTGGCTCTCTTGTTTGGGTTTGCAATCCTACACCCGGATTTAGGGAAACATTCATAGATAGCAATACGTTGTGGAAACTGTGCGGGGTATACCGACATGGTTGAAGCAATAGCTATATTAGTGCGACATATTTGTGAGTACCGGTAACCCTTGAGTTCAATCAAGGAGAGTACAGGGCCGCTGAGTGATGTCACTAAGCACTAATGACCTAGAACCTTACTTGACCATCTTGGCCTTTCATTAGGGGTAGTGAGATGACCGGCTTTGGTGCACTCCGAAGTTGGTAGATACTCGATACTATACTCATTGAGGGTTGTTTTCTTAGAATATTATGGTCGCTAGTTAAGTGGCTAAACCAAAACAATGAACAATGAAAACAATCCAGTGATATTGAGCTCCTTAGAACCCGGTTACTATTTATAGGACAGGTTTTTAAGCCAACTACACTCAAGAGGGTACTTACCTATGAAACCCCATGCAAGCCTGAAACTAGGGTTTTGTGTGATTTGCTTGTACATATGTTTGTGCATACATCATGAACATCATAAAACATCATATGCATTCAGTAACCATTTCAAGGGTTTAGATCTTCATCTTTGTTCTTGTTTTGTAGGTCATGGAAATTCCTCGCAGGAAAACCATCCAAGTCAACCTTGTGAGAATCCCTCCTCAACTCAAGGAGCTCACATCAAGAATTCCGGAAAGCTCTCCCTTCAGTGAAAGACATGGTAGACTACTCAGCTTAGTCAACACCAACATTGAAGAGGACATGATGAAGGTGTTGTTCCAGTTCTTTGACCCTCTTCACCACTGTTTCACTTTCCCTGACTACCAGTTGGTGCCCACTTTGGAGGAATTTTCTCAACTCCTGAGAATTCCTATCCTTAATCAACTACCTTTCAACGGTACGGAAAAGGAACCAAAGCCTGAAGATGTTGCTCAAGCACTACATCTACAGCCATCTGACATCAAGGGGCATTGGGAAACTAGAAGCGGTGTCAAAGGCTTCTTAGCGAAATTCTTGTTTGAGAAGGCACAAGAGTGTTGGAATTCATTGGATCTACAAGCCTTTGAAGAAATTGTGGCACTCCTTATTTATGGGTTGGTCTTGTTCCCAAATCCTGACCAGCTTGTAGATGTCAACGCCGTCAAGATCTTCTTATCCAGAAATCCAATACCAACATTGCTTGGGGACATTCTTCACTCATTTTACACACGAACAATGAGAAAGAGGGGTGTTCTCATGTGTTGTGCTCCTATCCTTGCAAGGTGGTTTATTTCGCACCTTCCACAATCTGTCTTGAAGAATGCCCAAGGCTTAAGGTGGTCACAACGGTTGATGACCCTTACTCACTCTGATGTACATTGGTGTTCTCGGTCTAGAGAAAATGTCATCGTCGATCATTGTGGAGAGTTCCCTAATGTTCCATTACTTGGCATTAGGGGAGGCATTACCTACAACCCTTGTCTAGCCTTGAGACAATTTGGATATGCACAGAGGGATGGCCCTCACGACATGTTGATTCCTGACCTAGTTTTTGACTTCGACAATGATGCGCAAGGACTTCGCCAAAGATTCATCAGAGCTTGGAGGATGCCTAACAAGGTTGACAGCAAGACACTGGGGCACAAGAACTCCATCCCTCTTGAGCCTTACCTCAAGTGGGTACGAACCCGATCCCAGAGTCTAATGATGCCTTATCCTCATGTTCTCCCTGTGATTAAAGAGCCCGTTAAGGAAGGAGAGGTTCCCTACACCATCCTGTATCCTGACATGCCTACATCGTGGGAGGAGATGCAGAAGAGTTAGATCCAACTCAAGGAGGAACGGAACACTTTTGAAGCCAGCTTCTACGCCAGTGAGAAGAAGGTTCTAGAGCTCACCCGCCGACTCCATGAGGAAGAGACTCTCAACACCTACATCGCACCAAAGAGAATGTGCAACTTCTTTTTACCTTGAGAAGTTTTTTGTAATATTTAGCCCATGGGGCATTTATGTACTGACAAATTTCTTCTTATTAATATGACGTGCGTTCTTTTTGTTTGCAACAATTTTGAATGTTCTAAATCCTTGAATGCATTGCATACATAAGCATATCATTCATCATGCGTATAAGCAGGTCTCCACACCAGGTTTCCTTATCTTTCTGTTGTTTATTTCAGTAAGATGGATCTCGAACAGACGGTCAAGGACTTGCAGTCTCAGAACTCACAGTTTCAACAACTCCTGATGACCTTGGCTAAGGGTTAGGAGGATCTAAAGGCCCTGCTGGGGAACAAAGACCAAGTGAAAAAGAAGAAGAAGAGAATCGGGGTGGCTACCCTAGGAAGAAGGTTTGAGGGTGAAGCCAGAAGAGTGCTTGAATTTCCCCCTAACTCTGAGGAGGGAACCAGTAAAGGGAATGCGACTGCAGTACCTTCCGAATCTGAGGTTAAAGAAGAGGAGGCTGAAGAAGACGAAGACTACTCTGATCAACAATACCCGCCCGCTGATGATAAGTACAAGGGTTTGGAAGACAGGTTGGCAGCTATGGAGCTGCAGAGAGTTCCCGGCTTAGATTTCGAAGACTTGGGATTAGTTGCTGGAATTGTGATCCCCCCTGTTGTACCCCAAAATTTGCCCTCCCATATTTTTCAAGAAATTGCCAAGCCAAGCTTCAAAGTTCCCCAAGGATTGCACAGTGCAAGAGCTTCCTAAGCAGTCAAAATTAGGGTTTTGCTTCTGATCAAGAAAATGAAGTTTCAAAGGGCCCAATCAAGTCTCACATGCTTATAAATATGGTCAAGCACCTACATGTCAAGTTTCAAGACTTTCAGCTCAAAATTGCACAGTCAAAACCCAAAATTGCACTACAGTCAACTGTAGGGGCAGAATGGTCATTTGACAGTCAAAAGTTCAAATTTTTGGTCAACATATCATTTTGAAGCCACAAACATCATTTGATCAATGCTTGATCATGATTCTCAAAATTTGGCTCAGAAAATCATCAAGATGCAAAAGTTTCCTTATTTGGACAGCTGAAAAAGTCAACTGAAATTGACCAGGGCATAACTTTCACATGGATTATCAGAAAAATCCCATCCAAAGCTCATTTTGAAGAGAAAGACATTTCCTACAACTCATCTTCATACTTCAAGTCCAAGAAATGCTCTCACAAAAAGTTATCAATTTCAACATTATAGGTCATTTTCAAAAGTCAACAAAAAGGGACTTTAAGTCAAAGGCCATAACTTGAGATTGGTAAATCAAAATGACATGGGACCAAAGGCATTGGTTAGAGGACTCAAAGACCTTTCCAAAATGTCCAAGAACATGAGAAAAGACTAAAAATTGAGCAAGTTATGCCTTGTGGAAGTTGGGAAATTTTTGGATATTTTGAAAAGTCAACATTGATCCAAATGACCTAAAAATGCTAATGGGCCCATTTTTCTTCCAAGATTCATCATTCTAAACATGTGCACGACCATTTGGCCCAAAGGGAAGTATTTTCTCATTTTTTATTTATTTATTTGAATTTCTATTAATATTAATTCATTTAAATCATTTTAATATATGGAAAATATTTAATTCACCCTAACCAATCTTTTTGTACACATTCTAGACTCAATATTTCGTGCATATGCCAATTAGGAAAGATTTGGTTTGATTTGATCATGATTTGCACAAAAGGACATGGAAAAGATATGAAACATAATGGTGAAAAATCAATTTGCAAAATCATTGAATGGAAGAGATTTGATTCAATTTTCTTAACCTAATGCCTTCACTACATAATCAGAAACCAAAACCTAATGCAAGGGGGACTAAAAGCTGCGCAAGAAACACATTTGCAAACTTGAAAAAATTGCCATAAAACTCAAATCTGAAAACGTTGTTAGAGGTGGATTCAAAGCATAATATTGGTTTCAATAGTTTCCTTGAAGGTCCCTGATCAGATTCCAATCATAAACTTCCACTCAAACGCCAAGAATCGGTACCAGGAACCTCAACTGTATTAAACAAATTTCATAGTCTTACATTCCATTCTATGCATCATTTGTGAAATATATTACTTGATTCATGTTCATATTGAAGTTTTAAAGCTAACCAGTACCTTTAATTGTGTTTTTACTTGCCATACACGATGATACCATGTTTGAGATTCTAGGGTTTTCAGGAGGATAAATTGGGGTTTTTGCAATAAGGCAAAATCAGAGGCTGAGACTAGGACTATTGGATTCCACGCATTGGGACGAACATAGACCAAGCCTCACGATCAATTTATGGATCATATAGCGCTATTCGCTATTTTTTCTAAAGCCATCTAAAACCACGCGTTTAAAACCGTTGCAATAGGTTCTTGTTTCAGAAAAAAATAAATACGCGAGGAAGACGATGTGCTGGAAAATACTGGTTGGCTCATTTAAACCAGCGCGTGTTTTTGTGTTTTTTAGTGGCCACTAACCAATTTTTATTCTTGTTATTTATTCATTGTTGTATGTACAAAGTGAACGTTGAGATCAGCTGGCAAGCGTGAGGTTTGACAAAGCGTATGACCTGGGTTCGAACCCCAGGTCTGTGTAAATTTCACTATTATTTTTCACTAATAACTCCCATGCAGCGCTTATGATAAGGACCATGATGCACTCTCTTAATCCAAGCGTCCACGCGTCCTGGGACTTCAAACCAAAGGCTGAGATTTGAAACACACGCTAAGCCCTAGTCAACGTTGCCACACGCGTCACACAAAAGTCAGAAGGGCCATGCTTAACTGGGCCAGATTTCTAAAGCATACCTCACAATTGGGGACTGAACCCCCCCCTGGTTTGCCTTCTCCATATTTTTTTTATATTTTATCTCTATTATTTTACTTTAGTATTTTAATTCAGTTAATTATTTTTTTTTACAAATTATAAAATACACCAAAAAAAATCAGAAAAAAAGCAAAATATAATATTTATTTATTTTTATATTTTTATAAATAAATTCACATGTAAATATTTAGTATAATTAGGTTTTGCAATTTTAATTCTTTTTAATAAATCTAAAAAACATAGAATTAGGTAATTGATAATTTTTCCTTTTAATCTTTTTTTCTTTTTTTTCACCATAATAATACATTTATTTTATTTCTATAATTAAATTTGCATGTAAATTAACTTAGATTTAAACTAGGTTTAATTTAATATTTTCACAATAAACTTAAAAGCCATTAGAATTAGGGTTTGCATCCAATTTTCATTTTAATTAATCCTTTTTTTTATTAAATCTTAAAAAACATAAAAACACCAAAAGCATGTTCATTTAATTTTTAATTTTAATTCCTCATTAACTTTAATTATTTGCAAAAGGGTCCAACGCCCTCGTTCGTAATTTATTTAATTCGCGTATTTATTTTCTTTCGCTTAAATAATTATGTACCTCTCCCAAAGCCATGTAACTCGGACAATTTAACTTTTTCGCACTTTTATTCGCTTTATTTATTTTCCGTCAAATCGGGTCCGGTTTAATTTTGGCGATGTGGACCCGTGCCATTTGTAATAGCTTAGATTTATCATTTCCCGCAAACTTTTAACTGTTAACAAAAGCATGAAAGAATGTATGGACTTAAATAAAATCAAGCGTAGATCACAATGAACATGACAAGACAAATATCAATGAAATCGACACACAAATCACACACCACCCCTAGGGTACGCCTCACTGTTGCCTTGCCTCGAAAGGTGATCGTCGAGTAGAGGATGTCTTAGTAAGTCCTCATGATCCGGGAACCTGGCATGAGGGTAGCTTCTAAGGTGTCTTCCCATTGCTCTGGTGATCACCATGTCCCGAACCTCGAATTGACCCGAACACCTCCAACGGTGGTGCTACCTACCTCTCAATGGTGGGATGGCACTACTTTAAAGGACATTTACACAGACGAATTCCTTAGGGTAGGTAGGTTCTCAAGGATACTTGCTCTAAATTTCAAAACAAATAATACCTTTCACCAACACATTTTCAAAAGCTTTCAAAGCAAATTTTTCAAACACTCTGACGTACGAGTCGAACTGAAATTTTTCAAAGAAACTTTTTAAAACCCACATTGAAAAGCAAACAAACCTTTTTGAAAACACAAGTGAGCAAGTATCTAAGAGCCCATGGATAACCATGGATAGAAAGGGTGCTAACACCTTCCCTTTCTATAACCTACCTCCCGAACCGAGAGCAATCTCTTTAAGGAATTTTTCTGTGCTTTTGTCCTTTCCATTTGGAGAAAATAAAAGACGGTGGCGACTCTTGCTTCCGCGACATTTCGCGAACCAGCGTTAAACAGTCAGTTCCAGATCCACCGATCACAGAACTGGTGACTCTGCTGGGGAAACTTTATAAAGTGAGGTGTACCTTAGGGCTAGTTCATAACTGTGTTTTCAATTGTTTTCCTTGTCTGCTTTAAAATTGTGGGTTGCATCGGAGTTTCATAGATCCTAACCCGGATCTGGGGATACCCTGTTTAGGTAGCATAAGCTGTGAGGGACCTGTCCGGCGTAGACCGACATGGGTGAAGCAGTGGCTACGTTGGTGTGGCACCTTGGTCTGTACCGATATCCCTTGTGTTGCAACGAGGAGAATATGGGTCTTCCGAGGAGTCATTAAGCACCAACAGACCTTAGAACCTTAAATGACCCAACTTGGCCATTAGAACAGTAGCAGTATGCTACGCCCATTGAGGCTAAACTCTCGTGATGGTTCTGGCCGCAAGAAAAGATTGCGATGCTGGAGTTATGACCGATTGAGGATAGTCAATGATATTGGGATCCTCTAAGAACCCGGTTACTTTGATAGGACAGGTTGAACCAACAAACTGAAAGAGGGTAATACCTAGACCTCATGCTGGCCTAAACTCTAAGGGTTCTTCTGTGTGACTTGTGTGCCTTCGTACTTGACTAATTGCATGCTTGTTGTCTGACACTTGAGTTTCCTGCAGGTTTTGTTTATAGTCCTTGATAGGGACTCATAACAGAGTATACTAAGAGTCTTACAGGTTTTGTTGCTTAGTCCTTAATTGGGACTCCTGACAGGTTTATTAAATGTCTTGCAGGTTTTGGGTTTGCAGTCCTTAATAGGGACTCAGGACAGGGTTACCTATACTACCCCATGCATCATGACATCATACCATTGCATACATCCTAACCCATTTCAAGGATCTCAAGGGCTTGTGATGCAGGTCAGGATAAGTCAAACATCCAGCAAGGGGCAAAGAGGATTTATTTTCCTCTAGCCAAAGTTGTCAGGGGCTATGACCCACTTGATATGGTGAGCTTTGACACTTGAAGAAAGCTCCCTAAGCCAAAGTTGTCAGGGGCTATGACCCACTTGATATGGTGAGCTTTGACACTTGAAGAAAGCTCCCTAAGCCAAAGTTGTCAGGGGCTATGACCCACTAGATATGGAGAGCCTTTTGACCCTTGAAGAAGGACTCTCAGCAATATGAAGTTCCTTCAATCAAGCTACCGGATCCAAATGCTAACAAATTTCCTGTTTATCCCGCGAGATCCTTGAAAACATTGCATGCATGTCATACTCATCATTGCATAACAGGTATCCTTGTTGCAGGTCACTTACCTTTCTCGCTGTTTATTTCAGCAATGGCTTCACAACAAGATAACCAGGGTCTTCATGCTCAAGAGACTCAGTTCAGGGAGATCTTTCTAAGCCTATCCAAGGGGCAGGAAGAGTTAAGGACACTCCTCATGGGGAATCTGGCCAAGAAAAGTCCCGAGGATGACAAGGACGAACGGTTGAAACGTCTACAAGCTGAGGTAGACACATTGAAAACCCAGATGCTGGGGCAAAGGGCTCTCATTCAAGGTGTAGCTCGGGAGCAAGGAGAACTGAGGGCCATGATCAGTCAGCTTCATCAAGACATGAAGCAACCAGCCCAAGTCAGGGACCAGGTCATGGAACAACTTCCAAGAGGGCAAAGGTCTGGCCCAATGAATAGACCTCTCCAAGCTGCTACTACTTCACAGGTCCAACAACAACCTCGCCCAGAGCAACGGGTTGATCAGAATGAGCCAAACAAGCCCAGGAGGCAATTTACCCAGCTCAACACGTCGCTGTCTCAAGCCCTACAACATCTGTTGAGACTGAATCTGATTACATTAAGGGACCCTCCTAAGAATTAGAATACAGCGTCACCCAAGTATAATCCCAACGCCCGTTGCGCTTATCACTCTGACAGCCCGGGACATACTACGGATGATTGTTGGAGTTTGAAAAATAAGATCCAAGACTTGATTGACGCAAAGGAGATTGAGTTCGAGGCGCCCGGGGCTCCCAATGTGATCACTGCTCCCTTGCCAAAACATGGCTAGGATTGAGAGATTTTTGTTCATTTGAATTCAAGTTGTATTTTTCTTTTCTTGTTCAAACAAACAATTGTCATGTTAAACTCTTTTATTTCATGGATGCATTACACATGTTTGTCTTGAATTAATTATGTTTACTATACTTAAAACTGCATTCATATTTTTGTGATGATCAACTCTTAATTGAGAAATCTAAGCCTCTTGAGGGAGGATGACGAAAACGATACCACGATCGTTACAGTATGCTTTTGAATAGACCCCGCTGATGAGGTACAGGCATTGTTTCGAATCCTAAATAGTGGAGTAATAAGGAAGATAATCCCTCGTTAACCCCTTTGAGCCAAAGAAGTAGGAGTTTTTCTTTTCAAAAATTAAAACCCTTAATCATAACCTGGGGCAGGGTAGTTCTCTCAGCTGATCTAGGTGCACAACGAATGACACCAAAGAAGTCCTTCCGAGACAAAAGACAGTGATGGTTCAGAATAATCATAACGACATGCAGTCATTATCAAAAAAATAAGTGAAAAGCCCAAAAAGTCAAAACCCATGAAGGAGACTTACAAAACTGGGGCATCCCGCTGACTATGATTCCAAAAAAGGAAACAGTTCAGGCAAAAAAAGAAAGGGTTAACAAAAATCAAAAAAGAAAGAGGTCCTACAAACCCTCAACAAAAAAAGGAATGACTGCCTATTCAAAATAAGTTATTAACATCCGAATCATCACCGGAAAATCAAAGCAAAGATTCAAACAAGGTCTAACGTATGATCAACTGAGTTTAGGTTTGGAGAACATCACGAAGAGCGGGTGGGTACAAATAAAATTTGAGCCTTTATCCTTTGTTTCTTAAACCGTGAACCAGGCCACGTTATAACCCTTTAAAAGTCCTAGCTGAAGCATGGGTTAGTTCGAAAGCATACTGTTACAAAGGTATCCTGACTCCTTAAGGCTTGCGGTAAAATAACGGGTTGACATCACAGTTTACAAAAAATTTCACTTGTTTTTACAAAAATGCATTTTTCAAAATTTCAAGACAGACATAAACTTTGCATTCTTACGATAACATTGTTTGCATATGATTAGTTGTTTGAACAACAGAGAACTTTGCGCAACGAATATCCAATGAACGAAGGTCTTCTCAACAAAAGAGTCACCTCCAGTGGAAGAAACACTTCCAATCAAGGGGCATGACATGACCATGGTCCATCATCTGGGGCAGTCCAATCAAGATTCGGAGAATCTCTCAAAGGCCAAATAGCCTGGGGCAAAATCTCCACCTGAGTCACTTGGGGAATTTCAACAACGAATCTGGCCTGATCAAACACCTTCTGGTGGCATGACAAAACACTTCTAACAGGGGCAACTCCCTACATTCTGAGAACATGGACATAGTCGAAAAAATACTACGCACAATCAAAGACCCGCTAGGTTGACATACCTAGGCAAAAATCAGGGCTTCCCGGCGAGCCAAAAGGGTTCGGGCAAAAATAAGGGATGAAAATGAAAAATCTGTACACCCGGCAAGTCGAAAACTTGAAAAGGCGGCTTGGGCAAAAATGGGTATCCCGGTGGACTGAAAACCCGAAAGGGCGGTCCAGGCAAAAGTTAGGGATCAAAGCGTACGACTATGTCCTGTCATCTTATCACCTGCCTACCAGAAGAAGGTTTGTCCATCAACAACTATCAGCACCTCACAGGTCTCCCTATCCCACCTCAGAAACAGGGGCAGCAATGAGTCGTCCAAACGATCTAATGGCTCTGTCCACCAAGGTACCAAGGTAAGGTTCAGCTAAAGAACGTAACCAGATACCTTAATTCCCCAGAGAGAATAAGCAAGTCAGTGCATTCTTCTCCAAGCAGAGTTATCAAATCTTAAGGAAGTTGAGTATCCTCCAGTAGATCTCAACATTCCCCAGCAGCATATATTCTTAACAAGCATCCCCGGCAGTCTTGGTCTAAAGATTGTTCCCCGGCGGCATATCAACATTCAAAGGAATCACTTCCCCCGCAGTTCCAAAACTCCCCAGAAGAGTCCAATCCAGTTTCCCCAGGGAGTTGGAATTCATATCTCCAAGCAGTAAGCTTATCCCCAGTAGATTCTGGAAGCTTATCCTTCGCAGAGCACGAACGCGTCGTCCGGCTTTATTCAAAGAGTTATTTCCTTAACAGGATATAACTGGGTTATCCTCAGCCAAAAGACCACGGAAAGATCGTTCTCGGCAAAGTCTTCTTATCCCCAGCGAAGTCTATCAACACTTCCAACAACAAAGAGATCCCCAGCAAACTATCATCAACACCCAGCGAGGCATCCCTCTTCCCACAGAGTTTTGCTTCCCAGCAAGATCGTTAGAGTACTCTCCTCCCTGCAGAGTTATTCCATTCGCCAAGTCTATCCCCCAACGGAGTCATTTTCTCCTACCGGCATTCTTGCAACTAGCATCCCTAGCGGAAGCGAAATCTATTCTTCAACATCAGCCCAGGATACGACTTCTCGGCACCCGTCAAGGATTCACTTTCCTATACAAAAACATATATAAAACATCACATACATCATGATACATGCATAAACGCATCATACCTTACAATCTCATTTATGTTGAGAACATCATTGCTTGATCCATATCATGCATTGCATATGGCTGACCTTTACATTTCAGGAAAGATCCAGTTAAAGTTCTCAAGCTACATTTCAAGACCTAGACCGGTTCAGTTAAATCGACTCTAAGATTTTCCTGATGCTTATCCAGTCAAAGGCCTTCTCTGGTTCAGTCAGATCGACCCTAAGATCTCCCTGATACTTATCCAGTTGAAGATATTTCAAGACCTAGACCGGTTCAGTTAAATCGACTCTAAGATTTTCCTGATGCTTATCCAGTCAAAGGCCTTCTCTGGTTCAGTCAGATCGACCCTAAGATCTCCCTGATACTTATCCAGTTGAAGATATTTCAAGACCTAGACCGGTTCAGTTAAATCGACCCTAAGATTTTCCTGATGCTTATCCAGTCAAAGGCCTTCTCTGGTTCAGTCAGATCGACCCTAAGATCTCCCTGATGCTTATCCAGTTGAAGATATTTCAAGACCTAGACCGGTTCAGTTAAATCGACCCTAAGATTTTCCTGATGCTTATCCAGTCAAAGGCCTTCTCTGGTTCAGTCAGATCGACCCTAAGATCTCCCTGATGCTTATCCAGTTGAAGATATTTCAAGACCTAGACCGGTTCAGTTAAATCGACCCTAAGATTTTCCTGATGCTTATCCAGTCAAAGGCCTTCTCTGGTTCAGTCAGATCGACCCTAAGATCTCCCTGATGCTTATCCAGTTGAAGATATTTCAAGACCTAGACCGGTTCAGTTAAATCGACCCTAAGATTTTCCTGATGCTTATCCAGTCAAAGGCCTTCTCTGGTTCAGTCAGATCGACCCTAAGATCTCCCTGATGCTTATCCAGTTGAAGATATTTCAAGACCTAGACCGGTTCAGTTAAATCGACCCTAAGATTTTCCTGATGCTTATCCAGTCAAAGGCCTTCTCTGGTTCAGTCAGATCGACCCTAAGATCTCCCTGATGCTTATCCAGTTGAAGATATTTCAAGACCTTGTCTGGTTCAGTTAAATCGACCCTAAGATTTTCCTGATGCTTATCCAGTCAAAGGCCTTCTCTGGTTCAGTCAGATCGACCCTAAGATCTCCCTGATGCTTATCCAGTTGAAGATATTTCAAGACCTAGACCGGTTCAGTTAAATCGACCCTAAGATTTTCCTGATGCTTATCCAGTCAAAGGCCTTCTCTAGTTCAGTCAGATCGACCCTAAGATCTCCCTGATGCTTATCCAGTTGAAGATGTTTCAAGACCTAGACCGGTTCAGTTAAATCGACCCTAAGATTTTCCTGATGCTTATCCAGTCAAAGGCCTTCTCTGGTTCAGTCAGATCGACCCTAAGATCTCCCTGATGCCTATCCAGTTGAAGATATTTCAAGACCTTGTCCGGTTCAGTTAAATCGACCCTAAGATTTTCCTGATGCTTATCCAGTCAAAGGCCTTCTCTGGTTCAGTCAGATCGACCCTAAGATCTCCCTGATTCTTATCCCAGTAGAAGACACCCAAGATTTTTCTCAACGAGCGTTGTTGAAGTTAAAGTCGCCCAAGATTCTCTTATCATTCATGCTAAGGCAATAACCGTCCCGGGTTCATTCATCGCCGTTTGAAGCTCCAGACTCAGCTCCTGTAACCAGTCAGGACACATCTACACCAAGCATCTGAAAATCAACTCCTGCAACTTGTCAGGTACTCATGTTTCTTTTGCAGGTATGCAGGTTCTCGCTAAGGAATCTCCTACGCGATCAACATCCAGATGGCATCTATAAGCCCATCATCCTATTCATCAACCTCTAAATGGCATCTATAAGCCCATTTCCATCACACTGCTACTATGTGAGCGCAAATTTCTGGGCACTTTAGTGTTCAATCATCTTCCACCTTCGGATTACGAAAGGCACGACAGCCAATCTACATCCTCAGGTCTAAGAAGATTGAACAGGGGCAACTGTTGTACCCCAAAATTTGCCCTCCCATATTTTTCAAGAAATTGCCAAACCAAGCTTCAAAGTTCCCCAAGGATTGCACAGTGCAAGAGCTTCCTAAGCAGTCAAAATTAGGGTTTTGCTTCTGATCAAGAAAATGAAGTTTCAAAGGGCCCAATCAAGTCTCACATGCTTATAAATATGGTCAAGCACCTACATGTCAAGTTTCAAGACTTTCAGCTCAAAATTGCACAGTCAAAACCCTAAATTGCACTACAGTCAACTGTAGGGGCAGAATGGTCATTTGACAATCAAAAGTTCAAATTTTTGGTCAACATATCATTTTGAAGCCACAAACATCATTTGATCAATGCTTGATCATGATTCTCAAAATTTGGCTCAGAAAATCATCAAGATGCAAAAGTTTCCTTATTTGGACAGCTGAAAAAGTCAACTGAAATTGACCAGGGCATAACTTTCACATGGATTATCAGAAAAATCCCATCCAAAGCTCATTTTGAAGAGAAAGACATTTCCTACAACTCATCTTCATACTTCAAGTCTAAGAAATGCTCTCACAAAAAGTTATCAATTTCAACATTATAGGTCATTTTCAAAAGTCAACAAAAAGGGACTTTAAGTCAAAGGCCATAACTTGAGATTGGTAAATCAAAATGACATGGGACCAAAGGCATTGGTTAGAGGACTCAAAGACCTTTCCAAAATGTCCAAGAACATGAGAAAAGACTAAAAATTGAGCAAGTTATGCCTTGTGGAAGTTGGGAAATTTTTGGATATTTTGAAAAGTCAACATTGATCCAAATGACCTAAAAATGCTAATGGGCCCATTTTTCTTCCAAGATTCATCATTCTAAACATGTGCACGACCATTTGGCCCAAAGGGAAGTATTTTCTCATTTTTTATTTATTTATTTGAATTTCTATTAATATTAATTCATTTAAATCATTTTAATATATGGAAAATATTTAATTCACCCTAACCAATCTTTTTGTACACATTCTAGACTCAATATTTCGTGCATATGCCAATTAGGAAAGATTTGGTTTGATTTGATCATGATTTGCACAAAAGGACATGGAAAAGATATGAAACATAATGGTGAAAAATCAATTTGCAAAATCATTGAATGGAAGAGATTTGATTCAATTTTCTTAACCTAATGCCTTCACTACATAATCAGAAACCAAAACCTAATGCAAGGGGGACTAAAAGCTGCGCAAGAAACACATTTGCAAACTTGAAATAATTGCCATAAAACTCAAATCTGAAAACGTTGTTAGAGGTGGATTCAAAGCATAATATTGGTTTCAATAGTTTCCTTGAAGGTCCCTGATCAGATTCCAATCATAAACTTCCACTCAAACGCCAAGAATCGGTACCAGGAACCTCAACTGTATCAAACAAATTTCATAGTCTTACATTCCATTCTATGCATCATTTGTGAAATATATTACTTGATTCATGTTCATATTGAAGTTTTAAAGCTAACCAGTACCTTTAATTGTGTTTTTACTTGCCATACACGATGATACCATGTTTGAGATTCTAGGGTTTTCAGGAGGATAAATTGGGGTTTTTGCAATAAGGCAAAATCAGAGGCTGAGACTAGGACTATTGGATTCCACGCATTGGGACGAACATAGACCAAGCCTCGCGATCAATTTATGGATCATATAGCGCTATTCGCTATTTTTTCTAAAGCCATCTAAAACCACGCGTTTAAAACCGTTGCAATAGGTTCTTGTTTCAGAAAAAAAGAAATACGCGAGGAAGACGATGTGCTGGCAAATACTGGTTGGCTCATTTAAACCAGCGCGCGTTTTTGTGTTTTTTAGTGGCCACTAACCAATTTTTATTCTTGTTATTTATTCATTGTTGTATGTACAAAGTGAACGTTGAGATCAGCTGGCAAGCGTGAGGTTTGACAAAGCGTATGACCTGGGTTCGAACCCCAGGTCTGTGTAAATTTCACTATTATTTTTCACTAATAACTCCCATGCAGCGCTTATGATAAGGACCATGATGCACTCTCTTAATCCAAGCGTCCACGCGTCCTGGGACTTCAAACCAAAGGCTGAGATTTGAAACACACGCTAAGCCCTAGTCAACGTTGCCACACGCGTCACACAAAAGTCAGAAGGGCCATGCTTAACTGGGCCAGATTTCTAAAGCATACCTCACAATTGGGGACTGAACCCCCCCTGGTTTGCCTTCTCCATATTTTTTTTATATTTTATCTCTATTATTTTACTTTAGTATTTTAATTCAGTTAATTATTTTTTTTTACAAATTATAAAATACACCAAAAAAAATCAGAAAAAAAGCAAAATATAATATTTATTTATTTTTATATTTTTATAAATAAATTCACATGTAAATATTTAGTATAATTAGGTTTTGCAATTTTAATTCTTTTTAATAAATCTAAAAAACATAGAATTAGGTAATTGATAATTTTTCCTTTTAATCTTTTTTTCTTTTTTTTCACCATAATAATACATTTATTTTATTTCTATAATTAAATTTGCATGTAAATTAACTTAGATTTAAACTAGGTTTAATTTAATATTTTCACAATAAACTTAAAAGCCATTAGAATTAGGGTTTGCATCCAATTTTCATTTTAATTAATCCTTTTTTTATTAAATCTTAAAAAACATAAAAACACCAAAAGCATGTTCATTTAATTTTTAATTTTAATTCCTCATTAACTTTAATTATTTGCAAAAGGGTCCAACGCCCTCGTTCGTAATTTATTTAATTCGCGTATTTATTTTCTTTCGCTTAAATAATTATGTACCTCTCCCAAAGCCATGTAACTCGGACAATTTAACTTTTTCGCACTTTTATTCGCTTTATTTATTTTCCGTCAAATCGGGTCCGGTTTAATTTTGGCGATGTGGACCCGCGCCATTTGTAATAGCTTAGATTTATCGTTTCCCGCAAACTTTTAACTGTTAACAAAAGCATGAAAGAATGTATGGACTTAAATAAAATCAAGCGTAGACCACAATGAACATGACAAGACAAATATCAATGAAATCGACACACAAATCACACACCACCCCTAGGGTACGCCTCACTGTTGCCTTGCCTCGAAAGGTGATCGTCGAGTAGAGGATGTCTTAGTAAGTCCTCATGATCCGGGAACCTGGCATGAGGGTAGCTTCTAAGGTGTCTTCCCATTGCTCTGGTGATCACCATGTCCCGAACCTCGAATTGACCCGAACACCTCCAACGGTGGTGCTACCTACCTCTCAATGGTGGGATGGCACTACTTTAAAGGACATTTACACAGACGAATTCCTTAGGGTAGGTAGGTTCTCAAGGATACTTGCTCTAAATTTCAAAACAAATAATACCTTTCACCAACACATTTTCAAAAGCTTTCAAAGCAAATTTTTCAAACACTCTGACGTACGAGTCGAACTGAAATTTTTCAAAGAAACTTTTTAAAACCCACATTGAAAAGCAAACAAACCTTTTTGAAAACACAAGTGAGCAAGTATCTAAGAGCCCATGGATAACCATGGATAGAAAGGGTGCTAACACCTTCCCTTTCTATAACCTACCTCCCGAACCGAGAGCAATCTCTTTAAGGAATTTTTCTGTGCTTTTGTCCTTTCCATTTGGAGAAAATAAAAGACGGTGGCGACTCTTGCTTCCGCGACATTTCGCGAACCAGCGTTAAACAGTCAGTTCCAGATCCACCGATCACACCCCCGAAGTTCAAAGTGTCAGTTTTTGTAAGGTATGACGGGTTGTCCTGCCCGAAAATGAATCTCAGATCATATGTAAGGAAGATCCAACCTTACACTGCAGACAAGAACCTTTGGATCCATTTCTTTCAGGATAGCCTTTCTGGGGCTCAACTCGAGTGGTTCTATCAGCTGGATGGAGCCAGTATCCGAAACTGGGAAGACTTGGCCACCGCATTTTATAAATAATATCAGTACAATTCTGACCTCGCTCCTACGCGTACCCAACTTCAGGGTATGTCACCAGGGACGGGCGAAGGATTCAAGGAGTATGCGCAAAAGTGGAGAGACCTGGCTGGCAGGGTGCAGCCACCGCTGACTGACCGTGAACTTGTTGACATGTTCCTAGGGACCCTGTCCGGACCATTCTTCAATCATCTGATTGGGAATTCTTCTGCTGGGTTTACAGATTTGATCTTGACTGGTGAGAGGATAGAAGCAGGTATCAGGTCAGGGAAGATACAGAAAGGTGCCGCTACGAGTACTGAGAAGAAGCCCTTCAAGAACGAAGCTAGTGCTGTTTATGGTCCTAGAAGACAAGTTAAGCCGGAACGCTGCCAAGCTGTCAATGCATTGGTAATTTCAAAGCCTGTCGCTGCTCCTCAGTAGTATAATCAACAAAGGGGTGAGAGACCCAAAAGGAAATACACTCGGCTCAGTATGACCCTGTCTCAGATTTTTCCGCAACTACTGTCAACCAATCTGGTAATTGTCAAAGAAGCTCCGAAAGTAGTGAACACAGCTTCTCCAAAATACAACCCCAACGCCCGTTGCGCTTATCACTCTGATAGCCCCGGGCATACTACGGACGATTTTTGGGCTCTGAGGAATAAGGTTCAAGACCTTATTAATGCTAAGGAAATACAGTTTGAGGCGCCTGAAAGGCCCAATGTTGTGACTGCTCCCATGCCCCAGCATGGAGTAAATGCTGTGGAAGAAGACCGATATGTAGCTTCCGTGGAAGAGATTGTTACTCCGTTATCGACCGTTAAAAGGAATCTGTTGCTAGCCGGTTTATTTCCGGGATGTGGTGAAGATTGCCTTCTATGTGCTGTTTCGCCTTTTGGTTGTCCTTTGCTGAAATCAGGTATCCAAAGCCTGATGGATAGCAAGGAAATCTTGTTCGAGAAGATTGTTGTTCCTGCTGTCCCCGCCGAAGAAGTTTCTATTGTCACTATTTTCAACAAACCTCCCAAGGCTCCTTCAAAGAAGCCTGTCAAAATCATGTCCACTCAGAAGATTGCTCCTATCATCATCACAGTTCCGGGGCCTCTCCCTTATACATCTGACAAAGCTGTCCCATGGCACTATGGGGCATATGTTTATGTGCTTGGAGTGAAGCAAGAGTTTGATACAAGTACCGGTGTCAGTAACATCACTGGGCCTGCCAAAATTACTCGCAGTGGTAGGTTGTTTTCGCCAGATATTGCGCCACCAGCTATTCAGAAACCTATCATCATCACACCTGCAAGTGTGCATGTTCCACTTCCTAATCAAGTTCCTGTTTCTACCCCTGCTGCCGAGTCCTCTGACGCTCGGGGCAAAGGGATTGCTACTGACTTTCCTGCCCTGACGGAGGCACCAAAGACAACCACTGTTGAAGCCTCCCAGCAAGAGATGGAGGAGATCCTCAAGATTATAAAGAAAAGTGATTTCAATGTTGTTGAGCAGTTGGGGCACACCCCCTCTAAAATTTCTATGCAAACACTGTTATTGTGTTCAGAGGCCCACGCCAAGGCCCTGATCTCCTTCCTGAAGACGGCTCATGTGCCGCAAGAAACATCTGCTGATCAATTTACTGATTGTGTGGCCAACTTGACTGCTGATAATGGTCTGGGATTTTCTGACGCTGATCTGACTGCAAAAGGAAAAAACCATAACGACGCCTTGCATGTCTCCATCGAATGCAGGGGCATCACTCTTGCCCATGTGTTGGTGGACACCGGTTCTTCATTGAATGTATTGCCCAAGAAGGCCCTAGACAGATTGGATTGTGAGGGTCTGGAGCTCAAGCCCAGTAACATTGTTGTCCGAGCCTTTGACGGTTCAAAAAGGATGGTACATGGCGAAGTTGACATTCCAATCTGGGTTGGTTCTCAAGTCTTTGATTCCACTTTCTATGTGATGGACATCCGTCCATCCTACTCTTGTTTGCTGGGTCGTCCATGGATCCACAAGGCTGGAGCGGTGACCTCCACACTACATCAAAAGCTTAAATACCCGGTTAGAGGAAAGATTGTTATAGTTCAAGGGGAAGAAGAGTATATGGTCAGCCACTTAAACTCGTTCCGGTACATAGAGATGGATGGGGAGTTCATTGAGACCCCCTTTCAACACTTCGAAGAGGTACCTCAGACATTGGCATCAGCTGAAACTGTGAGTGAAAACCCTCCTTTGAAGATGGCTTCCTTAAAGGATGCCCGAGCTGTGATTGAGAAGGGTGAGTGCACAAACTGGGGCCGACTTCCTGACTTTACGCCGAAGACCGACAAGTTTGGTTTGGGCTTCACTGCAGAGGCTCAGAGGGCTGTTCGCAAAGCAAGAATTGGAAGACCTCCTGTGTTCATCACCAACCCGGGAGTGAATGCTATTGAAGACGGCATGGAGGAATCAGAATTCGACAGCTGGATCTACCCAACAACCGACAGTGGACCAATCAACTAGACTGCCAAAGACTTTACACCTATTACTTTTGTCACTCAGTAATGAACTCTTTTGTTTTCAATTTGTAACAAACAATATGTTGAAACTTTTATGGCTCGATGTCCTACCCGGGGCACCGTGGCTCCATTTGTGAGGGCTTTTTGTATGACATTTTCATATATCATTAATCAAAACATTGGAAGTTTGTTGCATTTCAAATCTTGCGCTACTTTTCTTTCTTTATTATATATTGCAAAACAGCTATATTTACACACACTCACTTATACAGGTTTCAATCCACTATGGATCTCACTGGTAACGACTCTGCTACCGCCAGTTATGACTTCGAAAATCCGATCAACTTAGCCGAAGACGAAGGTGAAGATGATTGCGAAGTGCCTGGTGAACTTTCAAGACTGCTACTCCAGGAAGAGAGGGCCATTCATCCACATGAAGAGCCAGTGGAAACGGTAAATCTAAGTACTGAGACAGACAGAAAGGAAGTCAAGATTGGTGCCAATCTAGAGCTCAGTGTAAAACAACGGTTGATTCAGATGCTGCATGACTACATGGAAATCTTTGCTTGGTCTTACGAAGACATGCCTGAGTTGGATACCGACATTGTGGTTCATCACCTTCCTACCAAGGAAGACTTCCCTCCGGTAAAACAGAAGGTCCGCCGTATGCGTCCAGAGATGTCCGAGAAAATCAAAGCCGAGGTTATGAAACAATTTGATGCCGGATTTCTAGCTGTAACTTCTTACCCTCAGTGGGTTGCCAACGTGGTTCCAGTGCCGAAGAAAGATGGTAAGGTCCGAATGTGTGTTGATTACAGGGATTTGAACAGGGCCAGCCCTAAGGATGATTTCCCTCTGCCTCATATCGACGTTCTGGTTGATAATACTACTCAGCATAAAGTTTTCTCCTTCATGGACGGCTTCTCCGGTTATAATCAGATCAAGATGGCTCCTGAAGACATGGAGAAGACCACTTTCGTTACTCAGTGGGGCACCTTTTACTACAAGGTCATGCCATTTGGGTTGGAAAATGTTGGGGCAACCTACCAACGTGCCATGGTTGCTTTATTTCATGATATGATCCATCACGAGATAGAAGTATACGTCGACGATATGATTGCAAGGTCTCAAACTGAGGAGGAACACCTTGACCATCTACGGAAGCTGTTTGACCGCCTGAAGTTGTACAAACTGAGGCTGAACCCGAACAAATGCACCTTTGGGGTGAGATCTGGAAAATTGCTAGGCTTCATTATGAGCGATAAAGGTATTCAAGTGGACCCTGCCAAGGTGAAAGCCATACAAGAGATGCCAACTCCCAAGACAGAGAAAGAAGTCAGAGGCTTTCTAGGACGACTGAACTACATTGCCTGATTCATCTCACATCTAACTGCTACCTGTGAACCAATCTTCAAACTGCTGAAGAAAGATCAAGTAGTACGTTGGAACGATGAATGTCAGGCCGCTTTCGAAAAGATCAAAGAGTATCTCCAAGAACCACCCATTCTTATGCCACCGGTTGAAGGGAGACCTCTAATACTATACTTGACGGTACTTGACAACTCAATGGGGTGTGTGTTGGGGCAGCATGACGAGTCTGGCCGAAAAGAGCACGCCATTTATTACCTGAGCAAAAAGTTTACCGACTGTGAAACTCGGTACTCACTGCTCGAGAAAACTTGTTGCACTCTGGTATGGGCTGCTCGCCGGCTGAGACAGTATATGTTGGCTCACACTACTCTATTAATTTCAAAAATGGATCCAATCAAGTACATATTCGAAAAGCCTGCTCTGTCCGGAAGAATAGCAAGATGGCAAATGATCTTGACGGAATATGACATCCAGTACACGACTCAAAAAGCAATCAAGGGAAGTGTATTGGCAGACCATTTGGCACACCAATCGGTGGACGATTACCAGTCGCTGAACTTTGAATTTCCAGACGAGGATATCATGGTAGTAACTGATTGTGAAGTACCTGGACCGGATGAAGGACCAGAGGAAGGATCCTGATGGTCTATGCACTTTGACAGAGCCTCAAACGCTTTGGGTAATGGTGTCGGCGCTGTGATCATATCCCCCAAAGGCACCCATACTCCACTCACCGCTCGGCTATGTTTCAACTGCACCAACAACATGGAAGAATATGAGGCATGTATCATGGGTCTTCAAGCTGCAATCGACTTAAGGATCAAGTTTCTGAGTGTCTTTGGAGATTCCGCTCTCGTGATCAATCAGGTCAAAGGCGAGTGGGATACGAAACACCCGAATCTTATTCCTTACAAGGAGTATGTACTGACATTGCTTCCCCACTTCGAAGAGATAACTTTTGAACACTTCCCAAGAGAGGAGAATCAGTTGGCGGATGCATTGGCTACAATGTCTTCTATGTTCAAAGTCAAATGGGACAACAAGGCTCCCCGGATCATGATCTGGAAGTTGGACGAACCGGCATATTGCTGTGATCTCGAGGCTGAGGAGGTAACTGAAAAACCCTGGTATCATGAAGTGAAGAGGTACTTGGAAGCTCAAGAATACCCCGAGGGTGCATCTGTTAACGACAAGAAGTTTCTGAGAAGGTTCGCAGCAAAGTTCTTCCTCAGCAACGGCATTCTGTACAAGCGAAACCATGATTCAACCTTATTGCGTTGTGTGGACAAGACTGAAGCAGAAAAGATCATGGCAGAGCTACATGAAGGTGCATTCGGAACACATTCCAGTGGACATACCATGGCTAAGAAAATCCTTCGGGCAGGATATTTCTGGTCCACAATGGAAGTCGACTGTTATCAGCACTCGCGAACTTGTCATAAATTCCAAATCTATGCTGATAAGGTGCACATTCCTCCGGTTCCTCTGAATGTCTTGACGGCACCTTGGCCTTTTGCAATGTGGGGCATTGATATGATCGGCGAGATCCGACCGACGGCATCCAACGGGCATCGATTCATCTTGGTAGCGATCGACTACTTCACGAAGTGGGTTGAAGCAGCTTCCTACGCCACTGTAACCAAGAGCGTCGTGGCACGATTCATTCGGCACAACCTGGTCTGTCGATACGGTGTACCTGAGAGGATCATTACGGACAATGGTACCAATCTTAACAACAAGATGATCACTGAGCTCTGCGAGCAATTCAAGATACAGCACCACAACTCTTCTCTCTACCGCCCGAAGATGAATGGGGCTGTCGAAGCGGCAAATAAGAATATTAAGAAGATTGTGCAGAAGATGACACTGACCTATAAAGATTGGCACGAAATGTTACCGTTTGCTCTTCATGGGTACCGTACCTCAGCACGGACGTCAACAGGGGCAACTCCCTTTTCCTTGGTCTATGGCATGGAGGCAGTCTTGCCTATTGAAGTCCAGATACCCTCTCTCCGGATAATGAAGGATGCAGATTTGAACGAATATGATTGGATCCAGACTCGACTTGATCAATTAAACCTAATCGATGAAAAGAGACTCACTGCTATTTGTCATGGTCAGACGTATCAAAAACGGATGATCAGGGCATTTAACAAGAAGGTCAGACGACAAGAGTATCAAGTCGGAGACTTGGTAATCAAGCGCATCATTCTTCCTCAAAGTGATCCCAGGGGAAAATGGACCCCTACGTACGAAGGGCCATTTGTGGTTAAACATATCTTCTCAGGAGGAGCTATGATCCTGACCACCATGGATGGTGACGACCTTCCTCACCCTGCCAATGCAGACATAGTAAAAAGATACTACGCATGAATTAAAGACCCGCTAGGTTGGCACACCTAGGCAAAAATAAGGGCTTCCCGGCGAACCAAAAGGGTTCGGGCAAAAATAAGGGATGAAAATGAAAAAATCTATACACCCGGCAAGTCGAAAACCTGAAAAGGCGGCTTGGGCAAAAAGGGGTATCCCGGTGGACTGAAAACCCGAAAGGGCGGTCCAGGCAAAAGTTAGGGATAAAGCGTAATACTATGTCTCACTGGATCACCTTGCATCCAGAATTCGGCATCAACTATCAAACTTCGGCATTGATCAATCAGCTTCATATTCAACTAAGCAGCAAAGTGATGAGACGCTTGAAGACATAAAGGCGATAGCAGAGTTGGAACCCAGTGGGATTATTTTTTTTCACACAGCTATTTTGTTTCCTTTTCACAAAATTGTATAAACTCTTTTGTTCGGCGGCGTTCTCTTACTAGGTCGTCAGCCTCTTGTACACAAAACGCCTATTTACAGGCAAATTTCAAAAGCAATACAAGTTCATTTTTTCAGACAAATTATCCATTGTTTTTCCTTTTTCTGTTTTGTTTTGCAAAGAACGTCCAATGTTCATTTTTTATATATGCATTTGACATTAATTGCTAATCATGAATAAACAAAGGACCGATTACAGGTGACATCAGAAATAGGGGCAATTTAGATTTGTCTAAACGATCTAGTTTGTTTTGTCCACCAAGGTACCGAGGTAAATTAAGCTGAAAAATTTGTCCAAAATACCTTCACTCCCCACAGAATAAGACAAGATTCAGCATTGCTTTCCCCAAGAAGAGTTAGTTTCCTATCAACCCTGAAAAGGCACAATATTCCCCTAGCAAGTCAGCGATACCCTCCTCAAACAAAGTTAGTCTACTGTCGGCCTTAAGGAAGTTGGGTATCCCCAGAAGACCTCAACAATCCCCAGCGGAGTATAGACATTCCTCAACAAGCGTCCCCGGCAGTCTTAATATGAGATTGTTCCCCGGTGGAATACCAATACCCCAGTACAGTCTGAAAGTTTCCCCAGGAAAGTGGAATCCAAATCCCCAGCAGGTCTTGAAGCTTATCCCCTGCAGAGTATGGACGTCTCTCCCAGACTTTATTCAAAGTTATTCCTCACAGGAGCTTATAACTGGGTTATCCTCAGCTAATTACCACGGAAAGATCGTCCTCAGCAAAGTTCTTCCTATCCCCAGTGGAGTTTATCGTTGAAATCCCCAGCGGATCTCTCATCAAAACCTCAGCAAGGTATCTCTTCCCACAGAGTATTCCCCCTCAGAGTAATCTATCCAACAAGTTTATTCCCCAACGGAGTCATCTTCTCCTACCGGTTTATTCTTGCAATCATCATCCCCAGTGGAAACGAAGAACTCTACTCTTCAACATCAGCCCAGGATTTGATTCCTCGGCCAGTCGTCAAGGATTTATTTTCCTAGACGAAAATAAATTCATAGACATTTCACATTTCATACATCCTGCCTACATACATGATAAAGTGCATACAACACTATCTCATTTTGAGCATCATGACATTGTGCATTTCATACATCATGACATTGCATACAACTGATGTTTTGCCTTTTCAAGAAAAGGTCAATCCAAAGATGATTACTATCAACTATCGCAATTCCAGATTCGATTCTTGTATCTAGCCAGGGCACATCTGTGAGTGATTGATTGTAGATTCGATACCTGTATCTAGCCAGGGCATATCTGCATGAAAGAGTTTGAAGATCAACCCCTGTAACAGGCCAGGAAATTATCTTTCATTCTCAGGTCAGAGGTTTACACCTGTATCCATCCAGGAAAGCTATCTCTACCAACCTTTTGCAATTCCAGGTTCGATTCCTGTATCCAGCCAGGGCACGTCTGTGAGCAACTAATTCCAGATTCGATACCTGTATCCAGCCAGGGCATATCTGTAGACAACAGTTCCAGATTCGATTCCTGTATCTAGCCAGGGAACATCTGTGAGCAACCAATTGTAGATTCAATACCTGTATCTATCCAGGGCATATCTGCATGAAGAGTTTAAAGATCAACACCTGTAACAAGCCAGGAAACATCTTCCTTTCTCAAAGTACGCAAGTTCTCGCTAAGGAATCTCTTATGCGATCAACACTTCCAAATGGCATCTATAAGCCCATTCCCGACAAGGTTTTGTCACGTCTCCTAATGGCATCTATAAGCCCATTCCCGACGTCACATTGCTGATACTCCAGTATGCGAGTGCAAATTTCCGGGCACTCTAGTGTCCAATCTCCTTTTACCCTCGAGTCGCGAAAGGCAAACTTGCCAATCTAACTCTTCAGGTTCAAGAAGATTGAACAGGGGCAACTGTTGTACCCCAAAATTTGCCCTCCCATTTCCTCAACATTTTTCTCACCACAAGACCCTTGGAGCTCAAGATCCAGTTAGGGTTTCCTCTGCTCAGGACTTCTCCTTGCACTGTTGACCCAAATTAGGGTTTATGTTTTCACAAATATGTTTTGACCTAGAATGCCTAAGATGACTTTCATGCTTCATATTGGACTCCCAAGTTTATCCATACCAAGTTTCAAGTCTTGATTCCAATCTTTGCCCAGTCAATTGGACAGTTAACCTAGAAATCAGCTGTATTGGGGAAAAAGTCAACTGTGGTCAATTGACAGTCAAACCTCGTGAAATTTGACCCACATCAACATGATGAACTCATATAAACCATTTGGTCAAGTTTGGATCACAATTCCACAAGAAATTTGATCAGATCACCAAAAGGGCAAAATGGTCATTTTTAGGGTTTTGACTGCACAAAGGCAATTTTTGACTGTTTGACCTAGACAATGGCAAACCAAGCTCATATATGGACTCAAGGACCCCATGGAATTGTTTTGACATGTTCAACAAGTTCAAAAGATCCCAAATGCACAAGATTGATAGATGAATTTTCCAGTCAATTGATCAATTTTTGACTGTATACTGAAAAGTCAAACTTTGACTTTTTTGGTCAAAATCAAGTGTCAAGATTCATTTTTCATCAAAACATGTCAAAACATGAAACTTCTTCATCAAGAAATCAAAAATCACAAATTAGGGTTTGAAATGAAGAATTTTCATAACTTAGAATTTTTCTAAGTTATGAAAATCCCTAATGTTTTCCTAACTTTGTCCCATTTTTTCATCAAGATGCATTTGGATTCAAACAAAAGTCAAAACATGAAAGTTATAGTTCATTGCAAAATCTACAACTTTTATTCACAAAGTTTCCTCAAAAGAAGCTTGTAGCTCAAGTTATGATTTTTGGAACAAGGGTGCAAAACATTCTTAACTTAGAAAAATTTTGACCTATTCTAGGCAGGATTTTTGCCTAACTTCATGGCCACTTTTCACATGCTTCCACTTGGAATTTCAATTTTCATTACAAAGATGGATTGTAGTACACATTCCAAGCTTTTCAAAATGTCTAAGAACTCATCAAACAACCTTGTGGTTAGGGAGAATCGAATTTGGCAATATGGGTAAAACTCACTTTGTTCATGGCCAATTTACATGTCCATAACTTTGGATTTTTGAACTCAGCATGCTCTAAGCTAGATTACAGGCCTTTTATCTCATCCACACTCAATAATTTAATGCAAACCCCTTGTGTTCAAGCCTTATCTTATGTGTTTAAACATTGCATACAAGATTGAGCCATAATTAGAAAAAGCAATATATCCATTCTTGAAAAGTTGAACTTTATGTCAAATTTGCAAATCAAGAAGTACAAGGCAAATCTCTTTGGCACAAGTTCAGAAGCATATCACACTGATCAAGAGGGATGGTTGCAGCACATTTTGAGGGGCCCGCACAAGTCTAGAAACCAAGTTGACATTTTGTTGCTTAAGTTGGAAGAAACTTGGCATATTGATAGACAACTCTCATTTCTGCCAACACAAGCTAAGACAAACTTTTGTACACCTTCCAAACATCAAACCTAAGCTAAGGCACGAGCAAAACACCTTCCAAACCTCAAAACACCATCCTACTGCAGAAAACAGAGTCACCTCTGCAGTTGGACTTCCATAACTCAATCCACTCGTGCATTCTTGCTAAAACTAGTTCATACACACTCCATACCACATATACAAGCTATCCCAAGCATTGGACACGACCTGTAACACCTCTAACCAACTCCACCATTTTCACTTTTTCTGTTTTGCAGGTTGATTGCCATAGCTTGATTCACTTGGTTTCAAAGCAAGCTAAAGGTTGGAATAGCATCCCTGGACTTCAAGCAAGCTGTACCAATCCTCACCTTGCCTTGAAAGTGCCTCCATTACCAGACACGATCCAAGCTGAACAGGTAAGTTCATGGACTTCTGTCTCTCAATATAGGAAGAGTTAGCTTTAAGTTTATGAATGAAAAATGTTCTACTCATGGCCCTGAAGCTATACATATCTTCACTTTCCATTTATATTGCATATGCTGAGAGAATTTAAGACCTGAACATTGACAAAAACTTAGGTTAAGAATTAGGGATGGAGAAATTCTCTCTCATTTCTGAGAGTTAAGTTAAGTTTTTTATATGTACGGAATCGTGGCTTGATGCTTGACATTTTTCATGTTGTGAGTTTGTGCTAAAAGTCCAAGAATCATGAGATAGCAGAAACGAGTGTTTTGTTGTTCAAGGATGCTGGAGGTTGAAGAAGACAGAGTCTTGGACTGGGCCTGAGATTGTTTTTCCTTTTCACACGACTGCATTTCACATGCACCCCCTGGCTCATTTTGAGTTTTATTTATCATTTTTAATTTTTTCCTTTTGATTTTGGTTCTATATTTTTATTTAAGCATGAAAAAATTTTAAAATTATTTTTCTCACATTTTTTGCATTTTATTTGATATTTATTTGGTTTCATTTAGTTTTTGTACATAAATAGACATAAAATACCTTTATTTAAAAAACTAAAAATAATACAAACACATTTTATTTCTGATTTTTATTTTTATTTTACCTTTGAAAACATTTTATAAAAAATATACTTTTTTTTTAATAATATTAAATATTTTATTTTTGTACATATAATATATATTTAATAAATAATGTAAATACTTATATATTTATTATAATATTTAGGTTTAAAATACAAAAAAATACTACATTTTTATTGTTATTAATATTTAACTTAAAAAAATCACTTTTTGACAATATACTTTCTTTTATTTATTTTTTGTACATAATTAATAAGTATTGCATATATTAAATAATTAATACATTTTGTTTAACAAAATTAGGGTTTTGCCCTAAATACCTAAAATACCAAAATTAATTCATTTTTATTTTTGTTTATTTGACACATGAAAAATACTTTTCACATACATATGAAAACCATTTTTGCATTTTGCATATTTATTTTATTTTATTTAATTATTGTGCAATTAAATCCCTTGTAGAATTTCAATTTGGATGTAATAGTTAGATTTTAATTTCTTGCTAAAATATCCCCATTTGAACATTTGTACCCCACATCCCATATATTGTGTTGTAATAACTTAGGACCTTTTATTTTTCACATTTAAAAGCTTTCTAATTATGCCATGTTAGAATTAGGGTTTTGTATGCAAATCAAAAACAACAAATAGTTTGACCTAAATTAAAGATAAACAAGCATGAAAATGGACAACACTAATCACACTTGCACCGCTAGGGTACTCCACTTGTTGTCTTCAATAATGGGCCATATTGCATGTTAGGTATCTTTGGCAAAAACAAAACAATTCAAATGATCATAGTCCCTCGATGACGCTTTCAAAAGTTGCCTAAAAAATGATCAAGTCCCTTAAAGGAAAAATTGCCCAAAGATACTTGGCACCATTGCAATCATGGTCTAAACGATGACCTGCACCCGTCCCGTTCACATCCTAAGACAAGATTGTCCACCAAATACAGTGGTGGAACAAAATTGTTAAAAGGGTTAAAACATAGCAATGATCTTTGAGAAATTTAGGGTAGATAGCTCTTAATTACTTGCCAACTTGCAAAACAAAAACACTTGCCTATTTCTTCAAAACCACACATCACTACACTTTCAAAACAACTTTCAAAAACATTGAAAACCTTTTCAAAAGACATACACCTTTGTATACATCCCAACATGGATCATTACAAAGGTTGCCACCACATTGGCCTCTTTTCAAAACATTTTTCAAACCCACACACAAAGCACCATTTCAAACAATTGAAAATCAAGGCAAGTTGATCTAAGCAAGTAACTAAGAGCCCATGGATAACCATGGATAGAAAGGGTGCTAATACCTTCCCTTTCTATAATCTACTCCCCGAACCCGAGAAAACATCTCAAAGGTTTTTGTTGTTCTTTTTAACCTTTCCTTAAGATAAAATAAAAAGTCGGTGGCGACTCTTGCTCAACCGAAACATTTGCAAAAACAAACGCAAAACCCAAGTCAGTTCTCCCACCGTATCACAGGGACCCTGTCTGGTCCGTTCTTCAACCATCTGATTGGGAATTCTTCTGCTGGGTTTACAGATCTGATCTTGACCGGTGAGAGGATAGAAGCTGGTATCAAGTCGGGGAAGATACAGAAAGGTGCCTCCTCGAGTACTGAAAAGAAGCCCTTCAAGAAAGAATCTAGTGTTGTTTATGGTTCAAGGAGACAAAATAAACCGGAACGCCGCCAAGCTGTCAACGCGGTGGTAATTTCAAAGCCTGCTGCTGCTCCTCAGCAATATAACCAACCAAGGGGTGATAGACCCAAAAGGCAGTACACTCGGCTCAGTATGACCCTGTCTCAGATATTGCCACAACTACTGTCAACCAATCTGGTAACTATAAAGGAAGCTCCAAAGGTTGTAAACACCACCTCTCCAAAGTACAATCCCAACGCCCGCTGCGCTTATCACTCTGACAGCCCGGGGCATAACACAGATGATTATTGGGTTCTGAAGAATAAGGTTCAGGACCTTATTGATGCTAAAGAGATAGAGTTCGAGGCGCCCGAAAGGCCCAATGTTGTGACTGCTCCCATGCCCAAGCATGGAGTGAATGCTGTAGAGGAAGATCTGTATGTAGCCTCTGTGGATGATATTGTTACTCCGTTGTTAACTGTCAAGAGAAACCTGTTGCTAGTCGGTTTATTTCCGGGATGTAGTAAAGGTTTCCATCTATGTTCTGTTTCACCTGCTGGTTGTCCTTTGTTGAAGTCAGGCGTCCAAAACCTGATGGATAACAAAGAGATCTTGTTCGAGAAGATTGTTGTTCCTACTATCCCTGCTGAAGAAGTGTCCATTGTTACTATTTTCAACAACCCTCCTAAGGCTCCCTCAAAGAAGCCTGTCAAAATCAGGTCTACTCAGAAGATTTCTCCTATCATCATCACTGTTCCGGGGGCCCTCCCCTATACATCTGACAAAGCTATCCCGTGGCACTATGGGGCAGATGTTTATGTTCTTGGAGTTAAACAAGATTTTGATACTAGTACCGGCGTCAGCAACATCACCGGGCCTGCCAAAGTCACCCGCAGTGGTAGGCTTTTCTCACCAGATATTACGCCACCAGCTATCCAGAGACCTGTTGTCATCACACGTGCAAGTGTGCCTGCTTCCCTGCCTGATCAAGTTCCTATTTCTACCCCTACGGCCGAGTCATCTGACGCTCGGGGCAAAGGGATTGATATTGATGTGCCTTCCCAGACGGAGGTACCAAAGACAACCAATGTTGAAGCTTCCAAGCAAGAGATGGAAGAGATTCTCAAGATTATCAAGAAGAGTGATTTCAATGTAGTTGAGCAGCTGGGGCACACCCCATCAAAGATTTCTATGCTATCACTGTTGTTGTGTTCAGAGGCCCATGCCAAGGCCTTGATTACCTTCCTAAAGACGGCCCACGTGCCACAAGAGACGTCAGTTGATCAGTTTACCGATTGTGTGGCCAACTTAACTGCTGATAATGGTTTGGGTTTCTCCGACACTGATCTGACTGCTAAAGGGAAGAACCATAACGATCCCCTGCATGTCTCCATTGAATGTAGGGGCACTACTCTTGCCCATGTGCTGGTTGACACTGGTTCCTCGTTGAACATATTGCCCAAGAAAGCTCTAGACAGGCTGGATTGTGAGGGTTTAGAGCTCAAGCTAAGTAACATTGTTGTTCGGGCCTTTGACGGGTCCAAAAGGATGGTACATGGTGAAGTTGATATTCCAATCAGGGTTGGTTCGCAGGTCTTTGATTCAACATTCTATGTGATGGACATCCGACCGTCCTAATCTTGTTTGCTGGGTCGTCCTTGGATCCATAAGGCTGGAGTTGTGACCTCCACACTACATCAGAAGCTGAAATACCCGGTCAGAGGGAAGATTGTGACAGTTCAGGGGGAGGAAGAATACATGGTCAGCCACCTCAACTCATTCTGGTACATAGAGATCGATGGGGAATTCATTGAGACCCCCTTTCAACACTTTGAAGAAGTTCCTCAGACATTGGCATCAGCAGAGACTGTGATCGAAGGTTCTCCGTTGAAGATGGCTTCCTTAAAGGATGCCCGGGCTGTTATTGAGAAGGGTGAGTGCGCAAACTGGGGCCGACTTCCTGATTTCACTCCGAAGACTGACAAGTTTGGTTTGGGTTTCACTGCAAAAGCTCAGAGGGTTGTTCGTAAGGCAAGGATTGGAAGACCTCCTGTGGTCATCACCAACCCGCGAGTAAATGCTATTGAAGACGACGTGGAGGAATCTGAATTCGACAGCTGGATCTACCCAACGACCAACGGTGGACCAAGCAACTGGACTGCGAAAGACTTCGTACCTATTACTTTTGTCACTCAGTAATGAACTCCTTTGTTTTGAATTTGTAATATAGAATAATTTGAAACTTTATGGCCCGGTGTCCTACCCGGGGCACCGTGGCTTCATTTGTGAGGGCTTTTGTGTGTCATTTTCATATATCATTAATAAAAGCATTGGACGTTTTTTGCATTTCAAATCTTGCGCTCCTTGTCTTTCTTTATTATATATTGCAAAACAGCTATATTTACACACACTCACCTATACAGCTTCCAATCCACTTTGGATCTCACTGGTAACGACCCTGCTACTGCCAGTTATGACTTCGAAAATCCGATCAACTTAGCCGAAGACGAAGGTGAAGATGATTGTGAAGTGCCTGGTGAGCTTGCAAGACTGCTACTCCAGGAAGAGAGAGCCATTCAGCCACATGAAGAGCCAGTGGAGACGGTAAATCTGGGTACTGAGACAGACAGAAAGGAGGTCAAGATTGGTGCCAATCTGGAGTCTAGTGTGAAACAACGGTTGATTCAGATGCTGCATGACTACGTGGAAATCTGTGCCTGGTCTTACGAGGATATGCCTGGGTTGGATACTGACATTGTGGTTCATCACCTGCCTACCAAGGAAGAATGCCCTCCGGTAAAACAGAAGGTCCACCGTATGCGTCCAGAGATGTCCGAGAAAATCAAAGCTGAGGTCATGAAACAATTTGATGCCGGTTTTCTAGCAGTAACTTCTTACCCTCAGTGGTTTGCCAACGTGGTTCCAGTGCCGAAGAAAGATGGTAAGGTCCGAATGTGTGTTGATTACAGGGATTTGAACAGGGAGAGCCCCAAGGATGATTTCCCTTTGCCTCACATCGACGTTCTGGTTGACAACACTGCTCAGCATAAGGTATTCTCCTTCATGGATGGGTTCTCAGGTTATAATCAAATCAATATGGCTCCTGAAGACATGGAGAAGACCACTTTTGTTACTCAGTGGGGCACCTTTTGCTACAAGGTCATGCCGTTTGGGTTGAAAAATGTTGGGGCAACCTACCAACGTGCCATGGTTGCTCTGTTTCATGATATGATCCATCATGAGATCGAAGTATACGTCGATGATATGATTGCAAGGTCCCAAACTGAGGAGGAACACCTTGACCATCTACAGAAGTTGTTTGACAGGTTGAAGTTGTACAAGCTGAGATTAAATCCAAACAAGTGCACCTTCGGGGTGAGATCTGGAAAACTACTAGGCTTCGTCGTGAGCGACAAAGGTATTCAAGTGGATCCTGCCAAAGTGAAAGCCATACAAGAGATTCCAGTTCCCAAGACAGAGAAAGAAGTCAGAGGCTTTCTAGGACGGTTGAACTACATTGCCTGATTCATCTCGCACCTGACTGCTACCTGTGAACCAATCTTCAAATTTTCTGAAGAAAGATCAAGTAGTACGTTGGAACGATGAATGTCAGGCCGCTTTCGAAAGAATCAAGGAGTATCTCTAAGAACCACCCATTCTTATGCCACCAGTTGAAGGGAGACCTCTAATCTTATACTTGACAGCTCAATGGGGTGTGTGATGGGGCAGCATGTCGAGTCTGGCCGAAAAGAGCACGCTATTTATTACCTTAGCAAAAAGTTTACCGACTGTGAGACCCGATACTCACTGCTCGAGAAAACTTGTTGCGCTTTGGTATGGGTTGCTCGCCGGCTGAGACAGTATATGTTGACTCACACCACTCTATTGATTTCAAAAATAGATCCAATCAAGTACATCTTCGAAAAGCCTGCCTTGTCCGGAAGAATAGCAAGATGGCAGATGATCTTGACCGAATATGACATCCAGTACACGACTCAAAAAGCAATCAAGGGAAGTGTGTTGGCAGACCATTTGGCACATCAGGCAATGGATGATTACCAGTCGATGAACTTTGAATTTCCAGACGAGAATATCATGGTAGTGACTGATTGTGAGGTACCTGGACCGGATGAAGGACTTGAGGAAGGATCCCGATGGTCTATGCACTTTGACGGAGCCTCAAACGCTTTGGGTAACGGTATTGGCGTTGTGATCATATCTCCTAAAGGCACTCATACTCCACTTACCGCCCGACTATGTTTCAACTGCACCAACAACATGGCGGAGTATGAAGCATGCATCATGGGTCTTCAAACTGCAATTGACTTAAGGATCAAGTTTCTGAGTGTCTTCGGATATTCCGCTCTCGTGATCAGTCAGATCAAAGGCGAGTGGGATACGAAACACCCGAACCTTATTCTTTACAAGGAATATGTATTAACGTTGATTCCCCATTTCGAGGAGATAACCTTTGAACACTTCCCAAGAGAGGAGAATCAGTTGGCGGACGCACTAGCTACGATGTCTTCTATGTTCAAAGTCAAATGGGACAACGAGGCTCCCCGGATCATTATTTGGAAACTGGATGAACCTGCATATTGATGTGATCTTGAGACCGAAGGGGTAACAGAAAAACCTTGGTATCATGAAGTAAAGAGGTATTTGGAAGCTGAAGAATACCCCGAGGGTGCATCCGTTAATGACAAGAAGTTTCTGAGAAGGTTCGCGGCAAAGTTCTTCCTCAGCAATGACATTCTGTATAAACGAAACCATGATTCAACCCTACTGCGTTGTGTGGATAAGACTGAAGCAGAAAGGATCATGGCAGAGCTGCATGAAGGTACCTTCGGAACGCACTCCAGTGGACATACCATGGCAAAGAAAATCCTTCGGGCAGGATATTACTGGTCCACAATGGAAGCCGACTGTTATCAACATTCTCGGACATGTCACAAATGCCAGGTTTATGCTGATAAGGTGCACATTCCTCCAGTTCCTCTAAACATTTTGACCGCACCTTGGCCTTTTGCAATGTGGGGCATTGATATGATCGGCGAGATCAGACCTACGGCATCCAACGGGCATCGCTTCATCCTGGTAGCGATTGATTACTTCACGAAGTGGGTCGAAGCGGCTTCCTTGGCTACCGTAACCAAGAACGTCGTGGCACGGTTCATTCGGCATAACCTGATCTGTCGATACGGCGTACCGGAAAGGATCATTACGGACAATGGTACCAATCTCAACAACAAGATGATCACTGAGCTCTGCGAGCAATTCAAGATACATCACCACAACTCTTCTCCCTACCGGCCGAAGATGAATGGGGCTGTAGAAGCGGCGAATAAGAATATTAAGAAGATTGTGCAGAAGATGACAATGACCTATAAAGATTGGCACGAGATGTTACCGTTTGCTCTTCACAGGTATCGTACCTCATCAAGAACTTCAACAGGGGCAACACCCTTTTCTTTGGTATATGGCATGGAGGCAGTCCTACCCATTGAAGTTCAGATACCCTCTCTGCGGATAATGAAGGATGCAGGTTTGAGCGAAGATGACTGGATCCAGATACGACTTGATCAATTAAACCTAATTGACGAAAAGAGACTCACTGCTATTTGTCATGGTCAGACGTACCAAAAACGGATGATCAAGGCATTTAACAAGAAAGTCAGACGACAAGAGTATCAAGTCGGAGACCTGGTAATCAAGCGCATCATTCTACCTCAAGGTGATCCCAGGGGCAAATGGACCCCCACGTACGAAGGGCCATTTGTGGTTAAGAACATCTTCTCAGGAGGAGCGATGATTCTAACTACCATGGATGGTGATGACCTTCCTCACCCCGCCAATGCAGACATAGTAAAAAAATACTACGCATGATTAAAGACCCGCTAGGTTGACACACCTAGGCAAAAATAAGGGCTTCCCGGAGAACCAAAAGGGTTCGGGCAAAAATAAGGGATGAAATGAAAAAAACTGTACACTCGGCAAGTCGAAAACCTGAAAAGGCGGCTTGGGCAAAAATGGGTATCCCGGTGGACTGAAAACCCGAAAGGGCGGTCCAGGAAAAAGTTAGGGATAAGCGTAATACTATGTCTCATTGGATCACCCTGCATCCAGACTTTTGGTATCAACTATCAGGCTCAGACGGCACCAATCAATCAGCTTCATCTCCAACTAAACAGCAAAGTGATGAGACGCTTGAAGACATAAAGGCGATAGCAGAGTTGGAACCCAGTGGGATTATTTTTCACATAGCTGTTTTGTTTTCTTTTCACAAAATTGTATAAACTCTATTTTGTTCGGCGGCGTTCTTTTACTAGGACGTCAGCCTCTTGTACACAAAGCGCCTATTTACAGGCCAATTTCAAAAATCAATACAAGCTCACTTTTCCAGACAAATTGCCAACTGTTTTTCCTTTATCTGTTTTGTTTTGCAAAGAACGTCCAATGTTCATTTTTGATATATGCATTTGACATTAATTTCTAATCATAAATATTTGCATGCGAAACAAAGGACTAATTACAGGTGACATCAGAAACAGGGGCAATAATGAGTTGTCTAAGCGATCTAGTTGCTCTGCCCACCAAGGTACCAAGGTAAGTTCGGCTGAAGAATGTAACCAGGATACCTTCACTCACCGCAGAGTAAGACAAGAGTCAGCCATGCTCTCTCCTCAAGCAGAGTTGGTCTCCCATTAGCCCCAAAAAGGCACAGCATCCCTAGCAAGTCAGCAACACTCTCCCCAAGCAGAGTTAGGCTACTGTCAGCCCTAAGGAAGTTGGATATCCCCAGAAAATCTCAATATTCTCCAGCAGAGTATACAGACATTTCTCAGCAAGCATCCCCAGCAGTCTTAATATAAGATTGTTCCCCGGCGGAATACAGACACCCCAGTGGAGCCATTTCCCTAGTGCAGTCCAAAAGTTTCCCCAAGAGAGTTGAATCATCTCTCCAGTAGATTCTGGAAGCTTATCCCCTGCAGAGTACAAAGGTTATTCCCCACCAGAGCCTAACTGGGTTATCCTCAGCATTACAACGGAAAGATCGTCCTCGGCGAAGTTCTTCCTACCCCCAGCGGAGTTCATCAAAGTCCTCTAACAGAGCTTATCAACAGGAATCCCCAGCGGAGTTATCATCAAAATCTCAGCGAAGTATCTCTTCCCACAGAGTAATTCCCCGCAGAGTAATCTTCACCAGGTTTATTCCTCAACGGAGTCATCTTCTCCTACCGGTTTATTCTTGCAATCATCATCCCCAGGGGAAATGAAGAACTCTACTCTTCAACATTAGCCCAGGATTCAACGAACTTCCCAACATTCGTCAAGGATTTATTTTCCCAGACAAAATACATTCATAAACATTTCACATTTCATATCTCCTATTCATATACATGATAAAGTGCATACGACACAATCTCATTTATTCCTGAGAACATCGTGACATCATGCATTTCATACATCATGACATTGCATACAACTAATGTTTTGCCTTTTCAGAAAAAGGTCAATCAAAAGATATTACCATCAACTTTTGAAGTTCCAGATTCGATACCTGTATCTAGCCAGGGCATGTCTGTGAGCAACTGATTAGAGGTTTACGCCTGTATCCAGCCAGGAAAGCTATCTCGATCAACCTTTTGAAGTTCCAGATTTGATACCTGTATCTAGCCAGGGCATATCTGTGAGCGACTGATTAGAGGTCTACGCCTGTATCCAGCCAGGAAAGCTATCTCGATCAACCTTTTGAAGTTCCAGATTCGATACCTGTATCTATCTGGGGCATATCTGTGAGCGACTGATTAGAGGTCTACGCCTGTATCCAGCCAGGAAAGCTATCTCGATCAACCTTTTGAAGTTCCAGATTCGATACCTGTATCTAGCCAGGGCATGTCTGTGAGCGACTGATTAGAGGTCTACGCCTGTATCCAGCCAGGAAAGTTATCTCGATCAACCTTTTGAAGTTCCAGATTCGATACCTGTATCTAGCCAGGGCATATCTGTGAGCGACTGATTAGAGGTCTACGCCTGTATCCAGCCAGGAAAGTTATCTCGATCAACCTTTTGAAGTTTCAGATTCGATACCTGTATCTAGCCAGGGCATGTCTGTGAGCGACTGATTAGAGATCTACGCCTGTATCCAGCCAGGAAAGCTATCTCGATCAACCTTTTGAAGTTCTAGATTCGATACCTGTATCTAGCTAGGGCATGTCTGTGAGCGACTGATTAGAGATACACGCCTGTATCCAGCCAGGAAAGTTATCTCGACCAACCTTTTGAAGTTCCAGATTCAATACATGTATCTATCCAGGGCATATCTGTGAGCAACTGATTGTGGATCTATACCTGTATCTAGCCAGGAAAGTTATCTACATGAAGAGTTTGAAGATCAACACCTGTAACAGGCCAGGAAATTATCTTTCTTTCAGAGGTACGCAAGTTCTCGCTAAGAAATCTCTTACGCGATCAACTTCTCCAAATGGCATCCATAAGCCCATTCCCGACAAGATTATGTCACGTATCCAGATGGCATCTATAAGCCCATCCTCCTATCTGTCATCTCTCCAAATGGCATCTGTAAGCCCATTCCCGACATCACATTGATGATACTCCACTATGCGAGTGCAAATTTCTGGGCACTCTAGTGTTCAATCATCTTCCACCTTTGGATCACGAAAGGCACGCCAGCCAATCTACATCCTCAGGTTTAAGAAGATTGAACAGGGGCAACTGTTGTACCCCAAAATTTTCCCTCCCATATTCCTCAAGATTTATCAAGAATCATCTTCAAATGGTTCAAGATTTGCTCAAGGATTGCACAGTCAAACCACCTCCTAAGCCAGCCAAAACTAGGGTTTGTTTCTTTCAAAGAATTTGAGGTTTTCAATGGTCCAATCAAGTCCCATAGGCCTATATACAGTGTCAAGCATCTACATGTCAAGTTTCAAGATTCACAATGCCAGTTTGCACAGTCAAAAGCCATATTTGCTCTACAGTCAACTGCATGGGCAAAATGTTCATTTTACAGTCAAAAGTCAGAATTTTTGGTCAACATCTTATTTTGAGTCCACAATCATCATTTGATCAAGTCTTGATCATGATTCCACAAGCATGGCTCAAAAATCATCAAAGGTGCAAAAGTTGCTATTTTTGGACAGTAGAAAAGTCAACTGTATCTTGACCAAAGCATAACTTTTTCATGGTTCATCAGAAAAATCCCATCCAATGCTCATTTTGAAGGGGATAAAATTTCCTACAAATCATCTTCACATTCCAAGTCCAAGAAATGCTCTCACAAAAAGTTATCAATTTCTACATTATAGGTCAATTTCATAAGTCAACAAAAATGCACTTTAAGTCAAAGACCATAACTTGAGATTGGTAAATCCAAATGACATGGGACCAAAGGCATTGGTTAGAGGACTTCAAGACCTTTTCAAAATGTCCAAGAACATGTTCATATGATCCAAATTGAGCAAGATATGCATTGGAGAAGTTGGGAAATTTTGTGAAATTGCAAAAGTCAACTTTGCTTAAAACACCTTGTTTTTGCTAATGGGCCTCAAATTTCTCCTTGAAACTTTATCCAAGGCCTATGCACGACCCATCAAGCTTAAATTGATTTATTTTCTTATTTTTATTAATTAATTGGATTTTTAATCAATTTTAATTCATTTAATTAATTTAAATTGTAGGAAATATCAAGATATGGTTTTTCAATCTTTTCATGAAGCAAACATGACCTAAAAGAACTGGCAAATTTGTATGCACATCAAGGGGACAAGAATCTCCAAGTTTGGCAAGTTTTTCCAATCAAAAAGATCCAAAAAGATGTGATTGCAAATCAAATATTCAAACCATTATTCCATGGATTTCTTGGCCAAGATTTAACCTAATTCTCTTCTACTATATATACACAAGCTAAACCTAATGCCATGGACGTGAAATTGTTGCATACAAAGCCATAACAACATTGAAAAAATTCAAGAAAAAGTCAAAATTGTTTTCCAGGTTCCAGCACGATTCAAAGCAATTGGTGGATTCTAATACATTGCTAGAACTTCCAGAAACGTATTGGAATCAGAACCAAGTGCTAAGGCCTAAGAAATCGCTCTACACGAACCCACAGTTTGCACATTTTTTTCATAATCAAAACTCATGATTCATGCATATTTAATATGATTTTTTGTTGGTTTTGCATTGCTAGCACTCACAGGAAACTAATGGCATAAGCTAATTGGGTTATAAGGCGCAGAATCAAAAGATACCATTGACAAATTCTAGGGTTCCGAAGCTTTGATTTTGGGGCTTTATTATTCAGGAAAAATTGGAACCCCTAATGCACATGACTGAACTCGTGAGAACCATACGAATTCAAAGGACATATCGCGAAATATTTATGTAGCCCCTACGCCTAATCGCTATTATTCGTCGTGCCATATTGTGGGGGTTAAAAACCCCCCGCTATCTGTTTGTATTTTGCAAGAACAATCGAAGAAGACGATGACGCGTTGATATACCATTGGTCTGTTCAAATTAGGGCGCACGTGTTTTGTTTTATTGCATATTGTTTAGTTTCCTAATATATTATTTGTTGATTACTGTACTAACAAAGGCGTGCAGTTGGCTCAGTGGATGGTGCGTTGGCTGGAAACCATTGGGACCTGGGTTCGATTCCCAGGTCCACCCAAAACCATTATTTGTTATTTTTCTTCACCTAATCATGTGCAGGTTCCAAAGGCAGGTTCACCATATGCCTCCACTCATCCAAAAGCCAAGTGGCTGGCAAAGCAGATCTGAAGGCCAAGCGTGAGTGTTCATGGTACTCCCAGTCAATGAACGTGCATCTGATCCAGAAAGTCAAACGTGGCTTGGTAGCTTAATGGGCCAGAATTGCTAATTAACCTCCTGAGGGCCCAACACCCCCCTGGTTCTTTCATAATTTTCTTTTTATTTTCTTTTACTAATTATTATTATTAATTACTATTATTATTATTTAATTAACTTAATAAATATTTTTCATAATAAATTCAGACAACCAAAAAATGTAAATATTATTTATTTTTTCATTTATTAATTTCACTATTAATTATTATTTTGTAAATAAATGCTAACAAAATTGATTTAGTCTTTTAATTAGGTTAATTTTAATCCTTTTTCACAATAAATAAAATCAATCTAGAATTAGGGTTTTTTTTCTTTTTAATCCTTTTTATTTTATTTTCATTAAAAATATAAAAAACTAAAAAAATACTTTTTTTCTTTTAATTAATTTGTTAATTAGTAAATTAGGTTTAATATTAATTTAATGCAAAAGGACCAAAATTCCATTCTTTTCTCAAAAAGGGTCAAAACCCTAAGGACATCCCGATTCAATTTTTCTCGCGCATGTTTATTCTTGATTATTATTTTGATCATATTTATGTATTTGTTCCGAGAATGTAATAGATAATTAGGACTTTTATCGCTTTCTTTTATTTTCTCGCATTTATTTTTCAAGGGTTATGTTTTTGGCGATGTAAATACCCGACGCCTTGTAATAGCGTAGATTTACTTTCCGCAATTTACTTTCCGCACAACTATTAACTGTTAATTATGCATGACAAGACTTGCCTGAAATTAAAATCAACTCGTAGCTCACCATGATACATGTGCAAAGATAATCTTAAATTGAATCCTGACACACATGCACATGCCACTCCTAGGGTACGCCTCACTTGGTTGCCTCGACGTGGTCATTGAGTATAGGGTGTTTTAGAGGTCGCCCTCCTGTCTAAAGATCCAGTTGCCTCGAAACGGTTGCCTCGGATAAAAAAAGGATCTAGGACATTAGGGTTACCGCTAAGGCGTCCTACTATTGCTTTGGTGACCACACATGTCCCTATAATCGAATTGACCCGAATAACTCCAACGACGGTGCTACCTACTTCTCAATAGTGGGATAGTACTGTCTAAAGGACTCTTACACAGCTTAATTCCTTAGAGTAGGTAGATTTCTCCTGGGTACTTGCTCTTTCAAAACAGAAAAACAACTTTTCGCACCTACACTTTCAAAAAGTTTTCAAACAAACACTTCATACACTCTTGAGGACTGATACAAGAGTTACCTAGAAGTTTTTCAAACTAAACCTTTTCGAAACCCACAAACATAAGAAAAGCAAACAATTTTTGAAAACATAGTGAGCAAGTACCTAAGAGCCCGTGGATAACCACGGATAAAAAGGGTGCTAACACCTTCCCTTTCTATAATCTACCTCCCGAACCGAGAAACATCTCGAAAAGGAATTTTGTTGTGCTTTTGTCTTTTCCTTATTGGAGAAAATAAAAGACGGTGGCGACTCTTGCTTACCGCAACATTTCGCGAACCAGCATTTCAAAACAGTCAGTTCTATTTCCACCGATCACAATAAGGTTTTAAATTAAACAAATACAAACCTAATCGCTAATTAAATTAAATTGAGAAAAATAATTAATTTGACCTATTTTGTATTTTGGTTATTTTGAGAAAATAAAATAAAAATTAAATTAGACAAAACCTAATTTTCTAATTTGTTTTAATTTATTCATAAAAGGTTAAAATTGCCCTAAAATTAAAATAAATTAATTAAATTAATTTTGATAAAAAGAAACCTAAATCTAATTTGATGAAAATAATTTTTATGAGTTTTTTATAAAAAGAATTAATTTTTTTATGTTAGAAAATAATCAAAATAATTAAATAAAAGAAAATATAAAAATAAAAAGAAAAGAAAGAGAGAAATTGGGCCTGGTGATCAGCAATTTGAGGGGGATGCCAATAGCAGTTTTGGGGCCCAAAGACAAGGATCCATGTTTGACTTTTCTGATTCCGTGTTGCAAGTTGACCAGGATGCATCATGGTCCTTCATGTGATGGCCTTTGGATCCAGATTGTGGGTAATCTGATGGTTGAAAGATGATGGTCCATGGTGGTCTTTTGGCATGTACATGCGCATGATTATACAAGACAAAATAATATTGAAGAATATGGGGACCTAGGGATCGAACCCAGGCCCTTTAGCCTTTTCTCTCTCCCACTGACCAACTGAGCTGGCGTTTCTTGTTGTACAAAGAAAAGAAAACAATTATTATATTGGAAAAGTGAATCAGTTCATAAAGAAACGCGCGAATTTTTAAATGGGCAAATGGGGTGGTGCCACGCCACCTTCTTCTTCCCTTTTCCGTTGGTAAAAGTCAGGGACTTTTACCTACAGACATAAGTCTGTAGCTATACCCCCTGCAATTTTTATAATCTCACACAGGCATGATAAATCAAAACTAATGATGCAGATCAACTCACTTTGACATTGTGAACACCATAGCATCCCTCTTTTGGGCCAATTTTACCTGCACTCAAAACCCCTAAAACGAAGAAGAAAACCCTAGCCATGGTGGATTTCAGTATAGCCAACAAAAATGCAATTACTCATTACCAATAGCTTCCAAATGCTTCAATGAACGAGAATATACAAAGTATTCATGCTACAAATGCCAAAATAATGATATTTTCAAGAAAATGTCAAGGTCGTGAATCACTTATAGTGAGTTTTGGCGCAGGAAAATGCTTGCTAAAGGTTGGTGTAGACTCCTTGAATGCCCAGGAAATGAAAGGAATGCTTGGCAAGGCTTGAAAGTGCCTGGAACTGTGAAAATATATTGCACTTTTTCTTGATTTTTTGCAAGTTGTTCTTCACTCTACACGCCTCTAAACCTCCTATTTTGGTCTGCCTTTGTCCAATATATATCAATGATTGAATTAGGTTTACAAATGTGCATCCAATCTTTTTCAATTATGGTCTTTGATCACGGTTTGATTCCCATGAAGATCTTTCCAAAATAAGCCAAAAACCAATCTTTTTATGCACAAACATGCCTTGCACGATTTGATTTTTTTTCTAGCTATATAAGGGACCTGAAATATGCACCAAATCTCAAGGCTTAAATGATTTTGATATTTCCATGATTTATTTTGATTTAATTTGATTTAATTGAAATAAAAAATAAAAATAAATGGCAAAAATAAAATAAAGGCAAGTGTGAAGAGTCATGGCTCGTGGACCATGTTACAAACTCAAAACAAGTACAAAAAGTTGGGCCCATTTGACAAAAATTGCAATTTAAGGCACTTTTGACTTTTGGCAATTTTGCAAAAAAGTTCAACTTCACCAATGCATAACTTCTTCAATTTTGACTCTTTGAAGATGTTCTTGGACTTTTTAGAAAGCTTGAGATGTCCTATAAGCAACCCTTTTTGTCTCGTCTCAATTGACTCTTCCATGTTCATGTATGAAGCTTTGACAAAAAAGGTGTTTTTGTTGACTTTTCAAAATGACCTATAATATCCAAATTCATAACTTCTTGTGAGTGCATATTTTGAACTTGGGAGCTGAAGCTGAATTGTAGGGCTTTGTATCCTCTTCAAAATTAGCTTTGGAAGGGTCATTTCTCATAAAGTATGAGAAAGTTATGCTTGGTCAAAGTTGAGTTGACTTTTCTTGCAAAATCCTAATTTAGCAACTTTTGGGTTTTGATGAATTGTGGGAAATCTTTGAGGAATCATGATCAACCCTTGATCAAATGATGAATAATACTTCAAAATAAGGTTGTTGACCAAAAATCTTGAAGTTTGACTGTATGTGGGACCCAGTTGTCTTTTGCCCTAGCACAGTCGATTTTAGGCTTTTGAGCAATTGATTGAGCAAACTTTCTCTGCAAGGCTTGAAACTTGACATGAATGATCTTGAAAACATATTAGGACAATAATGAGAATTTGGGATCCCTTGGACTCAAGTATCTTGATGCAACATGAAACCCTAATTTGAGGTAGACTGCCTTAGGAGAGAGTTTGTCTAGTCAACTCTTGGATTTCCTTGAGTAATTTGAGGACCTCTCTTGAAATGTATTGAGAAATATGGGAGGGAAAATTTTAGGGTACAACAGAAAGCATACTGTTACAAAAGGTATCCTGACTCCTGTAAGGCTTACAGTAAATCCTGAGTTGAATTCATATTCTTACAAAATTCTTTGATTTGCTAAAAATTCATTTTCAAAACTTCAAGACAAACATAAACTTTGCATTGTTTGAATATCGCTATTTACATATAGATAATTGTTTGACAACGGAGAAATTCGCATGGCGAATATCCGATGAACGGAAATTCTCTCAATAAACAGAATCACTTCAATGGGAAGACGCTTCCAATGATAAATCTCCCATAATCAAGGGGCGTGACATGTTACTATCCAACTCATCTGGTGGCAGTCAAGTCGAGATTCCAAGAAATCTCTCAAGAAGTGTTGAATAACCAGGGGCATGTCTGCATCTGAATCACTTGGGGCATTGAACATGAATTCCAGAAAAAGGTCATGCACGACCAAGCAAACATTTTCTGGCAACGCTACAAGACTTACTATTATGGACAGTGACAAATCCTCACGAAGTCTTTTCATAAGATGATCCCAGTGAAGTCTCCAGAGCCACCTCTATAAGGTTGTCCCCACAGATTTAGATTCATGCAATCCCCAACCAGAGTTTCAATCTCCAGAAAACCCAATCCCCAGCCGAGTTGGTCTTAAAAGAAAAAGCCTTATGGAATTCTACCTAAAGAAGACACCTCCCCAGCAAGTCGTCAAAATACTTTCTTCAACGGGGTTCATTTCCCCAACAAAATACAAATTCCCCAGCTTGAGTTGACCTCTCAGACTATTATAAATCAATAGACAAAACCCCTTAACCTCCGGTTAAGTCATTACAACCCCTAACAGATTCGTTACTATCACTAGAGGTTACTGTAAAGCCTAGAACCCGACCAGATAACAGTTGACTCCATTCTTTCAAAGCAAGTTACTGTAAAGCCTGGACCCGACCAGAAAACAATTTTAAGTTACTAAAGCCTGGACCCAACCAGATAATAGTTTAACTTCCTCAAATTACTGTAAATCCTGGACTCGACCAGAAAATAAATTTAAGCTACTAAAGCCTGGACCCGACCAGATAATAGTTTGACTTATTCAATTGCTGAAGCCGTGATTTTGACCAGATAACAGTTTGAGTTGCTGAAACCTGGACTCGACCAGATACCAGTTAACCTCAAGATCAAATTACTGTGAAGCCTGGATTTCAACCAGATAACAGTTTGAGTTGCTGAAACCTGGACCCGACCAGATACTAGTTAACCTCAAGATCAAATTGCTGAAACCTGGACCCGACCAGATAATAGTTCGAGTTTCTGAAACATAGACCCGACCAGATAACCATTCGAGTTACTACGGAACCTGGACCCAACCAGATAATAGTTTAACTTCTTCAAATCACTAACAAAATTCCTCTTCCCCAGTAGAGTTTGCCACTATCCCCAGTAAGTTGATGCAAAGCCTAGAAGCCGACCAGATGATAGTTAACTTCCTTATCCCCAACAAGTTGTTAACTTCTGTTCGCTCCAATCAAGAGATAACTCCCCAGTAGAGCAACGAACAACTAAAACTCCTGAACTCTTTTCCCCAAGTAGGAATCAACACTCTCCACAGAGTTTCCCTCAAGCAAAATCAACGTCCCCCAGCGGATATCTCCTCAAACAAAAAAAAAACGGGAATCCCTAGTGGAGACATTTTAAACAAGGTCTGAAGATGTACATACTCTTCATCCCTAACAACAGTCAGGGATTTAACTTCCCAAGGCTCCTCAGAACTTGTCAAGGATTTATTTTCTAAGACAAAGATACATTTCAACAACATTCATAGCATATGCATACGAAGCGCATATAGCACAACCTCATTTTTGAGAATATTATTACACAATGCATTTCATACATCATGACATATACATATAAAACACATATAACACAATCTCGTTTATTTTGAGAACATCATTACGCAATGCATGCATTATGACATTACATACAACTAACTCTTTACCTTTTCAAGAAAAGATTAATCAACAGATGAACTTCATCAACTATCTGTAAACTTCTCCAAGATAAGATTAAGCTTGGATTTTTTTCTGATACTTGTTAAAGTAGTAGTCGTAAGATTCCTTCATTGCCTGTTGAAGTAGTAGTCGTCAGTTTCCTTCATTGCCTGTTGAAGTAGTAGTCGTCAAAGATTCCTTCATTACCTGTTGAAGTAGTAGTCGTAAGATTCCTTCATTTCTTATTGAAGTAGTAGTCGTAATATTCCTTCATTACCTATTTAAGTAGTAGTCATCAGATTCCTTCATTACCTATTGAAGTAGTAGTCGTAAGATTCCTTCATTGCATGTTGAAGTAGTAGTCATAAGATTCCTTCATTACCTGTTGAAGTAGTAGTCGTAATATTCCTTCATTACCTGTTGAAGTAGTAGTCGTCAGATTCCTTCATTACCTGTTGAAGTAGTAGTCGTCAGATTCCTTCATTGCCTATTGAAGTAGTAGTCGTAAGATTCCTTCATTACCTGTTGAAGTAGTAGTCATAAGATTCCTTCATTACCTATTGAAGTAGTAGTCATCTGATTCCTTTATTACCTGTTGAAGTAGTAGTCGTCAAATTCCTTCATTGCCTGTTGAAGTAGTAGTCGTAAGATTCCTTCATTACCTGTTGAAGCAGTAGTCATAAGATTCCTTTATTACCTGTTAAAGTAGTAGTCGTCAAAGATTCCTTTATTATACGTCGCAGTCAAGCTTTATACTTTCCAGCAGTCACTTTGGATGGCATCTATAAGCCCATCTCTGATAGCTATTTATCACCTCTCCAAATGGCATCTACAAGCCCATTCCCTACACAATCAACTAATACATTAGCGAGTGCACATTTTTGGGCACTCTAGTATTCAATCATCTTCCACCTTCAAGTCACGAATGGCGTATCCGCCAATCTAACTCTTCAGGTTTAAGAAGATTGAACAGGGGTAGTTGTTGTACCCCAAAATTTTCCCTCTCCTTTTTCAAAACACTTCTCAAGATCAATGGATTGATAGTTAAATTTGGTCAACTAATGAAAAGTCAATTGTACACTGAAAAGTCAAACTTTGACTTTTTTATCAAAATCAAGTTTCAAAAATCATATTTCATCAAGACATGTCGAAATACAAAGCTTGATCATAAAGAAATCAAGAAAGTCAAAAGTCAATGTGAAAAGTCAAACTCTTCAAGACTTAGAAATTTTTCTAAGTCTTTTTATACATGATAATTTAATGTCTTCATGCCAATTTTTCATCATGATGCAAGATGATTCAAGGAAAACTTCCAACATGAAATTTGTAGATCTCAATGAGATCTAAAACTTTGTATGGCAGGACTTTTTCTAGAAGTGCTTGGATTTTGAGTTATAAATTCATGAAGTCATGGCATTTTTGAATAAACACTTAGAGAAATTTTCAGCAGTTTTGGTCAGGATTTTATCCCAAGTTCTTGGCATTTTTTCACATAGTTCCAAGATGATTTTATCAAAATGGACAACATAAAAGTTATAGAGGATGTTTTAATATTTCCAAAACATCCAAGAGCATGAATTTATCATACTTGATCTAGGAGATTCAAGGGCATGAAGTTGAGCATCCATTCTTGAATTGCAAGTCATTTTAGTGAAAAACAAATAACAAAACCCTTATGATATGCTGCATAATCTTGTGTTGCGGGCCTCCTTGCTTGAAAATATCATCATAATTTAATTCTTACACCCACTCTTGAGCTATTACCCAAGTGTTTAAGCCATTGTCCAAAAGATCTTTCCATTTATGGCATAAAGGCGCCATTGCCATTCTAGAAAAGCAAGCTTGTTGGCACAAAACTTGTCTTGAGCCCATATACCTTGTTTGCTTATGATTTTACTCCACCATAAATCATGGAAAAAAGCTCCTCTATACCAACAACTTTGGTACTTCATCTTGGAACCATGGAGTACTTGACATAGTTTGATATTTACATCCCAATCAAACCATAATATGTTGTCTTGTAAACCTATTCAGCCCTTGTTCACAAACCTTTGGACTATAAATAGAGGGAGCATTTGCAAGGGAAAGAGGTCAGAAAAAATAGAGAGCTTCTTGTGTATTGAAAAATCCTCAAAACCCCTCATACTCTCAAAAAATCATAATTGTCCACAAAACTTCCACTCTTGAGCTTTGAAGTCCAAATCTTTGAAACTCATACCTTACAAGTTTTCCCTAAACAAACCATCTAAATACCTCACATATATCATATGGAAGTTGTCCAAACATAAGAGCAACTTATGTAACATCATTATCACCACCTCTCAAACTCACACACATTGTTTTGCAAGTTTACTTGGTTGGAGAGATTCAAACACTTTCAACATAAAGTAAGGATTGGAACAACTTCAAGGATGTCTAAGAAAGCTCAGTCAATCATCACATTGCAACTAGAAACATCCATAAACATTTTGAGTTTTCAATTCAAGAGGTAAGTTTTCTCAAACTGTGATATCCTTGTTCATACATCATTTTACTTTCATTTCCAAAAGAATAAAACAGGACAAATTAAATTAGAAGAGTTGCAAACACTAAAAATCACAAAAAAGTGATTCTGGAAGTCTGACACGATCGGCAGTGTCAGGAAGAAAACAGAAAAAAAATGGCAAAACAGGGCTCTAACACGAGTGCCCGTGTCACATGACACTGCCCGTGTCCCACTTACTTGAATTAAAACTTGACAAAATGGCAAGACAGGGTCCTGACACGTGTGCCCGTGTCATGTGACACTGCCCGTGTCAGCACAGCTGGGACAAAAAAAGACATGCATAATTATTACAGGGTTCTGACACGAGTCCCCGTGTTACAAGACACGGCCCGTGTCAGCTTCAACACCAAAAATCTTGATTTTTTGAGACTTTTTTGCTATTATTTTTATTCAATTTGGTTGTAATAGTAATTAGGTTTTAATTGCTTTCATTCCCCATTCATAAACTTGTATCCCCATCTCCTAAAAGATGTAATAGCGTAGGATATTTACTTTCCGCGATTTACCGCTTTCAAATATAAATGCTAGTAATAAGGGTTTGTATGGAAAGATAATTAATAATAGAAAACCCTAATCCAAGATAAATCAAGCATGAAATACAAAACACTTGCACACTTGCACCTCTAGGGTTAACTCTACTTGTTGCCTTAAGAAAATGGTCATGATATGCATGTGAGACATCTTAGCCAAAACAAATCAAAATACAAGATCATAGTCCCTCGATGACGCTACGAATGTTGCCTTACAAATGATCTTAGTCCCTAAGGAAAAATGATAATGTATCTCACAACATTGTTATCCATGACTATACGATGACCCGTGCCCGTCCCTTCACATCCAAAGATAGAGCTTTTTACCAATCAATGGTAAGATAGCAATGTCAAAGTAAGAGAGAAATGAAGAAAGGACTTTTGAGTAGGTAGAACATTCTTAGTTGCTTGCTCACAATCCATCTTCAAAAAACAAACATTTTTTCAAACACACCAAACACTTTCAAAACATGAAATATTTTCAAAAAGTCCAACACTTTGTATGCATTCTTATAGAGACGAGAATCATTACAAAGTTTGCCTAAACGAAGGTGCTTTTCAAAAATACTTTCAAAACCCACCATAAACACATTTCAAACAAAAGTAATTTTCAAGTGATCTAGCAAGCAACTAAGAGCCCATAGATAGATATGGATGAAAAGGGTGCTAACACCTTTCCTTTTTATAACCTACCCCCCGAACTCAAGAAAAAATCTCAAAGGTATTTCCTGTGCTTTTCACCCTTTCCTTGTTGGATAAAAGAAAAGTTGGTGGTGACTCTTACTATCCGCAATAATTACGATCAAATGCAAAACAACTAAGTCAGTTCTCCCACCGTATTACACCATCGTTCTTCAACTGAAACAGGGCGAACCTTACGTTTTCTTCAGTGTCAAGTGAAGGTGAACAATGCTCAAGCTTGACCACCTTTTGATTCTCTGGATATTGCAAGAGAGAATGCATTATCGTAATGAGCTCGGCAAACAGCGTGTCCTGCGAGAACCTGAATTGAAGTGGCGTTTGCGCACCTCTGAAGTAGACAAAATAAAGGTGTAGATATATTTGTGTCATTTCTGGTTGTGATTTGTGATGGAGAATGAAATGGTTTGGATACTCAATTTATAGCCTTTTGGATCAATATTGACAAATAAAATATTATCAAGACATATTTCAGAAGTGCACATCCAAATTAACCTTGTTTTTACCAATATAAGGGGTTTTCAAAAGTGCACATCTGAAAATACCATGTTTTTTTATAGAAAATATGAGGTGAATTCGGAAGTTCATATGCGAAATAAGCCTTGTGTTGTTTTTTTTTTAATTGAAGGTTAATTCGGAATTGCACTTATGAATTATGTATAACCAAAATAAGCATCATTATTTGTACCAAAGAGACATGGAAAACATAAACAAATGTAAAACTAAATATAGATAATATGTTATATATGTATTGAAACATATAGATTTTACAATATGTTCGTCAATACATTCAAAAAATGATTTGATTACATTCTATAATGCGCTGAACGAATTGTCACCGCTAAAATCTAAAATCGGATCTTTCTTCGACTTCTCCCAATTTGATTCTCTCTCAAGCTTCATCAAATTGGTGAATTCTACCATCCTTTCCAAAAACTGATCCAACCAAGTTTCCGCCTCTTTTGCATGATGTGTCGTCCATTCCACGGATGTAGCCGGAATAGGACACCCCAATCTCAAATAAACCTGAACAAAATGGCGTGACCTAAGGTACCCAATACACATGATACGACCAGATGGATCTTCAAGTGGGGGAGTGCGAAGAGGAAAAAGGTTTTTGAAAAACCATATCTCGTCAAGTCGATACACAACATCTCATATGCACTTGCTATAAGATAATCCATTTTAGGGAAGCTCGTCCACTTTTCAACTGGTGTGTGAGCGCTAACACTTAGAACAAGAGCATTGTGAACTTTATTGAATGCTTTAGTTGTGACATATAGTCGTGTGTAAAGTTCACTATGCGATGTCAGTTCTGAAATTAGTGTTTCGCGCACAAGAGTGTGATTCTCCTCTCCTTTACCAAGTAACCCAAACACAACCCGATACCCGCAATTACCATCACTCCCCACATCCATGATTCTTTTAATGTGTTTGTGCATAAAAAGCAGCATCTCATAAATGTAGATAATCGGTGGTGGTTGTGGTTATTTTATAATAGGAGGTGTACGAGGTGGTTTGGAAATTCGAGCTCCCTTGTTAACACTTGTTTTGGATTTTGGGGTTGGAGAATCCGGGAATATTGCATCAACAACTTCGTGGTAAGAAGGAGTCCGCTTTGTTATACTGCCAGCTTGTGAAGTTTTCACCTTTTTAGGCGCACCTTTTGTTTTTATCAGTTGCGAATGGGGTTTCAAATCGGTTGTTTTCGTGTAGTCGACATATAATTGGATGCCCGTGTAGCTTGATGTCCAACGCATGATTATGCATACCGGACATGACATTAAACCTCCATAAATCATCCACCCTACAATAACCACACAATTTAAAGGTACACTCGCATTTCCTCGATCCCGTGTCATCATGTTTTATCTTGTGAAGTTATGGAGGAAAATATTAAAGTTTTGTGAAGGGTTTTGGTTATGGGGGAAAATAAAATGAATGAAATAGTTAAAATGGGTGACCATGCATCATTCTAATATGGAAAAGGAAGTTTCGAATATGCACATCCGAACTCACCTTTCAAAATATTTCAGATGTGCATATCCGAAACCACCTTAAATATCTAAAATCCAATGTTTAAATATTAAAACATGCAAAAAAGGGTGTCTTTGAATATGCAGATCTGAAACATGCTGAGAGGTGTATTCAGATGTGCATATCCGAAGAGTATTTTCGGGTTTTCAGTAGTGAAAATCACTACTACTAGGTGTAAAGAGAAATTCTCATATTTTTATAATAGACTTTTATAACTTAAGAGTTAGAAAAACTATCTTAAACATCCACTCTTATTTTATTTACTTGGTAGTGTTTATGAATTAATATCAACAATAAGATAGTTAATTCTTTTAGAAGAGTTTTCTTCTCTTTTTTTTCTTCAATTTTTTTCATTTTTTATTTTCTTTTATACTTTTTTCCTATGGGTAACCCTATCATTTCAAATTCTCTATGTGTGATGAGAATAATCGTCACCTCAAACTCATAAGATTATTGTTTCATGAGAAACCCAAAACTTAAAATATTTGTTAATACTAGATGAAGTAGTTCCTTTCCGACTCCAAGTAAGATGGATTAAATTCTTATATAAGCCAATGAGATTGTAATATGGATATTTAAGACATAAAGGGATGCATGCTTAAAGTTGATTAATAGAGATCAATGATTATTCTAGGGTGTTAAAAAAGACTCTGAGTACCAAACAGCATGCTCGAGTATATATAAAAGTTATAAGTAATGACTTTGAGAATTAATATAAGTTTCAGAGATATGAAAACTAAGTAAAACTCACATTTAATTAATGATACATAGAAAGTTGATTAATACAAATCATAATTCGGTTAATGAATTTGCTAACTAAAAAAGTATTAAGTATTGTTCTGTTCTGGAACAAAAAATGTGAAGAGTTGCAGAAGATGCAGCAGAGGAGAACTTTTTCTATGATAGGATATGGGTGTATCTGTAAAGTTAACACTCTAATACTTAAGTCAGTATATAAATGATGAGAGATTATTCCAATTGTGTTTGAAATCTGTCACTTGAAATGGTGCCAATATATATAAAAGGAAAGATGAATAAATGCCTCACTATCTTTCAAGTGTGAAATATGGAGGACCGTTGGATATGCTCGAGGTACTAATCCCCTGCAATTGTGTATATGATATTTCACTGGTCAGGAGAATATTCTAGAATTCAATCGAGTGCCTGATTGATACATTTGAATTTGGGATGTTCCATCTCAGGGTGGTCGGATCAATGGAGATATGGCCAGATCAAATGAAATATGGTCGGTCCAGAATAGTTGCCCAAGCCCTCGTGCTTGGATATCAGTGTAGAGGTTTGAAGGATTTTGGTCCTTAGTTGCCGACCACTTTATTGTGCTTCCGCTTTTTGTAACACCAAACATCTATTTGAAAGAGTGATTATGATCTTTTTAGGGACTTGAAATACTCAAAGTATTATGTGCGAGAAGTGACTGTTGATAGGACACCTTTCTTATCATATGGTTAATACATAAATATAGGAATCACTAGAGTTACCTCCCTTTTAGGCTTCCCTTATCTTTATTCTTGAGTGGTTACCTATTTTCTTAGAAGATCGTAAGAGGGGGAATGGTAAACCCATCATCTGTTAGCAAATCTGGTAACTGATATTTATTAGAATGAAATACTGCTATATAAATAGCTTACAAAAAGGAAAACTGAACTGAATGCTTCCTAAGAATCAGGGCCACTAAGTCATACTTGACTCCCTACAATTTAGGCTTAATTAAAACTAACAACCATGATCCTCTCACGATCAATAGAGACTAAGTCAGTTACATATAGCAAATAACAATTAATAACAATATTAATAATAACATAACAATTCTCCCCCTAAACTAGACTGTCTAGTTTATCTCTGAGATGTCACATACGCCAAGCTTCTTCCTGAGCTCTTGAAAGACTTCAAGCTTGAGCGGCTTAGTAAAGATATCAGCTATCTGCTGTTTGGTGCCGCAATAATTCAATTGAACCTTTCCTTCATTTACTAAATCACGGAGGAAGTGAAAGCGCACATCAATATGTTTGCTCTTACCATGCATAACCGGGTTCTTTGAGAGCTTGATGGTAGAACTGTTATCACAAAAAATCACTGGACTTTTGCTTCCATTGTAGTCCAACTTGGACAGCACCCTCTTCATCCAAATCAGTTGGCAGGCACAAGCTGACGCAGCTACGAATTCTGCTTCGGTGGTGCTGAGTGTGACTATAGGCTGTTTCCTTGATGACCATGCCACCGCTGCATTGCTAAGTATAAAGGCATAGCCCGAGGTGCTTTTCCTGTCATCGATACATCCGGCATAGTCGCTGTCTGTGTATCCCACAAGCTCCTGATTGCCTGATCTTTGATAGAAAATCCCAAAACACATAGTTCCCTGCACATACCTCAGTATTCTCTTTGCTGCCATAAGATGCATCTCAGTTGGCTTGGCCATATATCTACTGACTACACTAACTGCATACATCAGATCCGGCCTGGTAGTGGTTAAATATATCAAGCTACCAACAAGTTGCTTGAACATGGAGTTGTTTACTGTCACACCTGTATCATCTTTATCAATTTTAACCCCAGGAACAGTAGGATTTAGGACCAAGTTGCTTTTATCCATTCCAAACTTCTTCAAGACCTCTTTGGCATATCTCTTTTGAGAGATGAAGATTCCACTGTCAATCTGCATAACCTCTAAGCCAAGGAAGAAGTGCATTCTTCCCAGATCAGTCATTTCAAATTCCTCCATCATTGATTGTTTGAATTCTTTCAACATAGCTTCATCATTCCCGGTATAAATCAAATCATCAACATATAGGCTAACGATCAAATGCTTCCCTTGTTGATTGATCTTGGTGAACAAGGTTTGTTCGCTTGCTTCTTTATCAAAGCCCATGTTTCTGAAGTATGCTTCAATTCTGCTAAACCAAGCTCTCGGTGCTTGTTTAAGGCCGTATAAAGCTTTCTGGAGCTTGTATACCTTAGTCGTCTCATGCTTCACTTCATATCCTTTTGGTTGATCAACATACACCTCCTCTGTAAGTTCACCTTGTAAGAATGCAGACTTCACGTCGAGCTGATACACAACCCAACTTCGTTGCGCAGCAAGAGCCAAGATCATACGCACAGTGTCTAGCCTTGCCACTGGCGCGTATACTTCTTCATAATCAATTCCGTGTTGTTGCGCATATCCCTTTGCTACTAAGCGAGCCTTATACTTGTCAATCTCACCATGTTGATTCAATTTTGTTTTATACACCCATTTAACCCCTATGCTTGCGACTCCCTTTGGTAATTCAACTAGAGTCCAGGTTCCATTCTTTTCAATGGACTGAATTTCAGCATCCATGGCTTTCTTCCAGTTGGTATTTAGAACAGCTTCCTCAAAGGATTGGGGGTTAATACATGCTGCCACATCAGAGTTTGAAACAACAGAGTTCACCACATAATCCTCCATCCACCTTGGAGCTCTTCTGCTACGTTGGCCCACTGCTGCAGATTTTTCTGTTGTAGCTACTACATTATCATCCTCAGTAGCAATCTCAGTCCCAGCTGCATTCTCAAGCTCCTCATTCTCAGCTGTTGAGTGACTTGTATCTCCACTGTACTCGATGGCTTCTTCATGCTCTGATTGATCTTGTGGTGTCACTGTATCACTCTCTTGGTCAACAATAGTAGTATCCATATCTCCACAATCAAGCTGATCTTTGTTAAATTCTGAGTGACTTGTATTCCAATCCCATTTCTTATTTTCTTCGAACACGACATCCCTGCTAACAATGATCTTTCTTTTAATGGGATCATATAACCTATATCCTTTCGACTCAGCACTTACTCCAAATAAAACACATTTAGTGCTCTTGTCGTCAAGCTTGACTCTTCGAGCATCTGGAATGTGGACATGAGCAATGCAACCAAAAAATCTGAAGTGCTCGACTGTGGGCTTCACTCCAGACCAGGCCTCTTCAGGAGTCATTCCTTTTACGGCAGAGGTGGGGCTCCTGTTAAGCACATGGAATGCCCAATTAACCGCTTCAGGCAAGAAAATCTTAGGCACTTCCTTCTCGGCAAGTAAACTTCTGGCCATGTTCATGACAGTTCGGTTTTTCCTTTCGGCAACTCCGTTTTGTTGTGGCGTGTAGGCTGTTGTGAGCTGTCTTTTTATCCCTTCTTGTCTACAATAATCAGTAAACTCGTGTGAGGTAAACTCGCCTCCACGATCAGTTCTCAAGCATTTCACAAATAAACCGGACTCCCTTTCTACCCGACTTTTAAATTGCTTGAATGTAGAAAATGCATCACTCTTATAAGCAATAAAATACACCCAAGCCTTCCTACTAAAGTCGTCAATGAAACAGATGAGGTACCTTTTTTGACCATGTGACATTGGCGAGATGGGACCACATATGTCGGCATGTATAAGCTCCAATCGGGCTTCAGCTCTCCACATGGATTTTCTTGGTATGATCTCCCTGTGTTGTTTTCCTTTCAAACACTCAGTGCATACAACAGTAGTTTCTCTAGCAGCAATGATTTCTCCAAGATTTGGCAAGCCTTTAACCATGTTGTTGCTTGACAAAGTTTGAAGTCCAGTATAGCTAAGGTGGCCATACCTGCAGTGCCATAGATGAGCAATTTCTTGGATGTCAGTTTGGAAGCAGCATTCACCTGACTCATTGGTAGCCGAGGAGGTCTTCGAGAGCAATATGAACATTTTGTTGAGTGTCATTCTGCTTTCAAGGATAAGGCCCTTTAATGGATGATAGATTTTGCACTCATTGTTCTTGATTAGAAAGGCCAAGCCTTTCTCCTGCAACTGTCCGATACTTAGTAAATTGTTCTTCAATTCTGGAATATAGAACACTTCTTGAACAACATAACAAACACCGCCAAGATTTAACCTAACACTCCCTTTGCCCACAACCTTCATCCTCATATGGTTCCCTAGACTGACTTCTCTTTTGAACCCTTCCTCCATGGTACAAAAGAGAGAGATGTCTCCGCTCATGTGGTTGCTGCACCCGCTGTCTAAGAACCATGCAGTCTCTCCTTTTTCCCCTGATGCTTCAATATAAGCCATAAGAAGCATCTCTTCATCCTTGCTCATCTCAGCATAATTAACCGTCTTCTCGAGATTAGGGCATTCATATTGAAAATGCCCTAATCGGTGGCATTTGTAACATTCAATTGTTGCTTTATTGTAGCTTTGACGGCCTCGTCCATGACCTCTTCCTCCTCTGAAGCTGTTTCTCCCTCGTCCTCGACCACCGGTGTTACCATAAGAAACCGCCAGTGCTTGTTCTTCATCTGGTTCCCTCTTGAACTTTTGTTCATGGACCAAGAGGGAACTTTGCAAGGCATCAACTGTGAGCTCATCAACATCATTAGCTTCCTCAATGGAACACACAATGTAATTCCATTTCTCCGTCAGTGTTCGCAAAATTTTCTCTACGATTTTGACATCTGTCATGTCTTCACCGCAATTTCGCATGTCATTGGCTATGGTCATCACCCTTCCAAAGTAGTCATTGACTGACTCCCCTTGTTTCATAGCCAACACCTCGAATTCTCGTCGGAGTCGATTGAGCTGAGCACGTCGAACCCGATCATTTCCTTGGTACTTCATCTTCATGGAGTCCCACAACTGCTTGGAAGTGTCCTTCTTGGTGATGGTTCTCAGAATTGATTTGTCCAAGGATTGGAACAAGTAATTCTTCGCCTTCAAATCCTTAAGTTTCAAATCATCCAGGGTCTTCCTTTGCGTATCTGTCTGCAATTCTCCTTCTTTGGGCAACATGTAACCGTTCTCCACCACGGGCCAATATTCTCTGGATCTCAAGAGATTTTCCATGACCATTTTCCAATGATCGTAATCTCCATCGAATCTGGGAATGGAGGGTACAGAAAATCCACCATTCTTCTCTTCGGATCCCATACCCCAAACACTCTATTTTGTGGTACTCTCACACTTTTGAATCCCTCACACTTTTGAGGTCTTTCTCGCTCTGATACCAGATGTTAGCAAATCTGGTAACTGATATTTATTAGAATGAAATACTGCTATATAAATAGCTTACAAAAAGGAAAACTGAACTGAATGCTTCCTAAGAATCAGGGTCACTAAGTCATACTTGACTCCCTACAATTTAGACTTAATTAAAACTAACAACCATGATCCTCTCACGATCAATAGAGACTAAGTCAGTTACATATAGCAAATAACAATTAATAACAATATTAATAATAACATAACATCATCTTCATGGAATTGTTTTATATATTATTTAACCGTTTCTATGTTTTCTAAAGAGGGAAGTTTGAATTAATCCTTTTATAAAAGTGGGTGAATCGTCGCGTTGGGGTCTCACCATCCCCGATTATGATGACATAATTTATAGTGAGTACGGTAACTATACCATCCCTTTGTATGAGTATCTCTTCAAAACCTTGGGTATTTTTAGGTAGGCATTTTCAACTACTTGATGGTGGCCCAATCCCAACTCCATCCAACGAGTTAGGCGTAAGTTAAGGCTTACCATTATTGGTGAAAATATTTGAAGGGAAATCCCTCTATCATTTAGTTCTTTCATCTATTTCATTGCAACCGGGGTACTTAGACTCGACCAAAAGAATGATATTTGGTCCTATTGGTGTCGGTGATACATGTTTTTGAAGACTTTCCTGAGTTACTGCCCTTCACAGATCAGTTCTTTTTGGTTACCCCCTTCACTCTCTGGCTCATGTGACTATATGTGAGGTTGAATCTAAAATGAAGGGTAGGTGTATGTTTCCTTATTTTTGGTCGGTGAAGCACTTTATTTTTGGGAATGACTATTATATTTATGGAGAAAATGAATTTTCCGTCGAGGAATCTTTTCAGAAGAAGAAGCTGGTAGACTTTGTTAACCGCTAGGGTTATATCGAGGGTGTAGTCCCCTCGTTCGAAGCCAATAAAAATGTCTAAAACGCATGATATATATCTTTATGTTGATGGGGTCTTGTTCTCATGGGGGTTATCAGGAGGCTTTTGGTAAACTCGAAATCTTCTCTGCTCTTTATTGTTGATTTAACCTTTCTTTGTGTTAGCATTAGGATAACGATCGTATTTTCGTGGAAATGTAATGAAGAACGAATTAAGGGTATCAATCCTAAAGCGAGAAATACAACCACCTGACGCCGTTGCAGATCTTTTTATTTCCCCAGATCCTCCTCGAAATGTTTCTCTTTTGGCTGCTCCTCTAGGTTTGCATGTGGATCTCGGTTCTCGCCCCAGCCCCTCCCGCAATCGTCGTGATTCACTCTTCAACAATGATTGGATGTTTTTGCTAATATTTTTGGGCAGGAGTTGTGAGGGGATTGAAAAACCTAGCGCATTCTTCTAGGCACACTTATGTTGCTTTATCCTTAGCTGGATATAGTTGTTAGGAAGCTCTTGGGACAAACAAGGCACGTGAAGAAATGAGTCGGTTGATAAGAAGCATGAGTAGTTTTACTTCCCAATGGGATACATATTTAAGAGAAATACATAAATTTTATGATTCTTTACAAGTGGTACACAAAGCTTTGGATTCATTTGATCTCTCTAGTACTATGGGTTAGGTGATGCATCTCATGGGAACGTTGGAGAAAAATACCCATGCTCTTGATTTTGCCCAAAAGGAGTTGAAGTTGCTACACAGTCAAATTGCTTCTTTGGCTCAACAATGGAAAGAACATGCTTTTATGAATCTTGGTGGAAATTGTAGAGTCCTTTGAGAATGCATTGTAGCAAGTGGAGTATTTCCATCTTCTGTTGTTTGTTTCAAGGGAGCAAATTTGGCCGAGTCAAATTTTCCAAGACGGTAAGGTTGTCTCTATTCTTGAATAAGGTCCTTGCATTCGTCCGCTTTTTCCCCTTTTTTCTAAAGTGTATGTAATTTTACTTTATTCCTATCGTTAGTGATGTTCCTCTTTTTTCCTGTTTAAAATGTGCTTGTTCTACCATATGTATTGTTATGAACCATGGTGTTGGGGTTTGTTTATGTTCTTGCAATTTATGAAGGTTTTCTGCCACAAAGTTATTAAAAGAAAAATATTAAAATGAAAAATATTAAAATGTAAAAAACTATTATTTGTGACAAGTTACTTTATTTGGGGGAAAGTGGCGTTAAGATATATGTGCTTCATCTGAGAGGTGTTGGTCCATCTTGACATGACAGTGTTAAACGTTGGAGTAGGTACTAGGATTTTGTCTTGACCATCCTATCACCATCAAGCAGTTGAATTTTTACTAGATATACTGACTCCTTTATTTTCATTTTGTCCCTATAAAGTTTTATCGGGCTTTTGTATCCTGACTCGTTAACAATGTTATTCTTATTATTACCTTTTTCTTGTTGGTTTTTATACAACCCCCTTTAATCATAACTTTTAATCTTGTGAAAGCTTGAAAGCATTGGGGTTTGATTTTGAGCTTTTAAGTCTTTTGCGATGCTAGGTTTGGTCAATTAATTTACGAGCATGCCACGAGAAGATGTACATGTTTTGTTTATGAGATGTTGGTCTAGTTAGATGCAGTCATGCTTCGATCATGCATTCACAATAAAAAGAGGGTATGAAATAGGATAGATGTAGGCATGCTTTCAGTATTTGAGTTTTTAGAGAAAAATTCAATGTTGTAATGGTGTATTCTGCGCAGCTTAGAGTGTAGCACGATTAGGTTTGTGTTCCTGACTTTGTAGTGAAGCTATTAGGTCAACAAAACTCCATCAAATCTCTTGCCATAATGATTTTTGAAAATTTGATTTTAAAGATCTTTTTGAATCTTTTTCATGTGTTCTTTGTATCAATTAGCTCAAATCAGACCAAATCTTTCCTAGTTTGCCTTTACACGAAATATTGACCTTAAAACATGTATAAAAAGATTTTTTAGGTCAAGTTATATATTTTCCACATATTTAAATGATTTAAATGAATTAATATTAATAATAATTCAAATAAATAAATAAAAAATGAGAAAATACTTCCCTTTGGGCCAAGTGGTCGTGCACATGCTTAGAATGATGAATCATGGAAGAAAAATGGGCCCATTAGCATTTTTAGGTCATTTGAAGTAATGTTGACTTTTCAAAATATCCAAAAATTTCCCAACTTCCACAAGGCATAACTTGCTCAATTTTTAATCTTTTCTCATGTTCTTGGACATTTTGGAAAGGTCTTTGAGTCCTTTAACCAATGCCTTTGGTCCCATGTCATTTTGATTTACCAATCTCAAGTTATGGTCTTTGACTTAAAGTCCCTTTTTGTTGACTTTTGGAAATGACCTATAATGTTGAAATTGATAACTTTTTGTGAGAGCATTTCTTGGACTTGAAGTATGAAGATGAGTTGTAGGAAATGTCTTTCTCTTCAAAATGAGCTTTGGATGGAATTTTTCTGATAATCCATGTGAAAGTTATGCCCTGGTCAATTTCAGTTGACTTTTTCAACTGTCCAAATATAGTAACTTTTGCATCTTTGATGATTTCTGAGCCAAATTTTGAGAATCATGATCAAGCATTGATCAAATGATGTTTGTGGCTTCAAAATGATATGTTGACCAAAAATTTGAACTTTTGACTGTCAAATGACCATTTTGCCCCTACAGTTGACTGTAGTGCAATTTAAGATTTTGACTGTGCAATTTTGAGCTGAATGCCTTGAAACTTGATATGAGGATGCTTGACCATCTTTGTAAGCATATGAGACTTGATTGGGCCTTTGAAAACTTCATTTTCTTGATCAGAACCCAAACCCTAGTTTTGACTGTATAGGAGACCTTTGCACTGTGCAACCCTTGGGGAATTTTGTGACTTGGCTTGGCAATTTCTTGGAGAATATGGGAGGGCAAATTTTGGGGTACAACAGTTGCCCCTGTTCAATCTTCTTAGACCTGAGGATGCAGATTGGCTGGCGTGCCTTTCTTAATCCGAGGGTAGAAGATGATTGGACACTAGAGTGCCCAGAAATTTGCGCTCACATGTTAGCAGTGTGATGGGGAATGGGCTTATAGATGCCATTTAGAGTTCGATGAATAGGATGATGGGCTTATAGATGCCATCTGGATGTTGATCGCGTGGGAGATTCCTTGGCGAGAACCTGCATACCTGCAAAAGAAAAAATGAGTACCTGACACGTTGCAGGAGCTGATTTTAGATGCTTGGTATAGATATGTCCTGACTGGTTACAGGAGCTGGATCTGGAGCTTCAAAAGATGATGAATGAACCAGGTATGGTTACTGCCTTAGCATGGATGGTAAGAGAACCTTGGGTGATTTTAACTTCAACAACGCTCGTTGAGAAAAAATCTTAGTGGGAAATACCATCTTCGCAGGATCGGAAAGGGAACCATAGACCTGTATAATCTGAAAGGGAATCACCTCACTCGCCGTCGGAGAGGGAATCATAGGAAAAGGAATTGTCACCTCACACTCACCGTCGGAGAGGGAACCATAAGAGACTATCACCTCACACTCACCGTCGGAGAGGGAAACATCTTGAAAAAGGAATTACCACCTCACTCACCGTTGGAGAGGGAACCATAAGAGACTACCACCTCACACTCATCGTCGGAGAGGGAAACATCTGAAAAAGGAATTACCACCTCACGCACTTGTCGGAGAGGGGGCTATAGGAGACTATCACCTCACACTCATCGTCGGAGAGGGAAACATCTGAAAAAGGAATTACCACCTCACGCACTTGTCGGAGAGGGGACCATAGGAGACTATCACCTCACACTCATCGTCGGAGAGGGAAACATCTGAAAAAGGAATTACCACCTCACGCACTTGTCGGAGAGGGGACCATAGGAGACTATTACCTCACACTCATCGTCGGAGAGGGAAACATCTGAAAAAGGAATTACCACCTCACGCACTTGTCGGAGAGGGGACCATAAGAGACTATCACCTCACACTCATCGTCGGAGAGGGAAACATCTGAAAAAGGAATTACCACCTCACGCACTTGTCGGAGAGGGGACCATAGGAGACTATCACCTCACACTCATCGTCGGAGAGGGAAACATCTGAAAAAGGAATTACCACCTCACGCACTGTTGGAGAGGGGACCATAGGCTTCTGCTGAGTCTTTATCAGAAAAATCTGTTGGGAGTCGATTTAGCTGGATTAGAGAAGGCTTTGAAATATGTTTGAGAATTTAACTGCATCTTTCCTGAAAGGTAAAGGTCAGTCATATGCAATGCATGGTATGGATCACGCAATGATGTTCTTAATATAAATGAGATTTGTATGGTATGATGCGTCTATGCATGCTATAATGATGTATGTGATGTATGTTTTCGTCTAGGAAAGTAAATCCTTGACGGGTGCCGGGAAGTCGTATCCTGGGCTGATGTTGAAGAATAAGCTTTTGCTTCCGCTGGGGATGACAGTTGCAAGAATACCGGTAGGAGAAGATGACTCCGTTGCGGAATGAACTTGGCAAATGGAAGATTCTGCGGGGAGAAAAGATACTCTAGCGACCATGCTGGGAAGCAATACTCTGTGGGAAGAGGGGTGCCTTGCTGAGTGTTGATAATAATTTGCTGGGGATACCCTCGTTGTATTGGAAGCGTTGATGGACTTCGCTGGGGTAAGAAGACTTCGTTGACGACGATCTTTCCATGGCTTTTGGCTGAGGATAACCCAGTTATATCCTGTTAAGGAAATAACTCTTTGAATAAAGCCAGACGACGCGTTCGTGCTCTGCGAGGATAAGCTTCCAGAATTTACTGGGGATAAGCTTGCTGTTTGGGGAGATGGATCCCAACTTTCCTGGGGAACTGGACTGGACTCTCATGGGGAAGTTTTTGAATTGCGGGGGAAGTGATTCCTTTGAATGTTGATGTACCACCGGGCAACAATCTTTAGACCAAGATTGTCGGGGATGCTTGTTTAAGAATACATGTATATATGCTGTTGGGGAATGTTGAGACCTGCCGGAGGATACCCAACTTCCATAAGGTTGATAATATAGCTTGGCTTGAGGAGGGTATACTGCTTGCTGGCTCACTCTTTGGGGAATTAAGATGTCTGGTTATGTTCTTCAGCCGAACCTACCTTGGTACCTTGGAGAATAGAACAATTAGACTGCTCAGACAAACTCTTTTATTGCCCCTGTTTCTAGTGTCACCTGCAATTAATTCCTTTGTTTCGTATGCAAATATTTATGAGTAAGCAAATTATTGTCAATGCATATATCACAAATTGAACCTTGGACGTTCTTCGCAAAACAAAACAGAAAAAGAAAAACACTTGGCACGTTTAACTGAAAATATATTTGTATTGATTTTGAATGGCCTGTGAATAGGCATTTTGTATACAAAGAGGCTGACGTCCTAGTAAGAGGAACGTCGCCGAACAAGACAGTTTTATACAAATTTTGTACAAGAGAAAATAAAACAGCTGTGTGAAATGAATGATCCCACTGGGTTTCAACTCTGCTATTGCCTTTATAACTCCGAGCGTCTCATCACTTGATGACCTTGGTTGAAGGTGAAGCTGACTGATCGATGTCGTCTGAACTTGATGTAGATACCGGATTCTGGATGCAAAGTGATCCAATGAGACATAGTGTTACGCTTTTATCCCTAATTTTTGCCTGGACCGCCCTTTCGGGTTTTCAGTCCACCGGGATACCCATTTTTGCCCAAGCCGCCTTTTCAGGTTTTCGACTTGCCGGGTGTACAGATTTTTCATTTTCATCCCTTCATTTTTCCCGAACCCTTTTGGTTCGACGGGAAGCCCTAAGTTTTGCCTAGGCATGTCAGCCTAGCGGGTCTTTTTTTCATGCGTAGTATTTTTTAACTATGTCTGCATTGGCGGGGTGAGGAAGGTCGTCACCATCCATGTTGGTCAATATCATGGCTCCTCCTGAGAACACATGCTTAACCACAAATGGCCCTTCGTACGTAGGGGTCCATTTTCCCCTTGGATCACTCTGAGGAAGGATGATTCGCTTGATAACCAGATCCCCAACTTGATATTCCTGTGGTCTGACCTTTTTGTTAAATGCCCTGATCATCCGTTTCTGATACGTCTGACCATGACAGATAGCAGCAAGCCTCTTTTCGTCAATGAGATTGAGTTGGTCAAGTCGTGTCTGGATCCAATCATCTTCGTTCAGATTTGCATCCTTCATTATCCGGAGAGAGGGAATTTGTACTTCGATCGGCAAGACTGCCTCCATGCCATAAACCAGAGAGAAAGGAGTTGCCCCGGTTGACGTCCTAACTGAGGTACGGTACCCATGCAGAGCGAACGGTAACATCTCGTGCCAATCTTTATAGGTCACTGTCATTTTCTGCACTATTTTCTTGATGTTCTTATTTGCTGCTTCTACAGCCCCATTCATCTTCGGTCTGTAAGGAGAAGAATTGTGGTGCTGTATCTTGAACTGTTCGCAGAGCTCAGCGATCATCTTATTGTTCAGATTGGTACCATTGTCCGTGATAATCCTTTCGGGGACGCCGTATCGACAGATCAGGTTATGTCGAATGAACCGTGCCACAACAGTCTTGGTTACCGTAGCATAGGATGCTGCTTCGACCCACTTCGTAAAATAATCAATCGCCACTAGGATGAAGCGATGTCCATTGGATGCCGTAGGTTTAATCTCGCCAATCATGTCTATGCCCCACATTGCAAACGGCCAAGGTGCAGTCAGAACATTCAGGGGAACCGGAGGAACGTGCACCTTGTCTGCATAGATCTGGCACTTGTGACATGTCCTGGAATGTTGGTAGCAATCAGCCTCCATTGTGGACCAGTAATATCCTGCCCGTAGGATTTTCTTAGCCATAGTATGTCCACTGGAATGTGTACCAAAGGTCCCTTCATGTAGCTCCTCCATGATCCTTTCTGCTTCAGTCTTATCCACACAACGCAATAAGGTTGAATCATGGTTTCGCTTGTACAAGATGCCGTTGCTGAGGAAGAACTTTGCTGCAAACCTCCTCAGGAATTTCTTATCATTGACAGAGGCACCTTCAGGGTATTCCTGAGCTTCCAGATATCTCTTCACTTCGTGGTACCAAGGCTTCTCAGTCACCAATTCAGTTTCGAGATCACAACAGTATGCCGGTTCGTCCAGTTTCCAGATGATGATCCGGGGAGCCTCATTATCCCATTTGACTTTGAACATAGAAGACATTGTAGCTAACGCGTCCGCTAACTGATTTTCTTCTCTCGGAAAGTGATCAAAGGTTATCTCTGTGAAGTGGGGAATCAGGGTCAACACACATTCTCTGTAAGGAATCAAGTTTGGATGTTTCGTATCCCACTCTCCTTTGATCTGATTGATCACAAGAGCGGAATCTCCGAAGACACTTAGAAATTTGATCCTTAGGTCGATCGCAGCTTGAAGACCCATGATACACGCCTCATACTCCGCCATGTTGTTGGTACAGTTGAAACACAGCCGGGCAGTGAGTGGAGTATGAGTACCTTGAGGGGATATGATTATAGCGCCGATACCATTTCCCAAAGCATTGGAGGCTCCGTCAAAGTGCATAGACCACCGGGATCCTGGCTCAGGTCCTTCATCCGGTCCAGGTACTTCACAGTCAGTTACAATCATAATGCTTTCATCCGGAAACTCGAAGTTCATTGATTGGTAGTCATCTACAGCTTGATGAGCTAAGTGGTCTGCCAATACACTTCCCTTGATGGCTTTCTGGGTCGTGTACTGAATGTCGTATTCCGTCAAGATCATTTGCCATCTTGCAATTCTCCCAGACAGAGCAGGCTTTTCGAATATGTACTTTATAGGATCCATTTTTGAGATCAACAAGGTAGTGTGAGTCAGCATATACTGTCTCAGCCGACGAGCAGCCCATACCAGAGCGCAGCAAGTTTTCTCAAGCAGTGAGTATCGGGTCTCACAGTCGGTAAACTTTTTGCTAAGGTAATAAATGGCATGCTCTTTTCGGCCAGACTCGTCATGCTGCCCCAGCACACACCCCATTGAGTTGTCGAGCACTGTCAGGTATAGTATCAGAGGTCTCCCTTCAACCGGTGGCATAAGGATGGGTGGTTCTTGGAGATACTCTTTGATTCTGTCGAAAGCAGCCTGACATTCATCGTTCCAACGTACTACCTGATCTTTCTTCAGCAGCTTGAAGATTGGCTCACAGGTAGCAGTCAGATGTGAGATGAATCGAGCGATGTAATTCAGGCGTCCTAAAAAGCCTCTGACCTCCTTTTCTGTCTTAGGAACTGGCATCTCTTGAATAGCTTTGACCTTAGCAGGGTCCACTTGAATTCCCTTGTCACTGACCACGAAGCCTAGCAACTTCCCAGATCTTACCCCGAAGGTGCACTTGTTCGGGTTCAATCTTAGCTTGTATAGTTTCAACCGGTCAAACAATTTCTGCAGATGATCTAGGTGTTCTTCTTCAGTCTGGGACCTAGCGATCATGTCGTCAACATACACTTCTATCTCATGATGGATCATATCATGAAATAAGGCAATCATGGCACGTTGGTAGGTTGCCCCAGCGTTCTTCAACCCGAATGGCATGACCTTGTAACAGAAGGTGCCCCACTGAGTAACGAATGTAGTCTTTTCCATGTCTTCAGGTGCCATCTTGATATGATTGTAACCTGAAAAGCCATCCATGAAAGAGAACACCTTATGCTGAGCTGTATTATCAACAAGGACATCAATGTGAGGTAAGGGGAAGTCATCTTTGGGGCTGGCCCTGTTCAGATCCCTGTAGTCGACACACATTCTGACCTTGCCGTCCTTCTTAGGTACCGGCACCACATTAGCAACCCACTGAGGGTAAGAAGTTACTGCAAGGAACCCGGCATCAAACTGTTTCATGACCTCGACTTTAATCTTCTCGGACATCTCTGGACGCATCCGACGGACCTTTTGCTTAATTGGAGGACAGTCTTCTTTAGTTGGCAAGTGATGGACCACAATATCGGTATCCAACCCGGGCATGTCTTCGTAGGACCAGGCAAAGATCTCCACATAATCATGTAGCATCTTGGTTAACCGTTGCTTCACGCTGAGCTCTAGGTTGGCACCAATCTTTACCTCTTTCCTGTCTGCTTCAGTACCCAAATTTATGGTTTCCACTGGCTCTTCATGGGGTTGAATTGCCCTCTCTTCCTGAAGCAACAGTCTTGCAAGCTCGCCAGGCACTTCGCAATCATCTTCACCTTCGTCTTCGGCTAAGTTGATCAGATTTTCGAAGTCATAATTGGCAGTAGCAGAGTTGTTATCAGTGAGATCCAGGGTGGATTGAAACCTGTATGAGTGAGTGTGTGTGTAAATACAGCTGTTTTGAAAATTATGTAAAGGAAAAGAAAGACGGAAAAGGAACACAATATTTGCAATGCGAAAAATACGTCCAAGATTTTCATTCATGATATATGAAATGACAGTTTGTATGCCCTCACAAATAGAACCACAGTGCCTCGGGTAAGACACCAGGCCATAGAGTTTATCATTGTTTATTACAAAATAACAAAACATAGGAATTCATTACTTAGTAACAAAAGAAACAGGGAGATTGTCCTTTGCGCTCCAATTGTTAAGTCCACCGTCAGTTGCCGGGTAGATCCAGCTATCAAACTCAGCTTCATCAACTTCCTCTTCATCCCCGATAGCATTAACTCCATGAGCAGGCAGGGGAGCTGTCACTACGTTAGGCTTGTCAGATGCCTCAAACTGTACCTCCTTAGCGTCAATGAGGTCCTGTAGCTTGTTCTTTAGTGCCCAACAGTCATCGGTAGAGTGCCCCGGGCTATCTGAATGGTAAGCACAACGAGCGTTCGGGTTGTACTTGGGAGATGTTGTATTTGGGAACTTTGGCGCCTCCCTGACAGTCACTAAGTTAGTGGATAGCAACTGTGGCAGGATCTGCGATAGGGTCATGTTTAACCGGGTAAACTCTCGCCGGGGTCTTTCAGCCCTTTGAGGATTGTTTGGCCGAGGAGCGGCAGCAGGCTTAGCAATCATCACCGCACTGACAGATTGGCGGTGCTCAGGTCTCTCTGATTTCCGGGAACCATATACGGCACTAGACTCCTTTTTGAATGGTTTCTTTTCCGAACTAGATGATGCACCCTTTGCAATCTTCCCAGACTTCAGCCCAGCTTCAATTCTCTCTCCAGTCAGAATCAAATCAGTGAAACCAGCAGAAGAATTCCCAATGAGATGGTTGAAAAACGGCCCAGATAGGGTCCCCAAGAACATATCTACCAGCTCCCGATCAGTCAATGGTGGCTGCACCCTGCCAGCCAGGTCTCTCCACTTCTGAGCGTACTCCTTAAAACCTTCGCTTGCACCTAACGCCATACCCTAGAGTTGGGTACGTGTGGGGGCAAGGTCGGCATTATATTGATACTGCTTGTAGAAAGCAGTAGCCAACTCCTCCCAGTTACGAACCTTGGTCCCATCCAGCTGATAGAACCATTCGAGGTGAGTCCCTGAAAGACTCTCCTGGAAGAAGTGGATCCATAAATTCTTATCCGCAGAGTACGGCTGAATTTTCCGAACATAGGACCTTAAATGCAGCTTGGGACAAGATGCCCCGTCATATTTGGAGAAGGATGGTGCTTTGAATTTGTGGGGGATGATCACACCAGTCGACAAACCCAGATCTCCGAAATCCAGCCCAGGTACCTGCTGAACCTCCATAGCCTTCAACCTGTCCTCCAATTGCTTATATCTGTTGTCTGCAGGAGGGTACTGCTCTTCGTCAAAATCTGTCTCGTTGTCGGAGACTACCGGACTAGGGACCTTTACTTCTGCCTGAGAAGGACTCTTGCCAACAGAAGAACCAGCCTCTTCATGCTGCAGAGTATTGCCAAACCTTCGGCCCGAGTTGAACAGAACAGTTCTTCTCTTCTTCTTCTTCTCCTTCTTCAGGAGCATAGTCTTTAATTCTTCCTGGCCTTTAGCCAGACCCTTGATTAGTTCTTGAAACTGCGCATTCTGCGCCTGAAGAGCCTTGATTGATGTCTCGGTTGATGCAGATTCGGGGTTCATGATGCTGAAATAAACAGCGAAGAACTGTAAGCAACCTGAAAAGTGGAAAAACCTGCTATGCACATGATGTATGAAATGCGTATGCAATGCATTCAAGGGTTCGAAAGTTCAAATTTGTTGTAGACAAAAAGGAACACACGTTATCATTAAAGAAATCATTGTTTGATACATCAGAGCCTCATGGGCGAAAGTACAACAATCAAATCAATCCCAAAATACACTGCGCATCCTCTTTGGAGCTATGTAAGTGTTGAGATTCCTCTCCTCATGCAACAGGCGAGTGAGCTCCAAGACCTTCTTTTCGCTGGCATGCAGACTAGTCTCAAGAGAATTCCGCTCTTCCTTAAGCTGGATCCAGCTCTTCTGCATCTCTTCCCAGGATGTGGGCATATCAGGGTGCTGAATAGTGTAAGACACTTCCCCTTCCAAGACAGGCTCTTTGATTACCGGGAGCATGTGAGGATAGGGCATCACTAGCTTCTGGGAGCGAGCTCGTACCCACTTGAGATAAGGTTCCAATGGGATGGAGTTCCTGTGCCCCAGTGTCTTGCTGTCTATCCTATTGGGCATCCTCCAAGCTCTGATAAATCTCTGGCGAAGTCCTTGAGTATCATTGTCGAAGTCAAAAACTATGTCAGGAATTAACATGTCATGAGGACCATCCCTCCGAGCATAACCAAACTGTCTCCAAGCCAGACATGGGCTATAAGTAATACCTCCTCTGATTCCAAGTAAAGGAACATTAGGGTACTCCCCGCAACGATCAATGATGGAGACATCTTCTCTGGACCTAGGACACCAATGTATATCTGCATGTGTAAGAGTCATCAACCGTTGTGACCATCTCAAACCCCGCTCATTCTTCAAGACTGATTGTGGAAGGTGCGAAATAAACCACCTTCCCAGGAGAGGAGTGCAACACATAAGGACACCTCTTTTTCTCATGGTTCGAGTGTAACATGAGTGAAGGATGTCCCCCAGCAACGTAGGTATGGGATTCCTGGACATAAAGATCTGGACAGCACTGATATCAATAAGCTGATCTGGGTTAGGAAACAACACCAAACCATAAACAAGGAGGGCCATAACCTCTTCAAAAGCTTGCAAGTCAAGGGAGTTCCAACATTCAAGGGCCTTTTCAAACAGAAACCTGGCTAAGAACCCTTTGATACCACTTCTAACTTCCCAATGTCCCTTGAGGTCAGATGACTGTAGGTGCAAGGCTTTAGCAATCTCTTCAAGCTTAGGTTCCTTTTCTGTACCATTGAAGGGTAGCTGATCAAGGATAGGGATCTTCAGGAGCCGGGAGAACTCCTCCAATGTAGGTACCAACTGATAGTCCAAGAAGGTAAAACAGTGATGCAGAGGATCAAAGAACTGGAACAGGACCTTGATCATATCTTCCTCAATGTTGGTGTTGACCAAGCTGATGAGGCTTCCATGCCTTTCACTGAATGAAGAGTTCTCGGGAATCCTGGATATAAGCTCCTTAAGCTGAGGAGGGATCCTTACAAGACTGACTTGAATTGTCTTTCTACGAACAGTTTCCATGTCCTACAAAACAAGAACAAAGATGAAAATTCGAACCCCTGAAATGGTTAGTCAATGCATATGATGCTGGATGATGTCATGATGCTATGATTAAAAACACCACAGATATTTACAAAGACAAACATGTAAGGCACACAAGGCACACAAGTCAAGCCCTTAGGGTTTAAGGCCAGCATGGGGTCTGGGTAGTACCCTCTTGAAGTTGGTGGGTTCAACCTGTCCTAATCAAAGTAACCGGGTTCTAAGGTTCCCAATATCACGGGATTGCTTTCATTGTTCATCGTTTCGATTTAGCCACTGAACTGGCGACCGAAATATTCCAGGAAAGCAACCCTCAATTGAGTGTAGTATCGAGTATCAACCAACCTCGGACTGCACCAAAGTCAGTTATCTCACTACCCTAAAGAGGCCAAGATAGTTCAATTAAGGTTCCTAAGGTCTGTTGATGCTTCACGACACCACGCGGAGGCCCCGTACTCTCCTTGACTGAACTCAAGGGTTACCGGTACACACCAAAGTGCCACATCAACGTAGCAGACTGTTTCAACCATGTCGGTATACCCCGCACAGTTCCCTCACAGCCTTGTTGCTACTTTCTAAGAAGGTATCCCCCAGATCCGGGTTTAGGATCTATAGAACTCCCAAGCAACCCACAATTTAAAACAAGCAAAGCGATACAATTGAAAACATAGTTATGACCTAGCCCTAAGGTACACCTCACTTTATAAAGAATATTCCCCAGCAGAGTCGCCAGTTCTGTGATCGGTGGATCTGGAACTGACTGTTTAACGCTGGTTCGCGAAATGTCGCGGAAGCAAGAGTCGCCACCGTCTTTTATTTTCTCCAAATGGAAAGGACAAAAGCACAGAAAAATTCCTTATAGAGATTGCTCTCGGTTCGGGAGGTAGGTTATAGAAAGGGAAGGTGTTAGCACCCTTTCTATCCATGGTTATCCATGGGCTCTTAGATACTTGCTCATTGTGTTTTCAAAATTGGTTTGTTTGCTTTTCAACTGTGGGTTTTAAAAAGTTTCTTTGAAAATTCCAGTTCGACTCTTGTATCTGTCCTCAAGAGTGTTTGAAAAATTGCTTTCGAAAGCTTTTTGAAAAGGTGTCGGTGTGAAAAGTATTTTTGATTTGTTTTGAAATTTAGAGCAAGTATCTAGAGTCGTCTACCTACCCTAAGGAATTCGTCTGTGTAAATGTCCTTTAAAGTAGTGCCATCCCACCATTGAGAGGTAGGTAGCACCACCATTGGAGGTGTTCGGGTCAATTCGAGGTTCGGGACATGGTGATCACCAGAGCAATGGGAAGACACCTTAGAAGCTACCCTCATGCCAGGTTCCCGGATCATGAGGACTTACTAAGACGTCCTCTACTCGACGATCACCTTTCGAAGGCAAGGCAACAGTGAGGCGTACCCTAGGGGTGGTGTGTGCGATTCGTGTGTCGTTTTCATTGATTTTTGTCTTGTCATGTTAAAGTGATCTACGCTTGATTTTATTATGTCCATTCATTCTTTCATGCTTTTTGTTAACAGTTAAAAAATATTTGCGGGAAAGTAAACCTAAGGCTATTACAAATGGCGCGGGTCCACATCGCCAAAATTAAACCGGACCCGATTTGACGGAAAGTAAATAAAGCGAATAAAAGTAGAAGTGCGAAAAGTTTAAGTTACAACGCTTTGGGAGAGATACATGATTATTTAAGCAATAAAATAAATACGCAAATTAAATAAATTACGAACGAGGGCGTTGGACCCTTTTGCAAAAAAAAAATTAAAGTTAATGAATTTAATTAACAAAAAAAGATTAAATTAATGAGGAATTAAAATTAAAAAGAAATGTTTTTGTTTTTTGGTATTTTTATGTTTTTTAAGATTTAATAGAAAAAGAGAATTGATTAACATTAACTAACCCTAATTCTAATTATTATATATTTTTTTAATTATTAAGAAAATGTTGAAATTTTTAACTAAATGAAACCCTAATTTTTATATATAATTTAATTATGAAAGTAAATAAATAAATAATATTATGATAAAAAGGAAAAAAATTAAAAGGAGTAAAAATTATCAATTAAACCTAATTCTACTTTTTTGTATTTTTATTATGAAAAGAATTAACATTAAAACCCTATTTTAAATTAATTTATTTACATGAACATATTAAAATAAAAATTATTTATCATGTTTTTTTATCTTTTTCTGAGTTTTTTATGTGTTTTATATTTTTGTAGAAAATAAATTAAATCAAAACAATAGAGCAAATAAAATAATAATTAAAAATGAAATAAAAAATAAAATTGCAAACCAGGGGGGGTTCAGTCCCAATTGTGAGGTATGCTTTGAATAATCTGGCCCATTAAGCTTCAAACTCGTTGACCCTCCCAGGCACCATGTGGCAACGTTGACTAGGGTTTATTGTGTTCATCCATCCTGTGCCTTTGATCTGAATATGCTAGACGCGTGGACGCTTGGATGAAGGAGGCATATTATGGACCACAATGTTGCGCCTGCATATGATTATTAATGGAAAAATAATATGAACATGTGAAAGACCTGGGGTTCGAACCCAGGTCATGTACCTCCACTACCAATCCTGCTTGCCAGCTGAGCTACACGCGCATTCAGTTAATATACAAACAAATAAATAATATAAAAGAAGCAACGCATTAATGGATTGAAAACGCGCGAAATTCAAAACAGCGAATCAACGCTTTCCACGTGATCGTCTTCTTCACGTGTTTTCTTTTTTTTTCTGAAACAAGACTGTATGGCAACGGTTTTAGACGCGTTGCAGAAGGCAGGCTATTGGAAAATAGCGAATAGGGCTATGATGTCCATAAATTGATCGCGAATGGTGTTTCCTGTTCATCCAGGCTTGCTGAGTACAACCATCATGGTCTTGAGGGCTAATTTTACTTGGTCTTAAAAGCCCTAATTTCTCATCCTGAAAACCCTAAAAATCAAGTATGGTATAATCTCATATAACACAGAAAAACGCAATTAAAGGTGTTGGTTAGCTTCAAAACTTTGTTATGAATATGAATCAAGTAATATATTTCACAAACAACGCATAGAATGGAATGTATGATTATGCAATTTGTTTGATACAGTTCCGGTTCTAGGTACCGATTCTTGGAGTTTTGATGGTGGTTTCTGATTGGAATACACTCAATAGACCTTGAGCAAGCTATATGAATGAGAATTAGGCTTTGAATCGTCCTCCAAAGTGGTTTTCAGTATTTGAGTTTTTAGAGAAAAATTCAATGTTGTAATGGTGTATTCTGCGCAGCTTAGAGTGTAGCACGATTAGGTTTGTGTTCCTGACTTTGTAGTGAAGCTATTAGGTCAACAAAACTCCATCAAATCTCTTGCCATAATGATTTTTGAAAATTTGATTTTAAAGATCTTTTTGAATCTTTTTCATGTGTTCTTTGTATCAATTAGCTCAAATCAGACCAAATCTTTCCTAGTTTGCCTTTACACGAAATATTGACCTTAAAACATGTATAAAAAGATTTTTTAGGTCAAGTTATATATTTTCCACATATTTAAATGATTTAAATGAATTAATATTAATAATAATTCAAATAAATAAATAAAAAATGAGAAAATACTTCCCTTTGGGCCAAGTGGTCGTGCACATGCTTAGAATGATGAATCATGGAAGAAAAATGGGCCCATTAGCATTTTTAGGTCATTTGAAGTAATGTTGACTTTTCAAAATATCCAAAAATTTCCCAACTTCCACAAGGCATAACATGCTCAATTTTTAATCTTTTCTCATGTTCTTGGACATTTTGGAAAGGTCTTTGAGTCCTTTAACCAATGCCTTTGGTCCCATGTCATTTTGATTTACCAATCTCAAGTTATGGTCTTTGACTTAAAGTCCCTTTTTGTTGACTTTTGGAAATGACCTATAATGTTGAAATTGATAACTTTTTGTGAGAGCATTTCTTGGACTTGAAGTATGAAGATGAGTTGTAGGAAATGCCTTTCTCTTCAAAATGAGCTTTGGATGGAATTTTTCTGATAATCCATGTGAAAGTTATGCCCTGGTCAATTTCAGTTGACTTTTTCAGCTGTCCAAATATAGTAACTTTTGCATCTTTGATGATTTCTGAGCCAAATTTTGAGAATCATGATCAAGCATTGATCAAATGATGTTTGTGGCTTCAAAATGATATGTTGACCAAAAATTTGAACTTTTGACTGTCAAATGACCATTTTGCCCCTACAGTTGACTGTAGTGCAATTTAAGGTTTTGACTGTGCAATTTTGAGCTGAATGCCTTGAAACTTGATATGAGGATGCTTGACCATCTTTGTAAGCATATGAGACTTGATTGGGCCTTTGAAAACTTCATTTTCTTGATCAGAACCCAAACCCTAGTTTTGACTGTATAGGAGACCTTTGCACTGTGCAACCCTTGGGGAATTTTGTGACTTGGCTTGGCAATTTCTTGGAGAATATGGGAGGGCAAATTTTGGGGTACAACAAATTGCAACAGCTACAAACAGACAAGGATCTTTTATTTGAGGAAAGTGAATTAACTAACAATTATCAAGTTTCCAATTACACAAGATTGTTGCACCTATTTAAACAAAGGACAAGGTTAAATCATTCACGATTGACAACACTGCAATTCACAATATTTCAATGCTGCTGCTGCTTATTCATATTATTCTCTAAATTGTGTAATATATCACAAGTTTGTGATACTGTTTTTGTAACGAAAAACATATTGTACATTGCTTTGTTCATACTTTTGTTGTGTAATTCCTTGAGATAAACCAGGTTGTTGTTGTACTCAAGAAGACTTTGGCAGTTGTCAAAGTAGATTTGTAATCAAGTTTGATTAGTGAATTTAGACCTCGTTGGAGAGAGGCGAAATCACCTTGGCGGATGGACTGGATTAGTTTGAGATCAAACGAACCAGGATAAAAATCATCGTGTCATTTGCATTGATTTTTAAGATCCCAATTCCCCCCCCCCCTTCTTGTGCTTTTCAATTCTTCAATTGGCATCAGAGCGCCTGGTTCTGAGTACAAGCACTTAATCGTGTCAGTACAAGATCCAAACTAAGAAAAACACTATGGTGGGACCAAGTTAGAACATCATCAATGACTACCATAATGATAAAGACAGAATCAACGACAAACCTCCTATCTTTGATGGAGAGAACTTTGACTACTGGAAAGACATAATTGAAAGCTTCTTTCTGGCACGTGATGCTGATCTCTGGGATATGGTAATTGATGGGTACATGCATCTTGTGGATGAAAGTGGTCAGAAGATTGATAGAAAAAGAATGTCTGATCATCAAAAGCGCGACTTCAGAAATCATCACAAGGCCGGAATGATTCTCTTAAGTGCCATCTCATATTCATAGTATGAGAAGATCACAAACAGAGTGGCAGCTAAAAACATATTTGATTCTGAGAATGACGCATGAAGGCAACATGCAAGTAAAAGAAACCAAATCCCTTGCGCTCATTCAGAAGTACAAAGCCTTCAAGATGGAAGAAAGTGAAACCATTGAAGCAATGTTCTCAAGATTCCAAATTCTTTTTGCTGGGATGAGAGTTTTGGACAAAGGGTATTCAACTGCTGATCATGTAAAGAAGATCATCAGAAGTCTACCAAAGAAATGGAGGCCCATGGTCACTGCTCTCAAACTGGCGAAAGATCTTAACAAGATATCTCTAGAAGAACTTGTTAGCTCACTCAGAAGTTATGAGATAGAGTTAGAAGAAGACGAGCCTCAAAATCAAGGTAAGTGTTGTACCCCAAAATTTTCCCTCCCATATTTCTCAAAACATTGCAAGAAAAATCTCCAAGTGGCTCAAGGTTGCTCAAGGTTGCTCAAGGATTGAATAGACAAGCTATCTCCTAAGGCAGTCTACCCCAAATTAGGGTTTTGTGTTGCATCAAGATCCTTGAGTCCAAATGACCTAAAGTGCTCCCCAATGTCCTAATATTCTCTCAAGATCATCCATGTCAAATTTCAAGCCTTGCAGAGGAATTTTGCTCAATCAATTGCTCAAAAGGTCCAAAAATCGACTGTGCTAGGGCAAAAGTCAACTGTGACCTACAAACAGTCAAACTTCAAGATTTTTTGTCAACATTCTCATTTTGAAGGATATTTCATCATTTTATCAAGGGTTTATCATGATTCATCAAGGATTGCTCAAAATTCATCAAGATTCAAAAGTTGCTAAATTAGGGTTTTGCAGGAAAAGTCAACCCAACTTTGACCAAGCATAACTTTCTCATACTTTATGAGAAATGACCCATACAAAGCTAATTTTGAAGAGGGTGCAATTTCCTATAATCCATATTCATAACCCAAGATGAAAAAATGCACTCACAATAAGTTATGAATTTTGACATTATAGGTCATTTTTGAAAGTCAACAAAAACACCTTTTTTGTCAAAGCTTCTAACTTGAGCGTGGAATAACAAAATGAGATGAGACAAAAAGGGTTGGTTATAGTACATCTCAAGCTTTCCAAAAAGTCCAAGAACACTTCCAAAAGTTCAAAATTGAAGAAGTTATGCATTGTTGAAGTTGGACTTTTTTGCAAAATTGCCAAAAGTCAACTATCCCCAAAACTTCAAATTTTGCCAAATGGGCCCATTCTTTTTCACTTGTTTTGAGTTTTCCTTATTTCCCATGTGCTCTAGCTTTGGCCATGTGTCCATATCACATTTTTATTATTTAATTTAATTTTTATTTGAATTAATTCATTTTAAATCAAATAAAATCACATAAAATCTAAGGCATTGATAAAAAATGATTTTCTGGTTGTTCTAGGCTCCAAATACAGCTAGCATTGCAATAAAATTCGTATCAAGGGCATTATGCACAAGGAGATTGGATTTAGGCCAAGTTTGGAAAGTTTTAATGGAAGAATCAAATCAAATTCAAGAGCATTGATAGGGCAAGATTTGGACAAAGTTTGTTACCCTAATACAATGCACATTACATAAGCAAGCAAAGGGCACGAGAATAAGGGTTGGAGATCACTTGTGGAGGCAGAACAAAAGTTGCAAAAATCACAAAAAAGTGGGAGATCGAAATCAAGGTTAGAGACATTTTCAGGGCTTGAGACTTGTCTCAATCGATTGCTGGCCATCTCCAGAAGCTAATCCAATCCAAACCACGCGTTTTCAGACCTCCTAGTGCACTGTAAGTAGTCCACGAATCCGCCCCATTCTTGAAATCGATTTGTGTTATTCTTGCATCTATAACGAAAACTAATTGCATATTTTGATTCACCATGCCATTTGCAGTCTTTTGGTATCATTTAATTTCATTCATCTAACCTGTATTGTGATTCACCATAGCTAGGGTTTCAAGGTTTGGTTTAGGGATTTTCGTTTCAGGTAAAATCAGCCTTAGTGATGGCTATAGGTGTGACCGGAAGAAGAAGGTGAGTTTAACCATGGCGTCAGAAGGAATTTCTATGGCCTATAGAGGATTTTGGAGTGAGACAAGCTTGTAGTTACGGACTTCTGTCTGTTGGTATAGGTGGTTGTTCTTTTAGCCACAGTTGGGAGGTCAGGGATAATGCGTGGCATCCATCCATTGGGCAATTCAAATATTGCGCACTTTTTTTCTATTTTCTAGAAATTGGTTTTGTTTTTATATATATTAATATACTTGTATTATTATAATAAAACAAAGCAACACGCTCTAGTGGTGGCCACATAGGCGCTTAAAGACCCAAAGGCTGGAGGTCAGGGGTTCGATCCCTGCCTCCAGCATATTTGCATTTTTCCAATTTCTTTCAGGCAATCAGGTGGGTGCACAGGCCAGATTTCCATCATACTCCCTCACCGTCCAAGCGCCAGATGGCCAAGGGGCCAGATCTGGTGGTCAAATAATGAAGGTCCACAAAAGAACTCAGTCAACGCCCAAGCACTGGATCCCAAAAGTCTAAACGGATCAGCTTCATTGGGCCTACAAAAATGCTTTCAGCACCTCCAAAAAAGGCCCAATTTCTCATTCCCTTTATATTTTATTTATTTAACTTATTTACTTTATTTTTATTTAATTAATTTACTAACCAATCACATATTTTTCTTTTTATGAAAAAATCACAAAAATATCATTTTGTCCAATTAAAATTAAGAACTTTATTTTTCTTTAATAAAATTTAATTAATTAGTTAGGTTTTTAATTTTAGGAAACTTTAATTTTATTTGTAAATAAATAAAATTAATTAGACTTAATTAGGTTTTAACTACTAATTTAATTATTTTATTTTCTTTCTTAAATTAACAAAAATTCCAAAAACATGTCATTAATTATTTTTTTCCATTAATTTATTTATTAATTAATTTAGTATTTAATTTTAGGATTAATTTCTTTTCTTAAAATAAAAACAACAAAAAAAAGCATTTTCTTTTAAAAAGGGTCAAAACCCTGATTCGCATTCGATTTAATTTCGTGTTGCGCTTTATTTATTTTTATCCATATTGATGTATCTGCTTCTGGTATGTAATAGATAATTAGGACATTTTAATTAATTAACGCTTTATTTTATTTTCAAAGGGTTGCTTTTGGAGATGTAAATACCCGACGCCTTGTAATTTAATTTCCGCACCTTTAATTTCTACAGCTTACAACTGCTAGATGTTTGATAATAGGGTTTGCATGACAAGATTGAATGTTTAATCTTAAAATCAAATTAGATCACTGTTGTACCCCAAAATTTGCCCTCCCATATTCTTCAAGATTTGCAAAGAGCATGCTTCAAAATCTCCCAAGGGTTGCATAGTCCAATTGCCTCCTAACAGTCAAAAATTAGGGTTTTGGTTCTGGCAAAGAAATTGAAGTTTTCAAGGGTCCAAAAAAGTCCCACATGCCTATAAACATTGACAAGCATCCTCATGTCAAGTTTCAAGACTCACAACACAAAATTGCACAGTCAAAACCCTAATTGTATCACAGTCAACTGTAGGGGCAAAATGGTCATTTGACAGTCAAAAGTCAAAAAATTTGGTCAACATCTTATTTTGAAGCCACAAACATCATTTGATCAATTCTTGATCATGATTCTCAAGGAATGGCTCAAAAAGTCTCAAGATGCAAAAGTTTCTATTTTTGGACAGTTGAAAAAGTCAATTGTAACTTGACCAAGGCATAACTTCCACATGGTTTATCAGAAAAATTTCATCCAAATCTCATTTTGAAGAGAATGACATTTCCTACAATTCATCTTCACACTTCAAGTCCAAGAAATGCTCTCACAAAAAGTTATCAATCTCAACATTATAGGTCATTTTCAAAAGTCAACAAAAAGGCACTTTAAGTCAAAGACCATAACTTGAGATTGGTAAATCAAAATGACATGGGACCAAAGGCATTGGTTATAGGACTTCAAGACCTTTCCAAAATGTCCAAGAACATGATCAAAGCTTAAAAATTGAGCAAGATATGCCTTGTGGAAGTTGGGAAATTTTTGGGAATTTTGAAAAGTCAACTTTGCTTCAAATGCCTCAAAATTGCTAATGGGCCTCAATTTCTTCCAAGAATCATCACCCAAAAGCTATGCACGACCCATTGACCCAAAGGGGAGTTATTTTCTTATTTTTAATTAATTAATTGAGTTTTTAATCCTATTAATTCATTTAATTAAAATTAAATATAAGAAAAATACTAAAACTTGTTTTCCAAATCTTTTTATACAGCATATACACTCTTTATTCACTCAAGATTTCGTGCACATCCAAAAGGGAAAGAATCTCCCATGATTGGCAATGTTTTGATGGAAAAAAGATTGAAAAAGATGCTTGGAAATCACAAATTCAAAGGCATTGAATACATGGATTTTGGGCCAGTTTTTCTAACCTAAATCATTCCTCATACATATACAAAGAAACCCTAATGCTCAAGAACAAGAAAGCTGCGCAGGAAGGGAGAGAACAACTTGGCATTTTTTCTAAAAAAAATTGAAAACTGTTTTCATAGATACAAGGTGTTTCAAAGCCAAATAACGATTCCAATACACTCCTGACACATCTAGGAGGCGTTTGCAATTGAAACCAAGCTTCCACGCGCAGAGAAACGGTAGAACGCCATAGCCTTGTTCATGAAAACTTTCATAATCGTATTTTGATTTATATGCATGTTTCATACATTTTAAATGTTGATTTATATTAATATGAACCTTCTGAAGCTCATGATACCATTAAATTGTCCTAACCATGCCTGTAGCGAAATACGCCATTGACGTTTTCTAGGTTTTCAGAAGCTTGAAATTAGGGACTTCTTCATGAGGAAAAATTATGCAACGAGACCTATACCATTGGAATCAGGACTTTCTGACGATTCAAAACCATACCTCGCGCTCAATTTATGATGGACCATGCTCTAATCGCTATTATTGTATACTGTAGTTAGTGGGGGTTTAAAACCCCCGCTATTTGATTTCTTTTACAGGCCAAATGATGAAGATGAAGCTGGCGTGTCCATACGTGACTGGGGAGTTTGAATGTTCGCGCGTGAATTTTGTTTTAACACCACTAGCGCTTATTTCTTATTATATTTATCACGTTCCATTATACATACGAATGGACGCGCTGGCTCAGTTGGTGGAAAGGAATGGTTGCAAGCATTGGGACCTGGGTTCGATTCCCAGGTCCCCCCACTTTATTCAATATTTTTTCTTTTAACATGATTCTGTGCAGTACGCTTCCAAAAGGCTACCATGCAACTCCAGATTTGTGCTTGCCACATGTCCCTGAAGGTCAATCTAATGGCCATCACCAGTAATCCACCATACGCATTGGTCAACTATTTCTCACACAAGCGCTGAAAGTCAATATGGGCCTGGAATTCTTGGGCCAAACTGCTTTCTATGAACCTCCTCAATTTGGATCAACCACCCCCCATGTTTGCATTTCCTTCTCTCTTTTCTTTTCTTTTATTTATTCTTTTTAATTAATTGTTTTCCTTTAACTCACCAAATAATTTTTATAACATAAAAAAATCAGAAAAATCAGAAAATAAAAAAATATGTTTTATTAATATTAATTTCTATTAGTTTTGTAAATAAATTTAATAATCAATTTAGTTTTAATTTAGGGTTTAAATTTTAATTAGTTTTCTAAATAACTAAAATAGGTAGAAATTAGGTTTTAGATTTTTATTCTTTTTCTCAATAAAATAATTTCATCTTATTCTTATTATTAATAATTAATTATTCTTGTAAATACACTTGTCATTAAATAATTAGGTTAAATTAGGTTAAAACTTAAACATTTCTTTTTTAATAATTAAAAACAATTTAGAATTAGGGTTTTATTTAACTTCAAGTTTCAATTAATTCTCTTTATTTTCATAAATACCAAAGACATAAAAAATGACTTCTTTTCTTATTTAATCATTAATTTACTTTCAATTCCAATTTAATTTCTTTAAAGGGTCCAACGCCCTCACACTTTCGATTCCAATTTTCTTTCGCACGTCTGCCTTTATTTTCTTTTTAATCTTATGTAATTGCCCCAAAGCCTTGTAATAGATAATTAGGACATTTACTTTCCGCATTTTATTTATTCAAATCAGGTCTTTGTTTAATTTGGCGATGTATAGACCTGCGCCTTGTAATAGCGTAGGACCTTTATTTTCCGCATTTTAATTTCCGCACCTTTTAATTGCTAACAATCACATGAAAGAATGTATGCCCAAATAAAATCAAAGTGTAGCTCACCCAATGTATGACAAGACAAATAATAACTGAAAATGACACACAATTCACACACCACTCCTAGGGTACGCCTCACTGTTGCCTTGCCCCTCGAAACGTGGTCGTCGAGTATAGGACGTTTTAGTAAGTCCTCATGTCCATGAACATGGCATGGGGGTAGCTTCTAAGGTGTCCTACTATTGCTCTGGTGACCACACTGTCCCTAATCCTCGAATTGACCCGAACACATCCAACGGTGGTGCTACCTACCTCTCAATGGTGGGATGGCACTACCTTAAGGACATTTACATAGACTAATTCCTTAGGGTAGGTAGATGACTCGTAGATACTTGCTCTAATTCAAAACAAATCAAAAACTCTTTTCACACCGACACTTTTCAAAAAGCTTTCAAAACAACTTTTCAAACACTCTTGAGGACTGATACCAGAGTCGATCTGAAACTTTCAAAGAAACTTTTTCAACCCCACTCACCTTGAAAAGCAAGCAAACCTTTTGAAAACACAAACGAGCAAGTATCTAAGAGCCCATGGATAACCATGGATAGAAAGGGTGCTAACACCTTCCCTTTCTATAAATCTACCTCCCGAACCGAGAACTAATCTCAATAAGGAATTTTTTTGTGCTTTTTTCCTTTCCATGTTGGAGAAAATAAAAGACGGTGGCGACTCTTGCTTCCGCGACATTTCGCGAACCAGCGTTAAACAGTCAGTTCCAGATCCACCGATCACAGAACTGGCGACTCTGCTGGGGATAATCTTAAAGTGAGGTGTACCTTAGGATAGTTCATAACTGTGTTTTCAATTGTTTTGACTTGTTTGCTTTAAATTGTGGGTTGCATCGGAGTTACATAGATCCTAACCCGGATCTGGGGATACCCTGTTAGGTAGCATAAGCTGTGAGGGACCTGTCCAGCGTAGACCGACACGGGTGAAGCAGTGGCTATGTTGGTGTGGCATCTTGGTCGGTACCGATATCCCTTGTGTTGCAACGAGGAGAATATGGGTCTTCTGAGGAGTCATTAAGCACCAACCGACCTTAGAACCTTAAATGACCCCACTTGGCCAATAGAACAGTAACAGTATGCTACGCCCATTGAGGCTAAACTCTCGTGATGGTTCTGGCTGCAAGAAAAGATTGCGACGCTGGAGTTATGACCGATTGAGGGTAGTCAATGATATTGGGATCCTCTAAGAACCCGGTTACTTTTGATAGGACAGGTATGAACCAACAAACTGAAAGAGGGTAATACCCAGACCCCGTGCTGGCCTAAACTCTAAGGGCTTCTCTTGTGTGACTTATGTGCCTTCCAACTTGAATATCTGCATGCTATATGACACTTGAGTTTCTTGCAGGTTTTGTTTATAGTCCTTAATTGGGACTCCTAACAGGGTTTACTGAGTTTCTTGCAGGTTTTGTTTATAGTCCTTAATTGGGACTCATAACAGGGTTTACTGAGTTTCTTACAGGTTTTGTTTACAGTCCTTAATTGGGACTCATAACAGGGTTACTTACATTACCCCATGCATAGCATTACATCATACCATTGCATACATCCTGCATAAGGACTAATCCATTTCAAGGATCTCAAGGGCTTGTGATGCAGGTCATGATGAATCAAATTGTATAGCAAGGGGCAAAGGGGATTTCTCTTCCTCTAGCTAAAAGTTGTCAGGGGCTATGACCCACTGGATATGGGGAGCCTTTGACCCTTGAAGAAGGACTCTCAACAAGATGCAGTGCCTTCCATCAAGCTACCAGATACCAGCTCTAACAAATTTCTTGTTTACCCCGCGAGATTCTTGAAAACATTGCATGCATACATGCACATCATTGCATAACAGGTACCCTTGTTGCAGGTCACTTACCTTTCTCGCTGTTTATTTCAGCAATGGCTTCCCAACAAGATAACCAGGGATCTCATGCTCAAGAGACTCAGTTCAGGGAGATCTTCTTAAGCCTATCCAAGGGGCAGGAAGAGCTGAGAACACTCCTCACGGGGACTTTGGTCAGGAACAGTGCTGAGGACGACAAGGACAAACGGCTGAAACGTCTACAAGCTGAGGTAGACACATTGAAAAACCAGATGCTGGGGCAAAGGGCTCTCATCCAAAGTTTAGCTCGGGAGCAAGGAGAGCTGAGGGCCATAATCAGTCAGCTTCATCAAGACATGAAGCAACCAGCCCAAGTCAGGGACCAAGTCATTAATCAGCCTCCAAGAAGTCAAAGGTTTGGGCCTCTCCAAGCTGCTACTACTTCACAGGTCCAACAACGACCTCGCCAAGAACAACGGACTGATCAGAGCAAGCCAGACAAGCCTAAAAGGCAGTTCACCAAGCTCAACGTGTCACCGTCTCAAGCTTTACAACAATTGTTGAGGTTGAATCTGGTGACGTTAAGGGACCCTCCCAAGAATCTCAACACAGCCTCCCCAAAGTACAATCCTGAGGAAAGATGTGCATACCACTCTGACAGTCTAGGACATGACACCGACGACTGCTGGGCTCTGAAGAATAAGATCCAAGACCTGATTAATGAAAGAGCTGTGGATTTCACCCAGATGGGCCAGGCTGAATGCTCCTGTCATCCCTACAGGATTCACCAGTTGAAATAACAAGCCCTGAGATGAGAAGACTCTTGTTTATTAGAATTTTCAAGTTGTAACTTTCTTTTGACTGTTCAAACATTTACTCATATCAAACGTTGTTATTTCATTAATGCATTGCACATGTCTGTTTTGAAGTAATTATTTCGTATCCACTATATGCAAACTGCTTTCATATTTTTGTGATGATCAAATCTCTATTAATAATTCTAAGCCTCTTGAGGGAGGATGACGAAAACGATACCACGATCCTTATAATATGCTTTTGAACAGACCCCGCTGATGAGGTACAAGCATTGTTTCAATCCCTAAACACTGGAGTTATAAGGAAGATAATCCCTCGTCAACCCCTTCGAACCAAAGAAGTAGGAGTTTTTCTTTTCGAAAATTAAAACCCTTAATCATAACCTGGGGTAGGGTAGTTCTCTTAGCTGATATAGGTGCATAACGAATGACACCAAAGAAGTCCTTACAAAAAAAAAAGACAGTGATGGTTCCAAATAATCATAGGGATAGGCAGTCATTATATCTCAAAAATAAAAACCCATTAAGTCAAAACCTATGAAGGAGACTTACGAAACTGGGGCATCCCGCTGACTGTAATTCCAAAAAGAAAACAGTTCAGGCAAAAGACATGGATAATAATATAAAAAAAAGGTCCTACAAACCCTCAGCAAAAAAATGACTGCCCATTCAAAATAAATTGCCAATATCCGAACCATCATTGGAACATCAGGACAAAGACTCAAACAAGGTCTAACGCACGATCAACTGAGCTTAGGTTTGAAGAACATCACGAAGAACGGGTGGGTACAAATATAATTTGAGCCTTTATCCTTTGTTTCTTAAACCGTGAACCAGGCCACGTTACAACCCTAAAAAGTCCTAGCTGAAGCATGGGTTAGTTCGAAAGCATACTATTACGAAAGGTATCCTGACTCCTTAAGGCTTGTGGTAAAATAACGAGTTGACATCACAGTTTACAAAATTGCTTGTTTTACTGAAAAATGCATTTTCAAAATCTTCAAGACAGACATAAGCTTTGCATTTTTAATATAACATTGATTGCATATGACTATTTGTTTGAACAGCATAGAAGTTCGCACAAAGAATATCTGATGAACAAAAGCACTCCCAACCAAGGGGCATGGCCTGATCATTGTCCATCATCTGGGGCAGTCCAATCAAGATTCAGAGAATCTCTCAAAGGCCAAATAGCCTGGGGCAAATCTCTGCCTGAGTCACTTGGGGCATCCCAGCAACGAATCTTGCACGATCATACATCTTCTGGTAATATGGCAACACAAGCAGCCAGGGGCACCTCCCTGCATTCTAAGAGCATGGACATAGTCGAAAAAATACTACGCATAATCAAAGACCCGCTAGGTTGACATACCTAGGAAAAAATCAGGGCTTCCCGGCGAACCAAAAGGGTTCGGGCAAAAATAAGGGATGAATATGAAAAAATTTGTACACCCGGCAAGTCGAAAACCTGAAAAGGCGGCTTGGGCAAAAATGGGTATCCCGATGGACTGAAAACCTGAAAGGGCAGTCCAGGAAAAAGTTAGGGATCAAAGCGTACGACTATGTCCCGGCATCTCGACACTTGCCTACCAAAAGAAGATTTGTCAAAACGGCAGTCATCAAACACCTTCACAGGTACCTTCTTCTCCAAACAGAAACTGGGGCAATAATGAGTTGTCTAAAATGATCTGGTTGCCCTGTCCACCGAAGTACCAAGGTAAGTTCGGCTGAAGAACGCAACCAAGATATCTTAACTCCGTAGAGAGTGAGCCAGCAAGTCAACATACTCTCCCCAAGCAATGTTATACTGTCAGCCTTAAGGAAATTGGGTATCCCTAGCAGATCTTAGCATTCCTCAGTGGAGTACACAGACATTCCTAACAAGCATCCCCGGCAGTCTTGATCTAAGATTGTTCCCCGGTGGTATACCATACATTCAGCGGAGCCACTTCCCCAATATATCTCAAAAAATTTCCCCAGGAGAGTCCAGTCTGAAGTTCCCCAGGAAAGTTTGAATCAATCTCCCCAGCAGGAAGCTTATCCCCAGTAGATTTTGGAAGCTTATCCCCTACAGAGCACGAACGCGTCTCCCGACTTCATTCAAAGGTTATTTCCCTACCAGGATATAACTGGGTTATCCTCAGCCAAAAGCCACGGAAAGATTGTCCTCGGCGAAGTCTTCTTATCCCCAGCAGAGTCTATTAACACTTCCAACATAACAACGGTATCCCCAGCGGAGTTATCATCAACATCTCAGCAGAGCACCTCTCCTCCCACAGAGTACTGTTCCCCAGCAAGGTAGCTAGAGTAATTTTTTTCCCCGCAGAGTAATCCATTTGCCAAGTTTATTCCCCAGCGGAGTTATCTTCTCCTACCGGTATTCTTGCAACTATCATCTCCAGCGGAAACAACAAGGCACTATTCTCCAACATCAGCCCAGGATGTGACTTCCCGACACCCGTCAAGGATTTACTTTCCTAGACAAAAACATACGTTCATAAACATCGCATCACATACATCATGATACATGCCTAAACGCATCATATCTCACAATCTCATTTATGTTAAGAACATCATTGCTTGATCCATATCATGCATTGCATATGACTGACCTTTACCTTTCAGGAAAGATCCAGCTAAGTTCTCAGCTATATTTCAAGACCTTCTCTGGTTCAGTTAAATCAATTCCTAAAGATTTTTCTGATTCTTATCCAGTTGAAGTTATTTCAAGACCTTCTCTGGTTCAGTTAAATCGATTCCTAAAGATTTTTCTGATTCTTATCCAGTTGAAGTTATTTCAAGACCTTCTCTGGTTCAGTTAAATCGATTCCTAAAGATTTTTCTGATTCTCATCCAGTTGAAGTTATTTCAAGACCTTCTCTGGTTCAGTCAGATCGACCCTAAGATCTCCCTGATTCTTATTCCAGTTGAAGATTCCAAGACCTTGCCTGGTTCAGTTAAATCGACTCCTAAAGATTTTTCTGATTCTTATCCAGTGAAAGGCCTTCTCTGGTTCAGTTAAATCGATTCCTAAAGATTTTTCTGATTCTTATTCCAGTTGAAGATTCCAAGACCTTGCCTGGTTCAGTTAAATCGACTCCTAAAGATTTTTCTGATTCTTATCCAGTGAAAGGCCTTCTCTGGTCCAGTTAAATCGATTCCTAAAGATTTTCCTGATGAAGACTCAGTTGAAGATTCCAAGACCTTGCCTGGTTCAGTTAAATCGACTCCTAAAGATTTTTCTGATTCTTATCCAGTGAAAGGCCTTCTCTGGTCCAGTTAAATCGATTCCTAAAGATTTTCCTAATGAAGACTCAGTTGAAGATTCCAAGACCTTGCCTGGTTCAGTTAAATCGACTCCTAAAGATTTTTCTGATTCTTATCCAGTGAAAGGCCTTCTCTGGTCCAGTTAAATCGATTCCTAAAGATTTTCCTGATAAAGACTCAGTTGAAGATTCCAAGACCTTGCCTGGTTCAGTTAAATCGACTCCTAAAGATTTTTCTGATGCCGATCCAGTGAAAGGCCTTCTCTGGTCCAGTTAAATCGATTCCTAAAGATTTTCCTGATGAAGACTCAGTTGAAGATTCCAAGACCTTGCCCGGTTCAGTTAAGTCGACTCCTAAAGATTTTTCTGATGCTGATCCAGTCAAAGGCCTTCTCTGGTCCAGTTAAATCGATTCCTAAAGATTTTCCTAATGAAGATTCAGTAGAAGACACCCCAGATTTTCTCATCGTTACTGTTGAGGTAGTAATCGCCCCAGATTCTCTCATCGTTACTGTTGAGGTAGTAATCACCCCAGATTCTCTCATCGTTACTGTTGAGGTAGTAATCGCCCCAGATTCTCTCATCGTTACTGTTGAGGTAGTAATCACCCCAGATTCTCTCATCGTTACTGTTGAGGTAGTAATCGCCCCAGATTCTCTCATCGTTACTGTTGAGGTAGTAATCACCCCAGGTTCTCTCATCGTTACTGTTGAGGTAGTAATCACCCCAGATTCTCTCATCGTTACTGTTGAGGTAGTAATCGCCCCAGATTCTCTCATCGTTACTGTTGAGGTAGTAATCACCCCAGATTCTCTCATCGTTACTGTTGAGGTAGTAATCGCCCCAGGTTCTCTCATCGTTACTGTTGAGGTAGTAATCGCCCCAGATTCTCTCATCGTTACTGTTGAGGTAGTAATCGCCCCAGATTCTCTCATCGTTACTGTTAAGGTAGTAATCACCCCAGATTCTCTCATCGTTACTGTTGAGGTAGTAATCGCCCCAGGTTCTCTCATCGTTACTGTTGAGGTAGTAATCGCCCCAGATTCTCTCATCGTTACTGTTGAGGTAGTAATTGCCCCAGGTTCTCTCATCGTTACTGTTGAGGTAGTAATCGCCCTAGATTCTCTCATCGTTACTGTTGAGGTAGTAATCACTCAAGGTTCTCTCATCGTTACTGTTGAGGTAGTAATCGTCCAAGGTTCTCTCATCGTCCCGTTGAGGTAGTAACCATGCCTGATTCATTCATCACCTTTTGAAACTCCAGACTCGATTCCTGTATCTCGCCAGGGCACGTCTGAAGAGGTTTAAAGATTCAATTCCTGTAACCAGTCAGAGCACATTTACACAAAGAGTTTGAAGACCAACTCCTGTAACAGGTCAGGTAATCATCTTTCTTTTTTTCTTTTTCAGGTACGTAAGTTCTCGCTAAGGAATCTCTTACGCGATCGACACTCAGATGGCATCTATAAGCCCATCCACCTATCCATCACCCCTCAACATGGCATCTATAAGCCCATCCTCCTATCCACCAATCTCCAAATGGCATCTATAAGCCCATCCCCACCATCACACTGCCAACATGTGAGCGTAAATTTATGGGCACTCTAGTGTTCAATCATCTTCCACCTTCGGATTACGAAAGGCACGTCAGCCAATCTACATCCTCAGGTCTAAGAAGATTGAACAGGGGCAACTGTTGTACCCCAAAATTGGCCCTCCCATATTCTTCAAGATTTGCAAAGAGCATGCTTCAAAATCTCCCAAGGGTTGCACAGTCCAATTGCCTCCTAACAGTCAAAAATTAGGGTTTTGGTTCTGGCAAAGAAATTGAAGTTTTCAAGGGTCCAAACAAGTCCCACATGCCTATAAACATTGACAAGCATCCTCATGTCAAGTTTCAAGACTCACAGCACAAAATTGCACAGTCAAATACCCTAATTGCATCACAGTAAACTGTAGGGGCAAAATGGTCATTTGACAGTCAAAAGTCAAAAATTTTGGTCAACATCTTATTTTGAAGCCACAAAGATCATTTGATCAATTCTTGATCATGATTCTCAAGGCATGGCTCAAAAAGTCTCAAGATGCAAAAGTTTCTATTTTTGGACAGTTGAAAAAGTTAATTGTAACTTGACCAAGGCATAACTTCCACATGGTTTATCAGAAAAATTCCATCCAAAGCTCATTTTGAAGAGAATGACATTTCCTACAATTCATCTTCACACTTCAAGTCCAAGAAATGCTCTCACAAAAAGTTATCAATCTCAACATTATAGGTCATTTTCAAAAGTCAACAAAAAGGCACTTTAAGTCAAAGACCATAACTTGAGATTGGTAAATCAAAATGACATGGGACCAAAGGCATTGGTTAGAGGACTTCAAGACCTTTCCAAAATGTCCAAGAACATGATCAAAGCTTAAACATTGAGCAAGATATGCCTTGTGGAAGTTGGGAAATTTTTGGGAATTTTGAAAAGTCAACTTTGCTTCAAATGCCTCAAAATTGCTAATGGGCCTCAATTTCTTCCAAGAATCATCACCCAAAAGCTATGCACGACCCATTGACCCAAAGGGGAGTTATTTTCTTATTTTTAATTAATTAATTGAGTTTTTAATCCTATTAATTCATTTAATTAAAATTAAATATAAGAAAAATACTAAAACTTGTTTTCCAAATCTTTTTATACAGCATATGCACTCTTTATTCACTCAAGATTTCGTGCACATCCAAAAGGGAAAGAATCTCCCATGATTGGCAATGTTTTGATGGAAAAAAGATTGAAAAAGATGCTTGAAAATCACAAATTCAAAGGCATTGAATACATGGATTTTGGGCCAGTTTTTCTAACCTAAATCATTCCTCATACATATACAAAGAAACCCTAATGCTCAAGAACAAGAAAGCTGCGCAGGAAGGGAGAGAACAACTTGGCATTTTTTCTAAAAAAAATTGAAAACTGTTTTCATAGATACAAGGTGTTTCAAAGCCAAATAACGATTCCAATACACTCCTGACACATCTAGGAGGCGTTTGCAATTGAAACCAAGCTTCCACGCGCAGAGAAACGGTAGAACGCCATAGCCCTGTTCATGAAAACTTTCATAATCATATTTTGATTTATATGCATGTTTCATACATTTTAAATGTTGATTTATATTAATATGAACCTTCTGAAGCTCATGATACCATTAAATTGTCCTAACCATGCCTGTAGCGAAATACGCCATTGACGTTTTCTAGGTTTTCAGAAGCTTGAAATTAGGGACTTCTTCATGAGGAAAAATTAGGCAACGAGACCTATACCATTGGAATCAGGACTTTCTGACGATTCAAAACCATACCTCGCGCTCAATTTATGATGGACCATGCTCTAATCGCTATTATTGTATACTGTAGTTAGTGGGGGTTTAAAACCCCCGTTATTTGATTTCTTTTACAGGCCAAATGATGAAGATGAAGCTGGCGTGTCCATACGTGACTGGGGAGTTCGAATGTTCGCGCGTGAATTTTGTTTTAACACCACTAGCGCTTATTTCTTATTATATTTATCACGTTCCATTATACATACGAATGGACGCGCTGGCTCAGTTGGTGGAAAGGAATGGTTGCAAGCATTGGGACCTGGGTTCGATTCCCAGGTCCCCCCACTTTATTCAATATTTTTTCTTTTAACATGATTCTGTGCAGTACGCTTCCAAAAGGCTACCATGCAACTCCAGATCTGTGCTTGCCACATGTCCCTGAAGGTCAATCTAATGGCCATCACCAGTAATCCACCATACGCATTGGTCAACTGTTTCTCACAGAAGCGTTGAAAGTCAATATGGGCCTGGAATTCTTGGGCCAAACTGCTTTCTATGAACCTCCTCAATTTGGATCAACCACACCCCATGTTTGCATTTCCTTCTCTCTTTTCTTTTCTTTTATTTATTCTTTTTAATTAATTGTTTTCCTTTAATTCACCAAATAATTTTTATAACATAAAAAAATCAGAAAAATCATAAAATAAAAAATATGTTTTATTAATATTAATTTCTATTAGTTTTGTAAATAAATTTAATAATCAATTTAGTTTTAATTTAGGGTTTAAATTTTAATTTGTTTTCTAAATAACTAAAATAGGTAGAAATTAGGTTTTAGATTTTTATTCTTTTTCTCAATAAAATAATTTCATCTTATTCTTATTATTAATAATTAATTATTCTTGAAAATAAACTTCTCATTAAATAATTAGGTTAAATTAGGTTAAAACTTAAACATTTCTTTTTTAATAATTAAAAACAATTTAGAATTAGGGCTTTATTTAACTTCAAGTTTCAATTAATTCTCTTTATTTTCATAAATACCAAAGACATAAAAAATGACTTTTTTTCTTATTTAATCATTAATTTACTTTCAATTCCAATTTAATTTCTTTAAAGGGTCCAACGCCCTCGCACTTTCAATTCCAATTTTCTTTCGCGCGTTTGCCTTTATTTTCTTTTTAATCTTATGTAATTGCCCCAAAGCCTTGTAATAGATAATTAGGACATTTACTTTCCGCATTTTATTTATTCAAATCGGGTCTTTGTTTAATTTGGCGATGTATAGACCCGCGCCTTGTAATAGCGTAGGACCTTTATTTTCCGCATTTTAATTTCCGCACCTTTTAATTGCTAACAATCACATGAAAGAATATATGCCCAAATAAAATCAAAGTGTAGCTCACCCAATGTATGACAAGACAAATAATAACTGAAAATGACACACAATTCACACACCACTCCTAGGGTACGCCTCACTGTTGCCTTGCCCCTCGAAACGTGGTCGTCGAGTATAGGACGTTTTAGTAAGTCCTCATGTCCATGAACATGGCATGGGGGTAGCTTCTAAGGTGTCCTACTATTGCTCTGGTGACCACACTGTCCTTAATCCTCGAATTGAACCGAACACATCCAACGGTGGTGCTACCTACCTCTCAATGGTGGGATGGCACTACCTTAAGGACATTTACATAGACTAATTCCTTAGGGTAGGTAGATGACTCGCAGATACTTGCTCTAATTCAAAACAAATCAAAAACTCTTTTCACACCGACACTTTTCAAAAAGCTTTCAAAACAACTTTTCAAACACTCTTGAGGACTGATACCAGAGTCGATCTGAAACTTTCAAAGAAACTTTTTCAAACCCACTCACCTTGAAAAGCAAGCAAGCCTTTTGAAAACACAAACGAGCAAGTATCTAAGAGCCCATGGATAACCATGGATAGAAAGGGTGCTAACACCTTCCCTTTCTATAAATCTACCTCCCGAACCGAGAACTAATCTCAATAAGGAATTTTTCTGTGCTTTTGTCCTTTCCATGTTGGAGAAAATAAAAGACGGTGGCGACTCTTGCTTCCACGACATTTCGCGAACCAGCGTTAAACAGTCAGTTCCAGATCCACCGATCACAATCACCTTTAACATGTGCAAAGATAAAAATAACTGAAAACGACACACTCGCACATGCGCACTCCTAGGGTACACCCCACTTGGTTGCCTTCGTACACAGTCATTGAGTATAGGTTGCTTTAGAGGTCGTCCTCTTGTCTGAAAGATCATAATTGCCTCGAAATGGTTGCCTCAGATATTTTTGCCTCAAACAAATGATCTAAGACATTAGGGTTACCGCTAAGGCGTCCTAACATTGCTTTAGTGACCGTATGTCCCACATTCGAATTGACCCTCAAACTCCAACGACGGTGCTACCTACTCACTAATAGTGGGATGGCATTGTCTAATGGACATTAGCATAGAACGATTCCTTTTTCGAGTAGGTAGATAGTTCTTAGATACTTGCTCTTTCAAAACAAAACTCTTCACACTTACACTTTTCGAACAAAGTTTTCAAAACACTTCATTACACTCTTGAGGACAGAAGCAAGAGTTAAATCAAAGTTTCAAACAAAAACCTTTTCAAACCCACAAGCACAAAGAAAACAATTTTGAAAACAATGAGCAAGTACCTAAGAGCCCGTAGATAACTACGGATAGAAAGGGTGCTAATACCTTCCCTTTCTATAATCTATCCCCCGAACCTAAGAAATATCTCGAAAAAGGAATTTTTCTGTGCTTTTTTCCTTTCCTTGTTGGATAAAATAAAAGTTGGTGGCGACTCTTGCTTATCGCGACATTTTGCAAACACAAATGCAAAACGCAAACCAGCATTCCAAAAATAGTCAGTTCTTCCCACCGTATCACAGAACTGGCGACTCTGCTGGGGATTATTTATAAGTGGGGTGTACCTTAGGATTAGTTCATCATAATGTTTTCAATTGCTTGATTTGTATGCTTTATCTTTGTAGGCTTGTATCGGAGTTACTATAGATCCTAACCTGGATCTGGGGGACACCCTTTAGGTAAGTAGCAATAAACTATGAGGGAACTGTACGGCGTAGACCGATACGGTTGAAGCAGTAGCTACGTTGGTGTGGCACTTTAGTATGTATCGATATCCCTTGTGGCGCAACAAGGAGAATATGGGTCTGCTAAGGGGTCATTAAGCACCAATGACCTTAGAACCTATAATTGACCAACTTGGCCATAGAACAGTAGCATTATGATACACTCATTGAGACCAAACTCTCGCGATGATTCCGGCTGCAAGAAAAGGTTACTAAACTGGAATTATGACCGATCGAGGATGGTCAGTGATATTGAGATCCTCTAGAACCCGGTTACTATTTCTAAGACAGGTTTGAACCAACTGAACTGAAAGAGGGTAATACCTAAGCTCCTTGCCAGCCTGAAATCTAAGGGCTATCTGTGTGACTTGTATGCCCTTACCATGTTTGCTATCTGTGAATACTTGTGATGTGTTTCTATCATGACATCATGCATCATGACATTGCATGCATATTGCATTGGACTAACCATTTCAAAGACCAATGGGATTCATCTTTGTTCTATTTTGTAGGTCATGGCATTTATGCGTAAAAACACTATTCGGATCAACTTTGTACAGATTCTCACTCAGCTTAAGGAATTGGTTGCAAAGGTTCCAGATACTTCTTCCTTTATCAGAAGACATGGGCATCTCCTTGGGTTGGTCACCTCCAAGATGGATGAACAGATGACGAGTGTCTTAGTCCAGTTCTTTGATCCACTGTACCACTGCTTTACTTTCCCGGACTACCACTTGGTCCCTACCTTGGAAGAGTTCTCTGATCTACTTGGTATCTCCATTCTAGAGTAGACCCCGTTTACAGGTTGGGAGAAAGTCCTTAGGCCAGAAGAGATTGCTTCATCCCTCCATCTGACAAAGGCTGAGGTAATGTCTAATCGGGAAACTCAGAGTGGGACAAAAGGCTTCTTAACTAAGTTCTTGGTTGGTCGGGCTAATCAGTTCTGGGACAGTTTAGACTTTCAGGTGTTCGAGGACATCCTGGCTCTTCTCATTTATGGTCTGGTTCTGTTTCCAAACTCAGATTCCTTCTCGACGTGAATGCGGTGAAGATTTTCATGTCCCGTAATCCAGTGCCCACTCTCTTGGGTGATATCCTTCACACTCTATATGCCTGTACTGCTCGGAAACGGGGAACCCTTATGTGTTGTGCACCATTGCTGGAAAGGTGGTTTATTTCTCACCTCCCCAAATCAGTTTTGAAGAACAAGGAAGGCATGGGTTGGGCCCACAGGATTATGTCCCTTGCTCACACTTACATCATCTGGACTACTAAGGACATGGAAGACGTAGCTATTATTGATTGCTGTGGGGAATACCCCAATGTTCCACTGCTAGGAATCAATGGAGGGATCACCTATAATTCGTGTTTGGCCTTACGTCAATTTGGGCGAGCTAGGAGGGAAGGACCTCATGAGTTATTGATGCCAAGCATTGTCTTTGACTTCCAAGGGGTTAGTGACGAGCATCGCCGCAGATTCATACAAGCCTGGGATAGGGTGTACAGGTATGATCCGCACGAGCTAGGTGTGAAGACTTCTCTTCCAATGGAACCATATCTCCGTTGGGTTCGTACACGTGCTCAGAAGCTAGGGATGCCCTACGAAGCTCTCTTGTCTGTGATAGTTGAGCTTACTGATGAAGAAGGGGTTCCTCTTACCATCCTCCACCCTTACATGCTTACTGGCATTGGGGCATTAAAGAGGTCCTGGATCAAACTAAGGGAAGAGCGGAATACTTACAGGGAAAAGTATCACGAGCAAGAGCGAAAGATCCTGAAGTTGACAAGGCAGTTGGAGAATGAGTAGATCCTCAACGACTATGTCAGCACCAACGGGAAACGACCTTGGGAGCGCTGAGGTCTTTTTGCTATTTCTAGTTTTGATTTCCTTTTTCAGTTTTTCTTTTTGTAACGCCTTAAAGGCATCTGTTGAACATTGAATTCAAGTTTTATCTAATAAAAGTGTGTTTCGTTTTAGTTTACGAATTTGAATCCCTAAAGTCTTTGAAATCATATCATACACATATCATTCTCATGCACCTCATAACAGGTACCCTTACAGGTTTTCTCATCTTCTTCGTTGTTTATTTCAGCACATGATGTCTGCTGAAACATCAACTGATCAAGCCATCAAGGCTCTGCAAGCTCAAAACGCTCAATTCCAGGAAATGTTCATGAATTTGGCCAAGGGTCAGCAAGATCTGAAGACTCTTATCTTGAAGGATAAGAAGAAGAAGAAGAATACGGTCTTCTTGAATATGGGTCGTAGGTTCGGGAATAATTTGCAGGATGTTGACTTATCCCACTCATCTGGAGGGGAAGAAAACCAATAAGAAAGGAGGGTTCCTAGCCCTGTGGTATCTGACCATGAGACTGACTTTGACGAAGACCAGTATCCTCCGGCTGAGGATAGATATAAACAACTTGAAGACCGGTTAAGTGCGATGGAGATCCAGAAGGTACCTGGATTGGACTTTGGTGATTTGGGTTTGTCATCTAGGGTGGTGATTCCCCACAAGTTTAAAGCACCAGTCTTTGCTAAATACGACGGGGTTTCTTGCCCAAAGTTGCACCTCCGCTCATATGTTAGAAAGATTCAGCCATACATCACTGACAAGAACCTCAGGATCCACTTCTTTCAAGACAGCCTTTCAGGGACTCATCTTAAATGGTTTTACCAGCTGGAAGGAGCTAGTGTCCGTAATTGGGAGGACTTGGCTGCTGCTTTCTACAAGTAGTACCAATATAATGCCGACCTCGCTCCCACGCGTACCCAACTTCAGGGTATGTCTATGGGTGTGAGCGAAGGTTTCAAAGATTACGCTCAGAAGTGGAGGGACCTTGCTGGAAGAGTACAAACCCCGCTGGCTGACAGGGAGTTAGTAGATATGTTTCTGGGGACCTTGTCTGGTCCATATTTCAACCATCTGATTGGAAGTTCATCGTCTGGGTTTACTGAGCTGATTATGACCGGGGAAAGAGTTGAAGCAGGTATCAAGAATGGTAAAATACAGAAGGGTGCTTCATCAGGCACCAAGAAGAAGCCTTTTAAGAAGGAGTCAAGCGCAGTTTACAGTGCAAAGAGCCATAATAGACCTGAACGCCGCCAAGCTGTTAATGCGGTTGTTATATCAAGACCTGTTGTTGCTCCTCAGCGCAACAATCAGCCAAGGGCCGAGAGACCGCGAAGACAATTCACTCAGCTTCATATGACCCTGTCTCAGATTCTGCCGCAGTTATTGAAGACCAACTTGGTGATTCCGAAGGAAGCCCCGAAGAATCCCAATACAACATCACCGCTGTACAACCCAAACGCCCGCTGCGCTTTTCACTCTGATAGCCTAGGGCATGATACGAATGATTGTTGGGTCCTGAATAATAAGGTACATGATTTGATTGATGCTAAGGAGATCGAGTTCGGAGCACTAGAAAAGCCTAAACATGACGTGGGAGTGAATGCTATCGGGGATGACGATGATGAAGAGTTTCATATTGATAGTTGGATATACCCGACTGCCGACGGTGGACTAAGCAATTGGACGGCAAAGGATTCCCTGCCAGTTTCTGTTATCACCCAATAATGAGACTTTTGTTTTGTGTTTGTAACAGACAATTTTTAAACTTTACGGCCCGATGTCTTACCTGAGGCATCGTGGCTTTGTTTGTGAGGGATTTATATTTTTCATCTCCATATATCATTAATAAAAGCATTGGACGTTTCTCGCATTTCAAATTTTGTGCTCCTTGTTTTTCTTTTATTATATATTGCAAAATAGATATTTTACACACACTCACATATACAGGTATACATCCACTCTGGATCCCACTGATAACAACTCTGCTACTGCCGATTATGACTTTGAAAGTCTGATCAACTTAGCCGAAGACGAAGGTGAGGATGATTGCGAAGTGCCTGGTGAACTTTCTAGACTGTTACTTCAGGAAGAGAGGGTTATACAGCCGCACGAAGAGCCAGTGGAAATAGTGAATCTAGGTACAGAAGCATACAAGAAAGAGGTCAAGATCAGTGCAAATCTGGAGCCTAGTGTTAAACAACGGTTGATTCAGATGCTGCATGACTATGTTGAGATCTTTGCCTGGTCTTATGAAGATATGCCTGGGTTGGATACCGATATTGTGGTTCACCGCTTGCCTACCAAGGAAGACTGTCCTCCAGTGAAACAGAAGGTTCGCCGAATGCGCCCAGAGATGTTTGAGAAAATCAAGGTTGAAGTGATGAAACAGTTTGATGTCGGTTTTCTAGCAGTTACTTCTTACCCACAGTGGGTGGCCAACGTGGTTTCGGTGCCGAAAAAGGATGGTAAGGTTCGAATGTGTGTTGACTATAGGGATCTGAACAAGGCAAGCCCCAAGGATGATTTCCCTCTGCCTCATATCGACGTTCTGGTTGACAACACCGTACAGCATAAGGTCTTCTCCTTTATGGATGGTTTCTCCGGTTATAATCAGATTAAAATGGCTCCTGAGGATATGGAGAAGACAACCTTTGTTACTCAATGGGGTACCTTTTGCTACAAGGTCATGCCTTTCGGATTGAAGAATGCCGGGGCAACGTATCAGCGTGCCATGGTCGCCTTGTTCCATGACATGATCCATCATGAGATGTAGGTATACGTCGACGACATGATTGCCAGATCCCAGACTGAGGAAGAACATCTTGACCACCTTCATAAGATATTTGACAGGTTGAAGTTGTACAAGATGAGGTTAAACCCGAACAAGTGCACCTTCGGGGTGAGATCTGGTAAGCTGTTGGGTTTCGTTGTAAGTGATAAGGGTATTCAAGTGGATCTCGCAAAGGTGAAGGCTATGCAGGAGATGCCATCTCTCCGAACAGAGAAAGAAGTCAGAGGCTTTTTGGGACGTCTGAACTATATTGCCCGATTCATCTCACACCTGACTGCTACTTGTGAGCCAATCTTCAAGTTACTGAAGAAAGATCAAGTGGTAAGATGGAACGATGAATGTCAGGCCGCTTTCGAAAGGATCAAGGAATATCTCCAAGAGCCACCTATTCTGATGCCTCCAGTTGAAGGGACACCCTTGATCTTATACTTGACAGTACTCGACAACTCAATGGGGTACGTGCTGGGGCAGCATGACGAGTCTGGATGAAAAGAGCATGCTATTTATTACCTTAGCAAAAAGTTTACCGACTGCGAGACCCGATACTCGCTGCTCGAGAAAACTTGATGCGCACACTATTCTATTGATATCAAAGATGGATCCAATCAAGTATATCTTCGAGAAGCCTACCTTGTCCGGAAGAATAGCAAGATGGCAGATGATTTTGACTGAGTATGACATCCAGTACACTACCCAAAAAGAAATCAAGGGAAGTGTGTTGGCAGACCATTTGGCACATCAGGCAGTGGATGATTACCAGTCTATGAACTTCGAGTTTCTGGATGAGAATATCATGATAGTGACCGACTGTGAAGAACCTGGACCGAATGAAGGACCTGAAGAAGGATCCCGATGGTCTATGTACTTTGATGGAGCCTCAAATGCTTTGGATAATGGCATTGGCGCCGTGATAATATCTCATAAAGGCTCTCATACTCCGTTCACCACCCGACTATGTTTCAACTGCACCAACAACATGGCGGAGTATGAAGCGTGCATCATGGATCTTCGAGCAGCAATTGACCTAAAGATTAAGTTTCTAAGTGTCTTCGGAGATTCCTCTCTCGTGATCAGTCATGTCAAAGGCGAGTGGGATACGAAACACCCAAATCTTATTCCTTACAAGGAGTATGTGTTGACTTTGCTTCCCCACTTCGAGGAGGTAACCTTTGAACACTTCCCAAGAGAGGAGAATCAATTGGCGGACGCGCTGGTTACGATGTCTTCTATGTTCAAAGTCAATTGGGACAACGAAGCTCCCCGGATTATCATTGAAAGGTTGGACGAACCTGCACACTGCTATGACATTGAGACTGAAGAGGCAACAGAAAAACCTTGGTTCCACGAGGTAAAGAGGTATCTTGAGGCTCAAGAATACCCTGAGGGTGCATCTGTTAATGATAAGAAGTTTCTGAGGAGGTTCGCGGCGAAGTTCTTCATCATCAATGGCATTCTTTACAAGCGTAACCATGATTCAACCTTACTGCGATGTGTGGATAAGAGCGAAGCAAAAAGGATTATGGTAGAGTTACACGAAGGTACTTTCGAAACTCATTCCAGTGGACACACCATGGCAAAGAAAATCCTACGGGCAGGATATTATTGGTCTACAATGGAATCAGATTGTTATCAGCATTCTCGGACCTGTCACAAGTGCCAAGTCTATGCTGATAAAGTGCATATACCTCCAGTACCTCTGAACGTCTTAACAGCCCCGTGGCCTTTTGCAATGTGGGGCATTGACATGATCGGCGAGATCAGACCTACAACATATAACGGGCATCGTTTCATCCTGGTAGAAATTGATTACTTTACGAAGTGGGTTGAAGCAGCTTCCTTTGCTACTGTAACCAAGAATGTCGTGGCACGGTTCATTCAGCACAATCTGATCTATCGATATGGTGTACCAGAGAGGATCATTACAGACAATGGTACAAATCTCAATAACAAGATAATCACCGAACTTTGCAAGCAGTTCAGGATACAGCATCACAACTCTTCTCCTTACTGGCCGAAGATGAATGAGGTTGTAGAAGCGGCTAATAAGAATATTAAGAAGATTGTGCAGAAGATGACGGTGACATATAAAGATTGGCACGAGATGTTACCATTTGCTCTTCATGGGTACCGTACCTCAGCGCGGACGTCAACAGGGGCAACACCCTATTCCTTGGTTTATGGCATGGAGGTCGTCTTTCCCATTGAAGTTCAGATACCCTCTCTTCTGATTATGAAGGATGCAGGTTTGAGCGAAGATGACTGGATTCAGACCCGACTTGATCAGCTGAATTTAATAGACGAAAAGAGACTTACTGCTATTTGTCATGGTCAGACGTAATGAAAGTGGATGATCAAGGCATTTAACAAGAAAGTCAGACGACAAGAGTATCAAGTTGGGGACTTGGTTATCAAGCATATTATCCTGCCACAAGGTGATCCCAGGGGAAAATGGACCCCTACCTACGAAGGGCCATTTGTGGTTAAGAACATTTTCTCAGGAGGAGCTATGATTCTAACCACCATGGATGGTGATGACCTTCCTCACCCCGTCAATGCAGACATAGTGAAAAAATACTACGCATAATCAAAGACCCGCTAGGTTGACTGGCCTAGGCAAAAATAAGGGCTTCCCGGCGAACCAAAAGGGTTCGGGCAAAAATAAGGGATGAAAATGAAAAAAAATTTTACACCCGGCAAGTCGAAAACCTGAAAAGGAGGCTTGGGAAAAAAAGGGTATCCCGGTGGACTGAAAACCCGAAAGGGCGGTCCAGGAAAAAGTTAGGGATTAAAATGTAACATTATGTCTCATTGGATCACCTTGCAACCAGACTTCGGTATCGACTATCAAGCTCGGACGACACTAATCAATTTGATCTACCTTCAATCAAGTAGCAAAGTAATGAGATGCTCGAGGACATAAGGGCAATAGCAGAGTTGGAACCCAGTGGGATTATTCACATAGCTGTTTTGTTTAGTTTTTCACAAATTGTGTAAATTCTATTATTCGGAGGCGTTCTCTTACTAGGACGTCAGCCTCTTGTACAAAAACGCCTATTTACAGACCAAACTTCAAAATCAATACAATTCATTTTTAGAGAAATTTCAAACTATTTTTCCTTTATCTGTTTTGTTTTGCAAAGAATGTCCAATGTTCATTTTTGATATATGCATTTGACATTAATTACTGCTCATAAATATTTACATGCGAAACAAAAGACGATTACTCACAATATCAAAAACAGGGGCAATAAGAATTGTCCAAGCTTTACAGTTGCTCTGTCCACCAGGTACAAAGGTAGATTTAGCTGAAGAATATGGCTAAGATGCATTCACTCCCCGTGGAGTAAGAGAAGACAGTAATGTTAGCTCTCCCCAGCTGAGACTCGCAACTGTGAATGAATCGGTAATGTTCTCCCCAAGCAGAGTTTATCTACCATCAGCACTGAAAAGTCTTATCATCCTCGGCGGAGTATAAAATGTCCCCAGTGGAGTTTGAAATTTTTCCCAACGCAATCTGAAAAAAAGCTTCCCCCAGCGGACTATAGAGAATCATCCCCAGTAGACTTTGGAAGATTGACCCCAGTAGAGTCTAAAAGGTTATCCCCAGTGAAGTCGCAACTGAAAATCATCCCCAACGGAGTTCATGCCTTTCACAAACAGGAATTCAATCCCCAACAGGATTCAGTATCACCAGCAACAGTAATTCATCCCCAGCGGAGTTTATTAGCAGAGTCCTCTATAGAGCATATCTTCCCCACAGAGTAATCTCCTCATCACTTTATTCCCCAACGGAGTTATCCTCTCCTGCAGGTTTATCCTCACAATCATCTTCGTTCGTCATCCCTAGCGGAAACGAGGAATTCAATTCTCTTCTCCAGCAGCTATCCGGGATTTATTTTCCCCAGATAAAAACATTACATTTCCATACATCATGACACATGCATATACGCATCATACAACACAATCTCATTTATTTTGAGAACATCATTGCCTGATACATATCATGCATTACATACAACTAACCTTTACCTTTTAGGAAGGATGCAGTTAAATTCTCACAAAATCAAAAGCTATGAAGCTTTTACCAAGTTGAATTACTGACAAGTTCTTAAATCTCAACTGAGTCTTTCTCAGTTGAATTACAGACAAGGTCCTAAATCTCGACGAAGTTCCTCCGTCGAATTACAGACAGGTTCCTAAATCTCAGCATAGAAGTTTTCTCAATTGAATTACGGGCGAGTTCTTAAATCTCGATGAAGATGTTTCCCTCAAGTCGAATTACTGACAAGTTCTTAAATCTCAACAGAGTTTTTCTCAGTTGAATTACAGACAAGGTCCTAAATCTCGATAAAGTTCCTCCGTCGAATTACAGACGAGTTCCTAAATCTCAGCAGAGAAGTTTTCTCAGTTGAATTACGGGCGAGTTCTTAAATCTCAACAAAGATGTTTCCCTCCAGTCGAATTACTGACAAGTTCTTAAATCTCAACAGAGTTTTCTCAGTTGAATTACAGACAAGGTCCTAAATCTCGACAAAGTTCCTCCGTCAAATTACAGACAAGTTCCTAAATCTCAGCGGAGTTTTCTCAATTGAATTACGGGCTAGTTCTTAAATCTAGATGAAGATGTTTCCCTCCAGTCAAATTACTGACAAGTTCTTAAATCTCAACAGAGTTTTCTCAATTGAATTACAGACAAGGTCCTAAATCTCGACAAAGTTCCTCCGTCGAATTACAGACGAGTTCCTAAATCTCAGCGGAGTTTTCTCAATTGAATTACGGGAGAGTTCTTAAATCTCGATGAAGATGTTTCCCTCCAGTCGAATTACTGACAAGTTCTTAAATCTCAATAGAGTTTTACTCAGTTGAATTACAGACAAGGTCCTAAATCTCGATGAAGTTCCTCCGTTGAATTACAAACAGTTCCTAAATCTCAGCAGAGAAGTTTTCTCAGTTGAATTACGGGAAAGTTCTTAAATCTCGACGAAGATGTTTCCCCCCTCAGTTGAATTACGGGCAAGTTCCTAAATCTCAACACCTCGGTTGAATTACGGACAAGTTCCTAAATCTCAACACACCTAGTTGAACTACTGATAAGTTCCTAAATCTCAACAAAGATAAGACTTCCCCAACGGATCTTCCACAACAACAGGTATACAAGCTCTCGCTAAGGAATCTCTTATGCGATCAAAACTCCTTCAGATGGAATCTTTAAGCCCATCCTCCCGTCAGCAATCTCCAAATGGCATCTGTAAGCCCATTCCTGACATCACAAGGCTGATACCACTTCATGCGAGTGCAAATTTCTGGGCACTCTAGTGTTCAATCATCTTCCACCTTCAAATCACGAAAGGCACGAAAGTCAATCTACATCCTCAGGTATAAGAAGATTTAACAGGGGCAGCTGTTGTACCCCAAAATTTTCCCTCCCATATTTCTCAAAACATTGCAAGAAAAATCTCCAAGTGGCTCAAGGTTGCTCAAGGATTGAATAGACAAGTTATCTCCAAAGGCAGTCTACCCCAAATTAGGGTTTTGTGTTGCATCAAGATCCTTGAGTCCAAATGACCTCAAGTTCTCACCAATGTCCTAATATGCTCTCAAGATCATCCATGTCAAATTTCAAGCCTTGCAGAGGAAGTTTGCTCAGTCAATTGCTCAAAAGGTCCAAAAATCGACTGTGCTAGGGCAAAGGTCAATTGTGACCTACAAACAGTCAAACTTCAAGATTTTTTTTCAACATTCTCATTTTGAAGGATATTTCATCATTTTATCAAGGGTTGATCATGATTCATCAAGGATTGCTCAAAATTCATCAAGATTCAAAAGTTGCTAAATTAGGGTTTTGCAGGAAAAGTCAACCCAACTTTGACCAAGCATAACTTTCTCATACTTTATTAGAAAAGACCCATCCAAAGCTCATTTTTAAGAGGATGAAATTTCCTACAATCCATATTCATATCCCAAGATCAAAAAATGCACTCACAAGAAGTTATGAATTTTGACATTATAGGTCATTTTTGAAAGTCAACAAAAACACCATTTTGTCAAAGCTTCTAACTTGAGCATGGAATATAAAAATGAGATGAGACCAAAAGGGTTGGTTAGAGGACATATCAAGATTTCTAAAAAGTCCAAGAACACTTCCAAAAGTTCAAAATTGAAGAAGTTATGCATTGTTGAAGTTGGACTTTTTTGCAAAATTGCCAAAAGTCAACTATCCCCAAAACTTCAAATATTGCCAAATGGGCCCGTTCTTTTTCACTTGTTTGTAGTTTTCCTTATTTCCCACGTGCTCTAGCTTTGGCCATGTGTCCATATCACATTTTTATTATTTAATTTGATTTTTATTTGAATTAATTCATTTTAAATCAAATAAAATCACATAAAATCTAAGGCATTGATAACAAATGATTTTATGGTTGTTTTAGGCTCCAAGTACAACTAGCATTGCAATCAAATTCGTATCGAGGGCATTATGCACAAGGAGATTGGATTTAGGCCAAGTTTGGAAAGTTTCAATGGAAGAATCAAATCAAATTCAAGAGCATTGATAGGGCAAGATTTGGACAAAGTTTGTTACCCTAATACAATGCACATTACATAAGCAAGCAAAGGGCACGGGAATAAGGGTTAGAGATCACTTGTGGAGGCAGATCAAAAAGTTGCAAAAATCACAAAAAGTGGGAGATCGAAATCAAGGTTAGAGACATTTTCAGGACTTGAGACTTGTCTCAATCGATTAATGGCCATCTCCAGAAGCTAATCCAATCCAAACCACGCGTTTTCAGACCTCCTAGTGCACTGTAAGTAGTCCACGAATCCGCCCCATTCTTGAAATCGATTTATGTTATTCTTGTATCTATAACGAAAACTAATTGCATATTTTGATTCACCATGCCATTTGCAGTCTTTTAGTATCATTTAATTTCATTCATCTAACTTGTATTGTGATTCACCATAGCTAGGGTTTCAAGGTTTGGTTTAGGGATTTTCGTTTCAGGTAAAATCAGCCTTAGTGATGGCTATAGGTGTGACCGGAAGAAGAAGGCGAGTTTAACCATGGCATCAGAAGGAATTTCTATGGCCTATAGAGGATTTTGGAGTGAGACGGGCTTGTAGTTACGGACTTCTGTCCGTTGGTATAGGTGGTTGTTCTTTTAGCCACGGTTGGGAGGTCAGGGATAATGCGTGGCATCCATCCATTGGGCAATTCAAATATTGCGCGCTTTTTTTCTATTTTCTGGAAATTGGTTTTGTTTTTATATATATTATTGTACTTGTATTATTATAACAAACAAAGCAACATGCCACAGTGGTGGCCACATAGGCGCTTAAAGACCCAAAGGCTGGAGGTCAGGGGTTCGATCCCTGCCTCCAGCAATTTGCATTTTTCCAATTTCTTTCAGGCAATCAGGTGCGTGCACAGGCCAGATCTCCATCATACTCCCTCACCGTCCAAGCGCCAGATGGCCAAGGGGCCAGATCTGGTGATCAAATATTGAAGGTCCACCAAAAAACTCAGTCAACACCCAAGCATTGGATCCCAAAAGTCTAAACGGATCAACTTCATTGGGCCTACAAAAATGCTTTCAGCACCTCTAAAAAAGGCCCAATTTCTCATTCTCTTTATATTTTATTTATTTAACTTATTTACTTTATTTTTATTTAATTAATTTACTAACCAATCACATATTTTTCTTTTTATGAAAAAATCACAAAAATATCATTTTGTCCAATTAAAATTTAGAACTTTATTTTTTCTTTAATAAATTTTAATTAATTAGTTAGGTTTTTAATTTTAGGAAACTTTAATTTATTTTGTAAATAAATAAAATTAATTAGACTTAAGTAGGTTTTAACTACTAATTTAATTATTTTATTTTCTTTCTTAAATTAACAAAAATTCCAAAAATATGTCATTAATTATTTTTTTCCATTAATTTATTTATTAATTAATTTAGTATTTAATTTTAGGATTAATTTCTTTTCTTAAAATAAAAACAACAAAAAAAGCATTTTCTTTTAAAAAGGGTCAAAACCCTGATTCGCATTCGATTTAATTTCGCGTCGCGCTTTATTTATTTTTATCCATATTGATGTATCTGCTTCCGGTATGTAATAGATAATTAGGACATTTTATTTATTTACCGCTTTATTTTATTTTCAAAGGGTTGCTTTTGGCGATGTAAATACCCGACGCCTTGTAATTTAATTTCCGCACCTTTAATTTCTGCAACTTACAACTGCTAGATGTTTGATAATAGGGTTTGCATGACAAGACTGAATGTTTAATCTTAAAATCAAATTAGATCACCTTTAACACGTGCAAAGATAACAATAATTGAAAACGACACACTCGCACATGCGCACTCCTAGGGTACACCCCACTTGGTTGCCTTCGTACACAGTCATTGAGTATAGGTCGCTTTAGAGGTCGTCCTCTTGTCTGAAAGATCATAATTGCATCGAAACGGTTGCCTCAGATATTGTTGCCTCAAACAAATGATCTAAGACATTAGGGTTACCGCTAAGGCGTCCTAACATTGCTTTAGTGACCGTATGTCCCGCATTCGAATTAACGCTCAAACTCCAACGACGGTGCTACCTACTCACTAATAGTGGGATGGCATTGTCTAAAGGACATTAGCATAGAATGATTCCTTTTTCGAGTAGGTAGATAGTTCTTAGATACTTGCTCTTTCAAAACAAAACTCTTCACACTTACACTTTTCGAACAAAGTTTTCAAAACACTGCATTACACTCATGAGGACAAAAGCAAGAGTTAAATCGAAGTTTCAAACAAAAACTTTTTCAAACCCACAAGCACAAAGAAAACAATTTTGAAAACAATAAGCAAGTACCTAAGAGCCTGTAGATAACTACGGATAGAAAGGGTGCTAATACCTTCCCTTTCTATAATCTACCCCCTGAACCTGAGAAACATCTCGAAAAGGAATTTTTCTGTGCTTTTTTCCTTTCCTTGTTGGATAAAATAAAAGTCGGTGGCAACTCTTGCTTACCGTGACATTTTGCAAACACAAACACAAAATGCAAACCAGCATTCCAAAAACAGTTAGTTCTTCCCACCGTATCACAGTAAGCCTTTAGCTCTAAAATCTAACAAAAAAATATGATTCTAAAGTTTTGCAGGCTATGGAAGAAACCTCTGGTGGATCCTCATTAGAAGAAGATGAATTGTCTCTTCTCTCCAGAAGAGTCAATCAGCTGTGGAAGCAGAGGCAAAGGAAGTTCAGAAACTCTAGAAGAACAGGGAATCATAATGAATCATCCTCTGGATATAGAAAGTCTGAATCTTCTTCTAGACACAGAAAGTCAAGCAACAGGGACATTGTCTGCTATGAGTGCAATGAACAAGGGCACTACAAAAGCGATTGTCCAAGGCTTCAGAAGGAGAAACCCAAAAAGAAGTTCTTTAAGGAGAAGAAGAAAAGTCTCACGGCAACATGGGATGACCCGGATACTTCTGACGCAGACACTGAATCAGAAGATGAAAGATTCAACATTGCTCTTATGGACAACGTGACAGAAGATACGGAATCATCTGGGTCAGAGTCAAAATCAGAATCAGAAACAGAAGAGGTATTTCTTGACTTTACTGCAAACTTTACTAAAGCTGAATTAGGAGAAAGTCTAAGTGAAATTCTTGAAAGATATCAGCAGCTTCGAGTCAAATTCAAGAAACTGAAAAAGGATCTAGTTTCTGACTCTGAAGAAACTGAGAATCTGATATTAGAAAACTCTGAGCTAAAAGAAAAAATTTCAAAACTTGAAAATGATTTACAAAACACTCAGAAGGAAACAATCTCAGAGGTTCCCAGTAACTCTGATAAGATCATAAAGGAATATGATCATAGCTTTCAGAAGTTCATTGCTAAAAACACAGATAGAAGCAAGATGGCTTCAATGATCTATGGAGTTAGCAGAAATGGCAGAAAAGGTATAAGATACAAAGGTAAAGTATCCCAACCTAAGAAAGTCATGAACTTAGTTATTAAATGCACTCCATTAAAATCTCACTTTACCTATGGGAACACACATGACTTGAAATATACCAGTAATGATTTTTCTGCTAAACCAAAATTCAAACAGAATTTTGGTAACACTAACAAACAATGACCCAAAAAGATATGGGTACCTAAGGACAAAATTATATATGTAGCTGTTGTACCCAAAAATTTTCCCTCTCATGTTTTCCAAAGTCTTCCCCCTGCATGGTTGATCACAAACTCTTGCCTAAGGAAAAGGAAAATTTTTGAGTGGTGCTTTAAGTACATTTCGATTGGCATTCTGAAAGACCCTTCGATTGGCATTCTGAAGGAGCACTTCGATTGGCATTCTGAAAGACCCTTCGATTGGCATTCTGAAGGAGCATTTCGATTGGCATTCTGAAGGAGCATTTCGATTGGCATTCTGAAGGAGCACTTCGATTGGCATTCTGAAAAACCCTTCGATTGGCATTCTGAAGGAGCATTTCGATTGGAATTCTGAAGGAGCACTTCGATTGGCATTCTGAAAGATCCTTTGATTGGTATTCTGAAGGAGCACTTTGATTGGCATTCTGAAAGACCCTTCGATTGGTATTCTGAAGGAGCACTTCAATTAGCATGAAACAGCACCTTTCGATTGGCCTGTTAGCAAAGCCTTTCGATTGGAACTTTAATTAGTATCCTTCGATTGATCTTTGGACAAGGGCCATTCGAAGGAGGTCATCAAGAGGGCGCTCAATTCAAAAGTGTCCAGGTTCATTAAAGAGACACAAATGTTTCAAAAAAGAAAAACTTTTAATGTGTTCGTTTCTTGTCTCATGGCATTTAATGGCCTGTTTAATGGTTGTCTCTTGCCATTACTGCACCCTAACACCCCTATAAATACAGAGGCCAACATACATATCCAGGACACGAAAAAACACACGAAACAATACACAATAGGAGAACAAAAAACATTGGAGAGGCGCTGCCCATACAATCCTTCAAAGGTTGTTAGAATTTTCCAAGCCAAAGCAGTCCTTCAGATCAAAGGTGCCCACGCCCAGAAGCCCTTAGATCAAAAGTGCCTACATCCAGGAAGTGCCCAGATCGAAGGTGCCTACATCCAGGAAACGCCCAAATTAAAAGTCCAGTCTGCTGGTAATAAAGGGTAAACTATCCAACCTCATATTTTCATAATACATCCATACTGGTTGTTACCTTTGATTTTCTATCCTAGACAGGATCAAGAGGCCTGGGTTTGGCACCCAGGCCATGTCCATCGTTTGCTAATATTTGCTGCAGACATAGCCTGAAGAGACCCAGCAAGCGCAGGATCAAAGGGCCTGGGGTTCAATACCCAGGCCCTGCATTTTATTACGCTAACATACTTTTGCAGGTATAACACCCCAGATCGAAGGAGACACCTTCTCTGGATCGAACCCATTAGCATGCTGGATCGAAGGAGGCATCTCATCCCTGGATCGAAAGCCATGACCTACATGATCAAAAGACAATCCTCTTCCCTGGATCGAAGGCTACTCACGCCTTACTGTCTGGCCCAATCGAAGCTTCCATTCCCTCTTTGGGTCGAAACTCCTTTTTTTTCCCTGGATCGAAGGATTCCCCTAGTATTTTATTTTCATTGACTTCTTTTTATCTTTTTAATTAACATTAAAATAAAATAAAATAACAAAAACATTAGGCTAGTTTTATTTACTATTAAATTAACTTTGTTAATTAACCTTTTAATTATTTTAACATTTTTCCAAAACTAAAATTAAGTAGATTTAGATCATTTTCCCAAAATAAAATAAAACAACAAAAAGATTTTATTCTTAGGATTTTTAGAGGTTATTTTCAGATTCGTGCGCGTTTATTTTGTTGTAACTGCCTACTGGTTTGTCATAGCTTAAACTAAGACTTTTACACTTTACTGCTTTATTCCCCCAATTTTGGACATGTAAATAATTCCCCTCCCCAAAGCCTTGTAATAGCGTAGGATTTACAATTCCCGCACTTTAAATTCCTGTACATATATTAACTGCTTAGATGTATGCTAACTAGGATTGTATGACAAGATCTATCTTAACTTAAAATCAATCGTAGCTCACCATAACATGTACGAAGATAATATAAACTGAAAATTAACACACTCGCACATACCACTCCTAGGGTACACCTCACTTGGTTGCCTCGAACGTGGTCATTGAGTATAGGAAGTCTTAGAGGTTGCCCTCATATCCAAAGATCAAAGTTGCCTCGAAATGGTTGCCTCGATAAAAAATGATCTAAGACATTAGGGTTACCGCTAAAGCATCCTAACATTGCTTTAGTGACCACACGTCCCTTAACCAAATTGATCCGAAAACTCCAACGACGGTGCTACCTACTCCTCAATAGTGGGATAGCACTATCTAAAGGACATTTGCACAATTTAATTCCTTTTTGAGTAGGTAGATGTTCTTAAAGTACTTGCTCCTTTTAAAATAAAAACAAACTTTTCGCACTTACACTCTCTTCAAAAACCAAACTCTTTTCAAAACCCACAAACACAAAGAAAAGCAAACCTTTTGAAAACATAGTGAGCAAGTACCTAAGAGCCCGTGGATAACCACGGATAGAAAGGGTGCTAATACCTTCCCTTTCTATAATCTACCTCCCGAACCCGAGAAAAATCTCGAAAATAAATTTTTCTGTGCTTTTGTCCTTTCCTTGTTGGATAAAATAAAAGACGGCGGCGACTCTTGCTTACCGCGACATTTTGCGAAAACAAACGCAAACGCGAACCAGCATTCCAAAACAGTCAGTTCTCATTCCCACCGATCACAGAACTGGCGACTCTGCTGGGGAAAGCTCTATAAGTGAGGTGTACCTTAGGATTAGATCACTTGTGTTTTCAATTGTATGCTTTGTATGCTTTAAATTTTGTGGGCTTGTATCGGAGTTCTATAGATACTAACCCGGATCTGGGGTACCCTTTTTAGGTAAGTAGCAGTAAATTGTGAGGGATCTGTCCGGCGTAGACCGACACGGATGAAGCAGTAGCTACATTGGTGTGGCACCTTAGTCTGTACAGATATCCCTTGTGTTGAAACAAAGAGAATATGGGTCTTCTAAGGAGTCATTAAGCACCAACTGACCTTAGAACCTTAAATTGACCAACTTGGCCATAGAACAGTAGCAGTATGCTACACTCATCGAGACTAAACTCTCGCGATGGTTCCGGCCACAAGAAAAGGTTGCTAAGCTGGAATTATGACCGATTGAGGGTAGTCAGTGATATTGAGATCCTCTAGAACCCGGTTACTATTTTTAGGACAGGTTTAAACCAACTAAACTGAAAGAGGGTAATGCCTAAACTCCATGCCAGCCTAAACTTAAGGCTATATGTGTGACTTGTGTGCCTTCAAATCTGAACTACTTGCACATTCTTGTTATCTGACAACATGAGTTCCTTGCAGGTTTTGTTTACAGTCCTTATCCAATAATTTGGACTCATTACAGGGTTTACTTACATCACCTCACACTTTTGCTTAAACGCATAGCATACATAACATCATACCTTAACATTTCCTTAACCATTTCAAGGATCTCAAAGGCCTGTGATGCAGGTTATGGTAAATCAAAAGTCTGGCAAGGGATAAAGGGGATTTATTTTCCTCTAGCCAAGGTTGTCTAGAAATCCAAACACGATAACTTAAGTCAGGGGCTATGACCCACTCGATATGATGAGCTTGACTCTTGAAGAAAGACTCTCAGCAACATGAAGTTCCTTCAATCAAGCTACCAGATTCATATTCTAACAGTTTCTTGTTTACCCCGCGAGATCCTTGAAAACATTGCATACATATATCATGCATATCATTGCATAACAGGTCTCCCAATACAGGTCTCTCATGTTCTCGCTGTTTATTTCAGCAATGGCTTTCCAACAAGACAACCAGGATCTTCATACTCAAGAGACTCAGTTCAGGGAAATCTTCCTAAATCTATCCAAGGGGCAGGAAGAGTTGAGAACACTCCTCATGGGGAATTTGGTCAAGAAAAGTCCTAAAGACAATAAGGACGAACGACTGAAACATCTGCAAGCTGAGGTAGATGCAATGAGAACCCAAATGCTGGGGCAGATGGCTCTTATCCAAGGCTTAGCTCGGGAACAAGAAAAGTTGAGAACCATGATCAACCAGCTTCATCAAGACAGATACAACAACATGAAGCAAACAGTCAAAGTCAGGGACCAAGTCATTGATCAGCCTCCAAGAAGACAAGGATTTGGTTTGGTAAAGAATGGACCTCTCCAAGTTGCTACTACCTCAAGGGTCCAACAACAACCTCACCAAAAACAACAGGTTGATCAGAGTAAGCCCAGAAGGCAATTTACCAAGCTCAACGTGTCGCTGTCTCAAGCTTTACAACACCTATTGAGGTTGAATCTGGTGACGTTAAGGGACCCTCCTAAGAATCCCAACATAGCCTCCACAAGGTACAACCCTGATGAAAGGTGTGCATACCACTCTGACAGTCCAGGACATAACACCAACGACTGTTGGGCTCTGAAGAACAAGATTCAAGACTTGATTGATGCCAAGGAGATCAAGTTTGACTCTCCGGAGACCCCAAATGTGATCACTGCTCCTATGCCAAATCATTGAGAATGCCTTTGTTTCATTTGAATTTTCAAGTTGTAATCTCTTTGTTGTTCAAACAATTATCTATTAATGCCAAACTTTGTTTCATTAATGCATTGCATATGTTTGTCTTGATTTGATACACTCATTTTAATTACATTTAAACTATGCTTTTTACTCACTTTATGACATTCAACTCTTGCTAAAAGTTACAAGCCTTTAGAGGGAGGATGACGAAACAATGCCATAATCTCATACAGTATACTTTTGGACATACCTTGCTGACGATGTACAGGCGTTTCTTTCAAATCCTAAACACTTGAGTTATAAGGAAGATAATCCCTAGTCAACCCCTTCGAGCCAAAGAAGTAGGAGTTTTCTGTTTTAAACACAAATTGAAACCTTTAATTTAAACCTTGGGCAGGGTAGTCTCTCCGTTAATTCAAAAGATGCACCATTGAAGTTGCAAAACTCTCAGTTCATAATACAACGAACGACATCAAAAGCATTCCTCTGGAATCAAAAGACTGTGGTGGTTCCTTATCTCATAGGCAGTCAATCTCTCCAAAAAGAAAAAGGCCCACTGAGCCAAAACCTATAAAGGAGGCTTAAGAAAGTTGGGGCATCCCGCTGACTGTAATCTCGAAAACAGAAACAGTCAGGCAAAAAATTAGGGATAATAAATCAAAAGAACGAGGTCGCTAAAAATCCTCAACAACATGAAAAGTGTTGCAAAGATGTCTGCCTTCAAAAATCCAACTTGTGTGAACCATCACCAAAACGTCGTTCCAAATTCGAATAGAGTTCGACGCACAATTAACTGAGTTTAGGATTGAAGAACATCACGAAGAGCGGGTGGGTGCAAATATACTTTGAGCCTTTATCCTTTGTTTCTTAAACTGTGAACCAAGCCACGTTACAACCCTTCAAAAGTCCTAACTGAAGCATGGGTTAGTTCGAAAGCATACTGTTAAAAAGGTATCCTGACTCCTGTAAGGCTTTGCCCTAAATCTTGTGTTGAATTTGTCTTATAAAAAGTTTTCTGCTAAAAAACGCATTTTTCAAAACTTCGAGACAAGCATAAACTTTGCATTATTTGAATATCACTGTTTGCATTTGGCTATTTGTTTGACAGCGGAGAAATTCACACAACGAATATCCGATGAACGAAAGCCCTCTCAGTGAAAAAAAATCACTTCAAAAAGGATGACACTTCCATTGAAAAATCTCCTATCAACAAAGGGACTTGACATGTCACTATCCAGCACACCTGGGGCAGTCCAGTCAAGATTTCAAGAAATCTCTGAAGAAGTGCAGAGTAACCAGGGGCAAGTCTCCATCTCCGTCACTTGGGGCATTAAACATCAATCTCAGTGAAGGGTTACGTACAATTAAACATTTTCTGGAAATGTCACAAACACTTGCTACAAGGGGCAATGACAAATCCCCCCAGGATCCTTCTCATAAGATGACATCCCAGCAAGGGTTTAATCTCTGAAAACCTTTCCCCAACTGAATCAACCTCAAGAATCCTCGAGGACTTCCCCCAACGAAGATGTCACCTCTCTAGCGGACTGACGACAGGGTTTATTTCCCCAACAACGCCAGGATTCCCCAGCTTGGGTTTGCCTCTCCGACTACTACAAATCAAAGGACCACAACTCCTCTTCCCCAGTAGACTACTCTACAATCCCCAGCAAGTTACTGCGAAACCTGGACCCGACCAGGTATCAGTTCAACTTTGACTCCCCAGTAGAGCAACAGACGACTAAGACTCCTAAACTCTTTTCTCAAGCAGAAATAAACATACTCCCCACAGAGTTTTCAATACCCCCCAACGGAGTTCTCCTCAAACAACAAAGCAGGGATCCCCGGTGGAAACATTTTGAGCAAAGTCCAAGACAAAATTACGCTTCAACAACATTCATAACATATGCATACAAAGTACATATGACACAAATCTCATTTTATTTTGAGAACACCATTACACAATGCATACATCATGACAATGCATACATCATGAAATTGCATACAACTAACTCTTTACCTTTTTAGGAAAGATCAATCAACAGGCAAAGATCATCATCTTCTGAGATCCCTTCTAGAGACAGTTCAGATGCGACCCAGATATGGCTGACATTCTGATACTTATTCAAGATTTCTTCTAGAGACAGTTCAGATGCGACCCATATATGGCTGACATTCTGATACTTATTCCAGATCTCTTCTAGAGATAGTTCAGATGCGACCCAGATATGGCTGACATTCTGATACTTATTCCAGATCCCTTCTAGAGATAGTTCAGATACGACCCAGATATGGTTGACATTCTGATACTTATTCCAGACTCCTTCTAGAGATAGTTCAGATGCGACCCAGATATGGCTGACATTCTGATACTTATTCCAGATTTCTTCTAGAGACAGTTCAGATTCGACCCAGATATGGCTGACATTCTGATACTTATTCCAGACTCCTTCTAGAGACAGTTTAGATGCGATCCAGATATGGCTGACATTCTGATACTTATTCCAGATTTCTTCTAGAGACAGTTCAGATGCGACCCAGATATGGCTGACATTCTGATATTTATTACAGATCCCTTCTAGAGATAGTTCAGATGCGACCCAGATATGACTGACATTCTGATACTTATTTCAAATCCCTTCTAGAGATAGTTCAGATGCGACCCAGATATGGCTGACATTCTGATACTTATTCCAGACTCCTTCTAGAGATAGTTCAAATGCGACCCAGATATGGCTGACATTCTGATACTTATTCCAGATTTCTTCTAGAGACAATTCAGATGCGACCCAGATATGGCTGACATTCTGATACTTATTCCAGACTCCTTCTACAGACAGTTCAGATGCGACCCAGATATGGCTGACATTCTGATACTTATTCCAGATCCCTTCTAGAGATAGTTCAGATGCGACCCAGATATGGCTGACATTCTGATACTTATTCCAATTTCCTTCTAGAGACAGTTCAGATGCGATCCAGATATGGCTGACATTCTGATACTTAATCCAGATCCCTTCTAGAGATAGTTCAGATGCGACCCAAATATGGCTGACATTCTAATACTTATTCCAGATTCCTTCTAGAGACAGTTCAGATGCGATCCAGATATGGCTGACATTCTGATACTTATTCTAGGTTCCTTCTAAAGACAGTTCAGATGCGATCCTGATATGGCTGACATTCTGATACTTATTCCAGATCCCTTCTAGAGATAGTTCAGATGCGACCCAGATATGGCTGACATTCTGATACTTATTCAAGATTCCTTCTAGAGACAGTTCAGATGCGATCCAGATATGGCTGACATTCTTATAATTATTCCAGGTTCCTTCTAGAGACAGTTCAGATGCGATCCAGATATGGCTGACATTCTGATACTTATTCCAGATCCCTTCTAGAGATAGTTCAGATGCGACCCAGATATGGCTGACATTCTGATACTTATTCCAGATCCCTTCTAGAGATAGTTCAGATGCGACCCATATATGACTGACATTCTGATACTTATTTCAGACTCCTTCTAGAGATAGTTCAGATGTGACCCAGTTATGGCTGACATTTTGATACTTATTCCAGATCCCTTCTAGAGACAGTTCAGATGCGACCCAGATATGGCTGACATTCTGATACTTATTCCAGACTCCTTCTAGAGATAGTTCAGATGCGCCCCAGATATGGCTGACATTCTGATACTTATTCCAGACTCCTTCTAGAGACAGTTCAGATGCGACCCCGAAATGGCTGACATTCTGATACTTATTCCAGATCCCTTCTAGAGATAGTTCAGATGCGACCCAGATATGGCTGACATTCTGATACTTATTCCAGATCCCTTCTTGAGATAGTTCAGATGCGACCCAGATATGGCTGACATTCTGATACTTATTCAAGATTCCTTCTAGAGACAGTTCAGATGCGATCCAGATATGGCTGACATTCTTATAATTATTCCAGGTTCCTTCTAGAGACAGTTCAGATGCGATCCAGATATGGCTGACATTCTGATACTTATTCCAGATCCCTTCTAGAGATAGTTCAGATGCGACCCAGATATGGCTGACATTCTGATACTTATTCCAGATCCCTTCTAGAGATAGTTCAGATGCGACCCATATATGGCTGACATTCTGATACTTATTTCAGACTCCTTCTAGAGATAGTTCAGATGTGACCCAGTTATGGCTGACATTTTGATACTTATTCCAGATCCCTTCTAGAGACAGTTCAGATGCGACCCAGATATGGCTGACATTCTGATACTTATTCCAGACTCCTTCTAGAGATAGTTCAGATGCGCCCCAGATATGGCTGACATTCTGATACTTATTCCAGACTCCTTCTAGAGACAGTTCAGATGCGACCCCGAAATGGCTGACATTCTGATACTTATTCCAGATCCCTTCTAGAGATAGTTCAGATGCGACCCAGATATGGCTGACATTCTGATACTTATTCCAGATCCCTTCTTGAGATAGTTCAGATGCGACCCAGATATGGCTGACATTCTGATACTTATTCCAGATTCCTTCTAGAGATAGTTCAGATGCGACCTAGATATAGCTGATATTCTGATACTTATTCCAGATTCCTTCTAGAGATAGTTCAGATGCGACCCAGATATGGCTGACATTCTGATACTTATTCCAGATTCCTTCTAGAGATAGTTCAGATGCGACCCAGATATGGCTGACATTCTGATACTTATTCCAGATTCCTTCTAGAGATAGTTCAGATGCGACCCAGATATGGATGACATTCTGATACTTATTCCAAATTCCTTCTAGAGACGGTTCAGATGCGACCCAGATATGGCTGACATTCTGATACTTATTACAAATTCCTTATAGAGATAATTCAGATGCGACCCAGATATGGCTGACATTCTGATACTTATTCCAGATTCCTTCTAGAGACGGTTCAGATGCGATCCAGATATGGCTGACATTCTGATACTTATTCCAGACTCATTCAAATTACAGTCCAGATACGATCCAGATTCGGATGACATTTTGTCACTCATTCAAATTACAGTCCAGATACGATCCAGATTTGGATGACATTCTGTCACTCATTCAAATTACAGTCCAGATTCGGATGACATTCTGTCACTCATTCAAATTACAGTCCAAATACGATCCAGATTCGGATGTCATTCTGTCACTAATTCAAATTACAGTCCAGATACGATCCAGATACGCTTCAGATGCAGACACAATTCTGAAAGTCATCCAGACTCAACTCTATTCTCCAGCAGCTCCACGATTTATTTTCCCTAGCTAAAACCTTACATTTCCATGCATCATGATACATGCATATATGCATCATACCATACAGTCTTATTTATGTTGAGAACATCATTGCTTGATCCATATCATGCATTGCATATGACTGACCTTTACCTTTCAGGAAAGATGCAGTTAAATTCTCAATTAAGTCAATGGAGACAACTCGTCAATGGAGACACCCCGTCAAAAGAGACAACCCGTCAACAAAGACAAAACCACCTACCAACAATCTCTAAATGGCATCTGTAAACCCATTCCCGACATCACAATGCTGATACTACACCATGCGACTGCAAATTTCTGGGCACTCTAGTGTTCAATTATCTTCCACCTTCGGATCACGAAAGGCTCGAAAGCCAATCTATATCCTCAGGTTTAAGAAAATTGAACAGGGGCAACTGTTGTACCCCAAAATTTGCCCTCTCATGTTTTCCAAAGTCTTCCCCCCTGCATGGTTGATCAAAAACTCTTGCCTAAGGAAAAGGAAAATTTTTGAGTGGTGCTTTAAGTACATTTCGATTGGCATTCTGAAAGACCCTTCGATTGGCATTCTGAAGGAGCACTTCGATTGGCATTCTGAAAGATCCTTCGATTGGCATTCTGAAGGAGCATTTCGATTGGCATTCTGAAGGAGCATTTCGATTGGCATTCTGAAGGAGCACTTCGATTGGCATTCTGAAAAACCCTTCGATTGGCATTCTGAAGGAGCATTTCGATTGGCATTCTGAAGGAGCACTTCGATTGGCATTCTGAAAGATCCTTCGATTGGTATTCTGAAGGAGCACTTTGATTGGCATTCTGAAAGACCCTTCAATTGGTATTCTGAAGGAGCACTTCGATTAGCATGAAACAGCACCTTTCGATTGGCCTGTTAGCAAAGCCTTTCGATTGGAACTTTAATTAGTATCCTTCGATTGATCTTTGGACAAGGGCCATTCGAAGGAGGTCATCAAAAGGGCGCTCAATTCAAAAGTGTCCAGGTTCATTCAAGAGACACGAATGTTTCAAAAAAGGAAAACTTTTAATGTGTCCGTTTCTTGTCTCATGGCATTTAATGGCCTGTTTAATGGTTGTCGCTTGCCATTACTGCACCCTCACACCCCTATAAATACAGAGGCCAACATATATATCCAGGACACGAAAAAACACACGAAAAAATACACAACAGGAGAACAAAAAACATTGGAGAGGCGCTGCCCATACAATCCTTCAAAGGTTGTCAGAATTTTCCAAGCCAAAGCAGTCCTTCAGATCAAAGGTGCCCACGCCCAGAAGCCCTCAGATCAAAAGTGCCTACATCCAGGAAGTGCCCAGATCGAAGGTGCCTACATCTAGGAAACGCCCAAATTAAAAGTCCAGTTTGCTGGTAAGAAAGGATAAACTTTCCAACCTCATATTTGCATAATACATCCATATTGGTTGTTACCTTTGATTTTCTATCCTAGACAGGATCAAGAGGCCTGGGTTTGGAACTCAGGCCATGTCCATCGTTTGCTAATATTTGCTGCAGACATAGCCTGAAGAGACCCAGCAAGCGCAGGATCAAAGGGCCTGGGGTTCAATACCCAGGCCCTGCATTTTATTACGCTAACATACTTTTGCGGGTATAACACCCCAGATCGAAGGAGACACCTTCTCTGGATCGAACCCATTAGCATGCTGGATCGAAGGAGGCATCTCATTCCTGGATCGAAAGCCATAACCTCCATGATCAAAAGACAATCCTCTTCCCTGGATCGAAGGCTACTCACGCCTTATTGTCTGGCCCAATCGAAGCTTCCATTCCCTCCCTGGGTCGAAACTCCTTTTTTTTCCCTGGATCGAAGGATTCCCCTAGTATTTTATTTTCATTGACTTCTTTTTATCTTTTTAATTAACATTAAAATAAAAAAAATAACAAAAACATTAGGATAGTTTTATTTTCTATTAAATTAACTTTTTTAATTAACATTTTAATTATTTTAACATTTTTCCAAAACTAAAATTAAGTAGATTTAGATCATTTTCCCAAAATAAAATAAAACAACAAAAAGATTTTATTCTTAGGATTTTTAGAGGTTATTTTCAGATTCGTGTGCGTTTATTTTGTTGTAACTGCCTACTGATTTGTAATAGCTTAAACTAAGACTTTTACACTTTACTGCTTTATTCCCCCAATTTTGGACATGTAAATAATCCCCCTCCCCAAAGCCTTGTAATAGCGTAGGATTTACAATTCCCGCACTTTAAATTCCTGTACATATATTAACTGCTTAGATGTATGCTAACTAGGATTGTATGACAAGATCTATCTTAACTTAAAATCAACCGTAGCTCACCATAACATGTACGAAGATAATATAAACTGAAAATTAACATACTCACACATACCACTCCTAGGGTACACCTCACTTGGTTGCCTCGAACGTGGTCATTGAGTATAGGAAGTCTTAGAGGTTGCCCTCCTGTCCAAAGATCAAAGTTGCCTCGAAATGGTTGCCTCGATAAAAAATGATCTAAGACATTAGGGTTACCGCTAAAGCATCCTAACATTGCTTTAGTGACCACACGTCCCTTAACCGAATTGACCCGAAAACTCCAACGACGGTGCTACCTACTCCTCAATAGTGGGATAGCATTATCTAAAGGACATTTGCACAATTTAATTCCTTTTTGAGTAGGTAGATGTTCTTAAAGTACTTGCTCCTTTTAAAACAAAAACAAACTTTTCGCACTTACACTCTCTTCAAAAACCAAACTCTTTTCAAAACCCACAAACACAAAGAAAAGCAAACCTTTTGAAAACATAGTGAGCAAGTACCTAAGAGCCCGTGGATAACCACAGATAGAAAGGGTGCTAATACCTTCCCTTTCTATAATCTACCTCCTGAACCCGAGAAAAATCTCGTAAAGGAATTTTTATGTGCTTTTGTCCTTTCCTTGTTGGATAAAATAAAAGACGGTGGTGACTCTTGCTTACCGCGACATTTTGCAAAAACAAACGCAAACGTGAACCAGCATTCCAAAACAGTCAGTTCTCATTCCCACCGATCACAGAACTGGAGACTCTGCTGGGGAAAGCTCTATAAGTGAGGTGTACCTTAGGACTAGATCACTTGTGTTTTAAATTGTATGCTTTGTATGCTTTAAATTTTTTGGGCTTGTATCGGAGTTCTATAGATCCTAACCCGGATCTGGGGTACCCTTTTTAGGTAAGTAGCAGTAAACTATGAGGGATCTGTCTGGCGTAGACCGACATGGATGAAGCAGTAGCTACATTGGTGTGGCACCTTAGTCTGTATCGATATCCCTTGTGTTGAAACGAGGAGAATATGGGTCTTCTAAGGAGTCATTAAGCACCAACTGACCTTAGAACCTTAAATTGACCAACTTGGCCATAGAACAGTAGCAGTATGCTACACTCATTGAGACTAAACTCTCGCGATGGTTCTGGCCGCAAGAAAAGGTTGCTAAGCTGGAATTATGATCGATTGAGGGTAGTCAGTGATATTGAGATTCTCTAGAACCCGGTTACTATTTTTAGGACAGGTTTAAACCAACTAAACTGAAAGAGGGTAATGCATAAACTCCATGCCAGCCTAAACTTAAGGCTATATGTGTGACTTGTGTGCCTTCAAATCTGAACTACTTGCACATTCTTGTTATCTGACAATATGAGTTCCTTGCAGGTTTTGTTTACAGTCCTTATCCAATAATTTGGACTCATTACAGGGTTTACTTACATCACCTCACACTTTTGCTTAAACGTATAGCATACATAACATCATACCTTACCATTTCCTTAACCATTTCAAGGATCTCAAAGGTCTGTGATACAGGTTATGGTAAATCAAAAGTCTGGCAAGGGGCAAAGGGGATTTATTTTCCTCTAGCCAAGGTTGTCTAGAAATCCAAACACGATAACTTGAGTCAGGGGCTATGACCCACTCGATATGGTGAGCTTGACTCTTGAAGAAGGACTCTCAGCAACATGAAGTTCCTTCAATCAAGCTACCAGATTCAGATTCTAACAGTTTCTTGTTTACCCCGCGAGATCCTTGAAAACATTGCATACATATATCATACATATCATTGAATAACAGGTCTCCCAATACAGGTCTCTCATGTTCTCGTTGTTTATTTCAGCAATGGCTTTCCAACAAGACAACCAGGATCTTCATACTCAAGAGACTCAGTTCATGGAAATCTTCCTAAACCTATCCAAGGGGCAGGAAGAGTTGAGAACACTCCTCATGGGGAATTTGGTCAAGAAAAGTCCTGAAGACAATAAGGATGAACGGCTGAAACATCTGCAAGCTGAGGTAGATGCAATGAGATCCCAAATGCTGGGGCAGATGGCTCTTATCCATGGCTTAGCTCGGGAACAAGAAGAGTTGAGAACCATGATCAACCAGCTTCATCAAGACAGATACAACAACATGAAGCAAACAGTCAAAGTCAGGGACCAAGTCATTGATCAGCCTCCAAGAAGACAAGGGTTTAGTTTGGTAAAGAATGGACCTCTCCAAGTTGTTACTACCTCAAGGGTCCAACAACAACCTCACCAAAAACAACAGGTTGATCAGAGTAAGCCCAGAAGGCAATTTACCAAGCTCAACGTGTCGCTGTCTCAAGCTTTACAACACCTATTGAGGTTGAATCTGGTGACGTTAAGGTACCCTCCTAAGAATCCCAACATAGCCTCCACAAGCTACAACCCTGATGAAAGGTGTGCATACCACTCTGACAGTCCAGGACATAACACCAACGACTGTTGGGCTCTGAAGAACAAGATTCAAGACTTGATTGATGCCAAGGAGATCAAGTTTGACTCTCCGGAGACCCCAAATGTGATCACTGCTCCTATGCCAAATCATTGAGAATGCCTTTGTTTCATTCGAATTTTCAAGTTGTAATCTCTTTGTTGTTCAAACAATTATCTATTAATGCCAAACTTTGTTTCATTAATGCATTGCATATGTTTGTCTTGATTTTATACACTCATTTTAATTACATTTAAACTATGCTTTTTACTCACTTTATGACATTCAACTCTTGCTAAAAGTTACAAGCCTTTAGAGGGAGGATGACGAAACAATTCCATAATCTCATACAGTATGCTTTTGGACAGACCTTGCTGACGATGTACAGGCATTTCTTTCAAATCCTAAACATTGGAGTTATAAGGAAGATAATCCCTAGTCAACCCCTTCGAGCCAAAGAAGTAGGAGTTTCCTGTTTTAAACACAAATTGAAACCTTTAATTTAAACCTGGGGCAGGGTAGTCTCTCAGTTAATTCAAAAGATGCACCATTGAAGTCGCAAAACTCTCAGTTCATAATACAACGAACGACATCAAAAGCATTCCTCTGGAATCAAAAGACAGTGGTGGTTCCTTATCTCATAGGCAGTCAATCTCTCCAAAAAGAAAAAGGCCCACTGAGCCAAAATCTATAAAGGAGGCTTAAGAAAGCTGGGGCATCCCGCTGACTGTAATCTCGAAAACAGAAACAGTCAGGCAAGAAATTAGGGATAATAAATCAAAAGAACGAGGTCGCTAAAAATCCTCAACAACATGAAAAGTGTTGCAAAGATGACTGCCTTCAAAAATCCAACTTGTGTGAACCATCACCAAAACATCGTTCCAAATTCGAATAGAGTTCGACGCACAATTAACTGAGTTTAGGATTGAAGAACATCACGAAGAGCGGGTGGATGCAAATATACTTTGAGCCTTTATCCTTTGTTTCTTAAACCGTGAACCAAGTCACGTTACAACCTGTTGTACCCCAAAATTTGCCCTGCCATTTCCTCAACATTTTCTCACCACAAGACCCTTGGAGTTCAAGATCCAACTAGGGTTTCCTCTGCTCAAGACTTCTCCTTGCACTGTTGACCCAAATTAGGGTTTGTGTTTGCACAAAGATGTTTTGACCTAAAATGCCTAGATGACTTTCATGCTTCATATTGGACTCCCAAGTTTATCCATACCAAGTTTCAAGCCTTGATTCCAATCTTTGCCTAGTCAATTGGACAGTTGACCTAGAAATCAACTGTATTGGGGAAAAAGTCAACTGTGGCCAATTGACAGTCAAACCTCATGATTTTTGACCCACATCAATATTATGAACTCATATGAACCATTTGGTTAAGTTTGGATCACAATTCCACAAGAAATTTGATCAGATCACCAAAAGGGTAAAATGGTCATTTTTAGGGTTTTGACTGCACAAAGGAAATTTTTGACTGTTTGACTTAGCCAATGGCAAACCAAGCTCACATATGGACTCAAGGACCCAATATCATTGTCTTGACATGTTCAACAAGTTCAAAAGATCCCAAATGCACAAGATTGACATATGAATTTTCCAGTCAATTGATCATTTTTTGACTGTATACTGAAAAGTCAAACTTTGACTTTTTGGTCAAAATCAAGTGTCAAGATTCATTTTTCATCAAAACATGTCAAAACATGAAACTTGTTCATCAAGAAATCAAAAATCACAAATTAAGGTTTGAAATGAAGAATTTTCATAACTTAGAATTTTTCTAAGTTATGAAAATCCCTAATTTTTTCCTAACTTGGCCCCACTTTTTCACCAAGATGCATTTGGATTCAAACAAAAGTCAAAACATGAAAGTTGTAGTCCATTGCAAAATCTACAACTTTGATTCACAAAGTTTCCTCAAAAAAATCTTGTAGCTCAAGTTATGATTTTTGGAACAAGGGTGCAAAACATTCTTAACTTAGAAAAATTTTGACCTATTCTAGGCAGGATTTTTGCCTAACTTCATGGCAACTTTTCACATGATTCCACTTGGAATTTCAACTTGCATTACAAATATGGATTGTGGTATACATTACAAGCTTTCCAAAATGTCCAAGAACTCATCAAACAACCTTGTGGTTAGGGAGAATCGAATTTGGCAATATAGGCAAAACTCACTTTGCTCATGGCCAATTTTCATGTTCATACACTTAGGCATTTTTGAACTCAGCTTGCACTCCTAGATTACAGGCCACAAATCTCATTTACACTCATAAATTCAATGCTAATCCATTGTGCCAAGACATTATTTTGCTCATTTGGTCATTACATGGAAGTTTAAGCCATAAATGGAAAAAGCATTTTATCTATTCTTGAAAAGATTAACTTTATGTCAAATTTGCAATCCAAGTAGTACAAGAAAAATCTCTTTGGCACAAGTTATTGAGCTAATCCCACTGATCAAGGGCAAGTTTAGCAGCACATTAGAGGGGCCTAGAGGAGCCTGTACCAGCACTTGGCATTTTGACTTACATTACAAGAAACTTGGCATTTTGTAACACCAACACACATTGCTGCAACCACAAGCTTAGACAAACTTCTTGAGCATCTTCCAAACATCCAACCTGACCTAAAACACGAGCCTATCACCTTCAATATCTCCCCATTCACAGAAACACCATAAAACTGCAAAAACAGGGCATAAGCTGCAGTTTGAATCCCATAGCTCAATCCACTCGTGCATTTTCATCCAAACCAGTTCAAACACATTCCCTACCATCCATACAAACTGTCCCAAGCATTGGAAGTAGACTGTAACACCTCTAACCAGTTTTTCCATTTTCACTTTTCTCTCTTGCAGGTTGACTTTTGCAGCTTGATATAGCAAGATTCAAAGCACACCAAGCATTGGAATAGCATCCCTGGACATCAAGCAAGTTATACAAATCCTTACCTTGCCTTGAAAGTACCTCCATTGCCAAGCACGATCCAAGCTGAACAGGTAAGTTCATGGATCTCTATCTCTCAATCTAGGAAGAGTTAGGCTTAGATTTATGAATGAAAAATGTCATGCTCATGGCCCTGAAACTATACATATCTTCACTTTCCATTTATATTGCATATGCTGAGAGTATTTTGAATCTGAACATTGATAAAAACTTAGGTCAAGAATTAGGGATGGAGAAACTCTCTCTCATTTCTGAGAGTTAGGTTAAGTTTTTTATATGTCTGGATTCGTGGTTCAATGCTTAACATTTTTCATGTTATGAGTTTGTGCTGAAAATCAAAGAATCAAGAGATAGCAAGCAGGGAAGAAAAGGCGCATTTTTTTCAAATGTTGTTGTCTGAAGGTTGAAGACAACCTTTCATGGGTTGGGCCTGTGATTTTTCTTCTTTTTACACCACATTCTCACATATGCACCCCCTTGGCCCATTGCATTTTATTTTTATTATTTTTGACTTTTGATTTTTGTTTCTGATTCATTTATTTTATTTAAGCATGAAAAAATATTAAAATTATTTTTCTCACATTTTTACATTTTTATTTGATATTTATTTGATTTTATTTAGTTTTGTACATAAAATAAACATAATACTTTTATTTAAGATAACTAAAAATAATGCAAATATTTTTACTTTCTGATTTTATTTTATTTTACCCTTTTGAAAACATTTTATAAAAAAATATACTCTTTTTTTTTGTAAATATTAAATACTTAATTTTTGTATATATTTAATATATTTGATAAATAATGTAAATACTTATATATTTATTAGTATATTTAGGTTTAAAACATAGAAAATAATACATTTTTATTTTTATTAATATTTAACTTGAAAATCATTTTTTGACAATATACTTTCTTTTTTTTATTTTTTATTTATTTTTTACACATAATTAATAAATATTGTATATAATACTTAATAAATAATTAATGCCTTTTATTTAGCAAAATTAGGATTTTTGCCCTAAACATGAAAATATTCAAAAAAAATTAACTTTATTTTAAATTATTTTTATTTTATTTGTGAATAAAATATACACTTACACAAAAATACCTTCACATATATATTGCTTTATCCTTATATATCTTTACATTTACATTTGCGCAATTCAATTTGGTTGTAAATATTGGACATTATCCTCCTATGAAGTCTCATCCCCATTTGAACATTTGTACCCCCATCCCATATATTGTGTTGTAATAACTTAGGACCTTTTATTTTTCGCATTTAAAATCTTTCTAATTATGCCATGTTAGAATTAGGGTTTTGTATGCAAATCAAAAACAACAAATAGTTTGACCTAAATTCAAGATAAACAAGCATGAAAATGGACAACACTAATCACACTTGCACCCCCTAGGGTATTCCACTTGTTGCCTTCAATAATGGGCCATATTGCATGTTAGGTATCTTTGGAAAAAACAAATCAAATCAAATGATCATAGTCCCTCGATGACGCTTTCAAAAGTTGCCTAAAAATGATCATGGTCCCTTAAAGAGAAATTGCCCAAAGATACTTGGCACCATTGCAATCATGGTCTAAACAATGACCCGCGCCTGTCCCGTTCACATCCTAACACAAGATTGTCCATCAAATACAATAGTGGAACAAAATTGTTAAAAGGGTTAAAATATAGAAAAGATCTTTGAGAAATTTAGGGTAGATAACTCTTGGTTACTTGCCAACTTGCAAAACAAAAAAACACTTGCCTATTTTTCAAAACCACACATCACAACACACTTTTAAAACAACTTTTAAAAACATGGAAAACCTTTTCAAAAGACATACACCTTTGTATACATCCCAACATGGATCATTACAAAGGTTGCCACCACATTGGCCTCTTTTCAAAACATTTTCAAAGCCCACACACAAAGCACCATTTCAAACAATTGAAAATCAAGGCAAGTTGATCTAAGCAAGTAACTAAGAGCCCATGGATAACCATGGATAGAAAGGGTGCTAATACCTTCCCTTTCTATAATCTACTCCCCGAACCCAAGAAAACATCTCGAAGGTTTTTGTTGTGCTTTTTAACCTTTCCTGAGGATAAAATAAAAAGTCGGTGGCGACTCTTGCTCAACCGAAACATTTGCGAAAACAAACGCAAAACCCCAAGTCAGTTCTCCCACCGTATCACACAACCCTTCAAAAGTCCTAACTGAAGCATGGGTTAGTTCGAAAGCATACTGTTACAAAAGGTATCCTGACTCCTGTAAGGCTTTGCCCTAAATCTTGTGTTGAATTTGTCTTATAAAAAGTTTTCTGCTAAAAAACGCATTTTTCAAAACTTCGAGACAAGCATAAACTTTGCATTATTTAAATATCACTGTTTGCATTTGGCTATTTGTTTGACAGCGGAGAAATTCACACAACAAATATCCGATGAACGAAAGCCCTCTCAGTGAAAAAAATCACTTCAAAAAGGATGACACTTCCATTGACAAATCTCCTATCAACAAAGGGACTTGACATGTCACTATCCAGCGCACCTGGGGCAGTCTAGTCAAGATTTCAAGAAATCTCTGAAGAAGTGCAGAGTAACCAGGGGCAAGTCTCCATCTCCGTCACTTGGGGCATTAAACATCAATCTCAGTGAAGGGTTACGTACAATTAAACATTTTCTGGCAATGTCACAAACACTTGCTACAAGGGACAATGACAAATCCCCCTAGGATCCTTCTCATAGGATGACATCCCAGCAAGGGTTTAATCTCTGAAAACCTTTCCCCAACTGAATCAACCTCAAGAATCCTCGAGGACTTCCCCCAACGAAGATGTCACCTCTCTAGCGGACTGACGACAGGGTTTATTTCCCCAACAACGCCAGGATTCCCCAGCTTGGGTTTGCCTCTCCGACTACTACAAATCAAAGGACCACAACTCCTCTTCCCCAGTAGACTACTCTACAATCCCCAGCAAGTTACTGCGAAACCTGGACCCGATCAGGTATCAGTTCAACTTTGACTCCCCAGTAGAGCAACGGACGACTAAGACTCCTAAACTCTTTTCTCAAGCAGAAATAAACATACTCCCCACAGAGTTTTCAAACCCCCCAACGGAGTTCTCCTCAAACAACAAAGCAGGGATCCCCGGTGGAAACATTTTGAGCAAAGTCCAAGACAAAATTACGCTTCAACAACATTCATAACATATGCATACAAAGTACATATCACACAAATCTCATTTTATTTTGAGAACACCATTACACAATGCATACATCATGACAATGCATACATCATGAAATTGCATACAACTAACTCTTTACCTTTTCAGGAAAGATCAATCAACAGGAAAAGATCATCATCTTCTGAGATCCCTTCTAGAGACAGTTCAGATGCGACCCAGATATGGCTGACATTCTGATACTTATTCCAGATTTCTTCTAGAGACAGTTCAGATGCGACCCAGATATGGCTGACATTCTGATACTTATTCCAGATCCCTTCTAGAGATAGTTCAGATGCGACCCAGATATGGCTGACATTCTGATACTTATTCCAGATCCCTTCTAGAGATAGTTCAGATGCGACCCAGATATGGCTGACATTCTGATACTTATTCTCGATTCCTTCTAGAGATAGTTCAGATGCGACCCAGATGTGGCTGACATTCTGATACTTATTCCAGATTTCTTCTAGAGACAGTTCAGATGCGACCCATATATGGCTGACATTCTGATACTTATTCTAGGTTCCTTCTAGAGACAGTTCAGATGCGATCCAGATATGGCTGACATTCTGATACTTATTCCAGATCACTTCGAGAGATAGTTCAGATGCGACCCAGATATGGCTGACATTCTGATACTTATTCCAGATTCCTTCTAGAGACAGTTCAGATGCGATCCAGATATGGCTGACATTCTGATACTTATTCCAGGTTCCTTCTAGAGACAGTTCAGATGCGACCCAGATATGGCTGACATTCTGATACTTATTCCAGATTCCTTCTAGAGACAGTTCAGATGCGATCCAGATATGGCTGACATTCTGATACTTATTCCAGGTTCCTTCTAGAGACAGTTCAGATGCGATCCAGATATGGCTGACATTCTGATACTTATTCCAGATCCCTTCTAGAGATAGTTCAGATGCGACCCAGATATGGCTGACATTCTGATACTTATTCCAGATCCCTTCTAGAGATAGTTCAGATGCGACCCAGATATGGCTGACATTCTGATACTTATTCCAGACTCCTTCTAGAGATAGTTCAGACGCGACCCAGATATGGCTGACATTCTGATACTTATTCCAGACTCCTTCTAGAGACAGTTCAGATGCGACCCAGAAATGGCTGACATTCTGATACTTATTCCAGATTCCTTCTAGAGATAGTTCAGATGCGACCCAGATATGGCTTACATTCTGATACTTATTCCAGATCCCTTCTAGAGATAGTTCAGATGCGACCCAGATATGGCTGACATTCTGATACTTATTCTAGATTCCTTCTAGAGATAGTTCAGATGCGACCTAGATATGGATGATATTCTGATACTTATTCTAGATTCCTTCTAGAGATAGTTCAGATGCGACCCAGATATGGCTGACATTCTGATACTTATTCCAGATTCCTTCTAGAGATAGTTCAGATGCGACCCAGATATGGCTGACATTCTAATACTTATTCCAGATTCCTTCTAGAGATAGTTCAGATGCGACCCAGATATGGCTGACATTCTGATACTTATTCCAGATTCCTTCTAGAGACGGTTCAGATGCGACCCAGATATGGTTGACATTCTGATACTTATTCCAGATTCCTTCTAGAGATAATTCAGATGCGACCCAGATATGGCTGACATTCTGATACTTATTCCAGATTCCTTCAAGAGACGATTCAGATGCGATCCAGATATGGCTGACATTTTGATACTTATTCCAGATCCCTTCTAGAGATAGTTCAGATGCGACCCAGATATGGCTGACATTCTGATACTTATTCCAGATTCCTTCTAGAGACAGTTCAGATGCGATCCAGATATGGCTGACATTCTAATACTTATTCCAGGTTCCTTCTAGAGACAGTTCAGATGCGATCCAGATATGGCTGACATTCTGATACTTATTCCAGATCCCTTCTAGAGATAGTTCAGATGCGACCCAGATATGGCTGACATTCTGATACTTATTCCAGATTCCTTCTAGAGACAGGTCAGATGCGATCCAGATATGGCTGACATTCTAATACTTATTCCAGGTTCCTTCTAGAGATAGTTCAGATGCGATCCAGATATGGCTGACATTCTGATACTTATTCCAGATCCCTTCTAGAGATAGTTCAGATGCGACCCAGATATGGCTGACATTCTGATACTTATTCCAGATCCCTTCTAGAGATAATTCATATGTGACCCAGATATGGCTGACATTTTGATACTTATTCCAGACTCCTTCTAGAGATAGTTCCTTTGCGACCCAGATATGGCTGACATTCTGATACTTATTCCATATCCCTTCTAGAGATAGTTCAGATGCGACCCAGATATGGCTGACATTCTGATACTTATTCCAGACTCCTTCTAGAGACAGTTCAGATGCGACCCAGAAATGGCTGACATTCTGATACTTATTCCAGATTCCTTCTAGAGATAGTTCAGATGCGACCCAGATATGGCTTACATTCTGATACTTATTCCAGATCCCTTCTAGAGATAGTTCAGATGCGACCCAGATATGGCTGACATTCTGATACTTATTCCAGATCCCTTCTAGAGATAGTTCAGATGCGACACAGATAAGGCTGACATTCTGATACTTATTCCAGATTCCTTCTAGAGATAGTTCAGATGCGACCTAGATATGGCTGATATTCTGATAATTATTCCAGATTCCTTCTAGAGATAGTTCAAATGCGACCCAGATATGGCTGACATTCTGATACTTATTCCAGATTCCTTCAAGAGACGATTCAGATGCGATCCAGATATGGCTGACATTTTGATACTTATTCCAGATCCCTTCTAGAGATAGTTCAGATGCGACCCAGATATGGCTGACATTCTGATACTTATTCCAGATTCCTTCTAGAGACAGTTCAGATGCGATCCAGATATGGCTGACATTCTGATACTTATTCCAGGTTCCTTCTAGAGACAGTTCAGATGCGATCCAGATATGGCTGACATTCTGATACTTATTCCAGATCCCTTCTAGAGATAGTTCAGATGCGACCCAGATATGGCTGACATTCTGATACTTATTCCAGATCCCTTCTAGAGATAATTCAGATGTGACCCAGATATGGCTGACATTCTGATACTTATTCCAGACTCCTTTTAGAGATAGTTCAGATGCGACCCAGATATGGATGACATTCTGATACTTATTCCAGATCCCTTCTAGAGATAGTTCAGATGCGACCCAGATATGGCTGACATTCTGATACTTATTCCAGATCCCTTCTAGAGATAGTTCAGATGCGACCCAGATATGGCTGACATTCTGATACTTATTCCAGACTCCTTCTAGAGATAGTTCATATGCGACCCAGATATGGCTGACATTCTGATACTTATTCCAGATCCCTTCTAGAGATAGTTCAGATGCGACCCAGATATGGCTGACATTCTGATACTTATTCCAGACTCCTTCTAGAGATAGTTCAGATGCGACCCAGATATGGCTGACATTCTGATACTTATTCCAGACTCCTTCTAGAGACAGTTCAGATGCGACCCAGATATGGCTGACATTCTGATACTTATTCCAGATTCCTTCTAGAGATAGTTCAGATGCGACCCAGATATGGCTGACATTCTGATACTTATTCCAGACTCCTTCTAGAGATAGTTCAGATTTGACCCAGATATGGCTGACATTCTGATACTTATTCCAGACTCCTTCTAGAGACAGTTCAGATGCGACCCAGATATGGCTGACATTCTGATACTTATTCCAGATTCCTTCTAGAGATAGTTCAGATGCGACCCAGATATGGCTGACATTCTGATACTTATTCCAGATCCCTTCTAGAAATAGTTCAGATGCGACCCAGATATGGCTGACATTCTGATACTTATTCCAGATTCCTTCTAGAGATAGTTCAGATGCGACCCAGATATGGCTGACATTCTGATACTTATTCCAAATTCCTTCTAGAGACGGTTCAGATGCGACCCAGATATGGCTGACATTCTGATACTTATTCCAGATTCCTTCTAGAGATAATTCAGATGCGACCCAGATATGGCTGACATTCTGATACTTATTCCAGATTCCTTCTAGAGACGATTCAGATGCGATCCAGATATGGCTGACATTCTGATACTTATTCCAGATCCCTTCTAGAGACAGTTATGATGCGACCCAGATATGGCTGACATTCTGATACTTATTCCAGACTCCTTCTAGAGACAGTTCAGATGCGACCCAGATATGGCTGACATTTTGATACTTATTCCAGATTCCTTCTAGAGATAGTTCAGATGCGACCCAGATATGGCTGACATTCTGATACTTATTCCAGACTCCTTCTAGAGATAGTTCAAATGCGACCCAGATATGGCTGACATTCTGATACTTATTCCAGACTCCTTCCAGAGACAGTTCAGATGCGACCCAGATATGGCTGACATTCTGATACTTATTCCAGATTCCTTCTAGAGATAGTTCAGATGCGACCCAGATATGGCTGACATTCTGATACTTATTCCAGATCCCTTCTAGAGATAGTTCAGATGCGACCCAGATATGGCTGACATTCTGATACTTATTCCAGATCCCTTCTAGAGATAGTTCAGATGCGACCCAGATATGGCTGACATTCTGATACTTATTCCAGACTCCTTTTAGAGATAGTTCAGATGCGACCCAGATATGGCTGACATTCTGATACTTATTCCAGATCCCTTCTAGAGATAGTTCAGATGCGACCCAGATATGGCTGACATTCTGATACTTATTCCAGATCCCTTCTAGAGATAGTTCAGATGCGACCCAGATATGGCTGACATTCTGATACTTATTCCAGACTCCTTCTAGAGATAGTTCATATGCGACCCAAATATGGCTGACATTCTGATACTTATTCCAGATCCCTTCTAGAGACAGTTCAGATGAGACCCAGATATGGCTGACATTCTGATACTTATTCCAGACTCCTTCTAGAGATAGTTCAGATGCGACCCAGATATGGCTGACATTCTGATACTTATTCTAGACTCCTTCTAGAGACAGTTCAGATGCGACCCAGATATGGCTGACATTCTGATACTTATTCCAGATTCCTTCTAGAGATAGTTCAGATGCGACCCAGATATGGCTGACATTCTGATACTTATTCCAGATCCCTTCTAGAGATAGTTCAGATGCGACCCAGATATGGCTGACATTCTGATACTTATTCCATATTCCTTCTAGAGATAGTTCAGATGCGACCCAGATATGGCTGACATTCTGATACTTATTCCAGATTCCTTCTAGAGATAGTTCAGATGCGACCCAGATATGGCTGACATCCTGCTACTTATTCCAGATTCCTTCTATAGATAGTTCAGATACGACCCAGATATGGCTGACATTCTGATACTTATTCCAGATTCCTTCTAGAGATAGTTCAGATGCGACCCAGATATGGCTGACATTCTGATACTTATTCCAAATTCCTTCTAGAGACGGTTCAGATGCGACCCAGATATGGCTGACATTCTGATACTTATTCCAGATTCCTTCTAGAGATAATTCAGATGCGACCCAGATATGGCTGAGATTCTGATACTTATTCCAGATTCCTTCTAGAGACGATTCAGATGCGATCCAGATATGGCTGACATTCTGATACTTATTCCAGATCCCTTCTAGAGATAGTTCAGATGCGACCCAGATATGGCTGATATTCTGATACTTATTCCAGATTCCTTCTAGAGACAGTTCAGATGCGATCCAGATATGGCTGACATTCTGATACTTATTCCAGGTTCCTTCTAGAGACAGTTCAGATGCGATCCAGATATGGCTGACATTCGTATAATTATTCCAGATCCCTTCTAGAGATAGTACAGATGCGACCCAGATATGGTTGACATTCTGATACTTATTCCAGATCCCTTCTAGAGATAGTTCAGATGCGACCCAGATATGGCTGACATTCTGATACTTATTCCAGACTCCTTCTAGAGATAGTTCAGATGCGACCCAGATATGACTGACATTCTGATACTTATTCCAGATCCCTTCTAGAGATAGTTCAGATGCGACCCAGATATGGTTGACATTCTGATACTTATTCCAGACTCCTTCTAGAGATAGTTCAGATGCGACCCATATATGGCTGACATTCTGATACTTATTCCAGACTCCTTCTAGAGACAGTTCAGATGAGACCCAGATATGGCTGACATTCTGATACTTATTCCAGATTCCTTCTAGAGATAGTTCAGATGCGACCCAAATATGGCTGACATTCTGATACTTATTCCAGATCCCTTCTAGAGATAGTTCAGATGTGACCCAGATATGGCTGACATTCTGATACTTATTCCAGATTCCTTCTAGAGATAGTTCAGATGCGACCTAGATATGGCTGATATTCTGATACTTATTCCAGATTCCTTCTAGAGATAGTTCAGATGCGACCCAGATATGGATGACATTCTGATACTTATTCCATATTCCTTCTAGAGATAGTTCAGATGCGACCCAGATATGGCTGACATTCTGATACTTATTCCAGATTCCTTCTAGAGATAGTTCAGATGCGACCTAGATATGGCTGACATTCTGATACTTATTGCAGATTCCTTCTAGAGACGGTTCAAATGCGACCCAGATATGGATGACATTCTGATACTTATTCCAGATTCCTTCTAGAGATAATTCAGATGCGACCCAGATATGGCTGACATTCTGATACTTATTCCAGATTCCTTCTAGAGACGATTCAGATGCGATCCAGATATGGCTGATATTCTGATACTTATTCCAGACTCATTCAAATTACAGTCCATATACGATCCAGATTCGGATGACATTCTGTCACTCATTCAAATTACAGTCCAGATACGATCCAGATTTGGATGACATTCTGTCACTCATTCAAATTACAGTCCAGATATGATCCATATTCTGATGATATTTTGTCACTCATTCAAATTACAGTCCAGATACGATCCAGATTCGGATGTCATTCTGTCACTCAATCAAATTACAGTCCAGATACGATCCAGATACGCTCCAGATTCAGACGCAATTCTGACAGTCATCCAGACTCAACTCTATTCTCCAGCAGCTCTGGGATTTATTTCCCCCAGCTAAAACATCACATTTCCATGCATCATGATACATGCATATACGCATCATACCATACAATCTCATTTATGTTGAGAATATCATTGCTTGATCCATAGCATGCATTGCATATGACTGACCTTTACCTTTCAGGAAAGAACATCTGAACAAGTTTGACTCTAAAGCACAGAAGTGTATTATGTTGGGATACTCTGAACGCTCAAGAGGATACAGAGTATACAACATAGAAACACAGATTGTAGAAGAGTCAATCAGTGTTAGATTTGATGACAAGCTTGGCCCTCAAAAGTCAAAGAAAAATGAATCTCTTGTAGATATAGAAGTTCAGTTCACATGTATTGAAGGCAATACATCAGAAGTTCCTAACAAAGACTCACAAACAACATCAGAAGGAAATGTCACAAATACTACAGCAACATCTGAAGAACTTCTCCAGAAAAGACTATCCAGAAGCAGCCTAGCTCATCCTGAAGACAAAATTCTGGGAAAGGAGGAAGACTCAATCAGAACAAGATCCATATTCAGAAACTCTGAAGAATCTCTCATGGGATTGGTATCTCTGATTGAGCCAACCACTATTGATGAAGCTCTTCTAGACAATGACTGGATACTGGCTATGCAGAAGGAATTAAATCAATTCACCAGAAATGACGTATGGGATCTGGTTCCCAAACCAAAAGGATTCAACGTCATTGGAACAAAATGGGTATTCAGAAATAAACTGAATGAACAAGGAGAAGTCATCAGAAACAAGGCACGATTGGTTGCACAAGGTTATAGTCAGTAAGAGGGGCTAGACTGTACAGAAACATTTTCTCCAATCTCCAAGTTAGAATCTATCAGACTCTTAATTTATTTTGCTGTGAATAATGGCATCACTCTCTATCAGATGGATGTCAAAAGTGCATTCTTAAATGGATACATTGATGAAGAAGTTTATGTGCACCAACCCCCTAGGTTTGAAAATTCCAAACATCCAGAATATGTTTTCAAACTAAAGAAATCACTATACAGTCTGAAACAAGCTCCCAGAGCTTGGTATGAAAGACTAAGTAGCTTGCTGTTAGAAAAGGAATTCACCAGAGGGAAAGTGGACACAACCTTATTTTGTAAGTGATTTAAGAATGACATTTTAGTGTGTCAAATTTATGTAGATGATATAATATTTGGATCTACTAAAGCTTCTCTGGGAAGAGAATTTGCTAAGTCTATGCAGGCAGAGTTTGAAATGAGCTTGATAGGAGAACTCAAATTCTTTCTGGGAATTCAGATCAATCAAACTCCAGAAGGAACCTACATACACCAGAGCAAATACATCAAAGAACTTCTGAATAAATTTGACCTATCAGAGTGTAAGCCATCTAAGACTCCAATGCATCCCACATGCATTATGGAAAAGGAAGATGTAAGTAAAAAGGTAGAACAGAAGATCTACAGAGGTATGATTTGTTCTCTCTTATATCTTACATCTTCAAGACCTGATATTCTATACAGTGTATGCTTATATGCCAGATTCTAATCAGATCCTAGAGAATCTCACTTAACAGTTGTTAAGTGAATTTTCAAGTATCTGAAAGGTACTACTAATCTTGGTTTGTTTTATAGAAAATCAGTGAATACAATTTAGTAGGGTACTGTGATGCTGACTACGTTGGAGACAGAGTAGAAAGAAAAAGCACTTCAGGAAGATGCCAGTTTTTGGGAGAAAATATGATCTCATGGGCCAGCAAGAGGCAATCCACAATTGTGTTGTCAACAGCTGAAGCTGAATACATAGCAGCTGCTGGATGCAGCACACAGATGCTCTGGATGAAGAGTCAGCTTGAAGACTTCAACATATTTGAGAGTAACATTCCTATATTCTGTGATAATACTTCTGCAATATGTTTATCTAGGAATCCTATTTTTCATTTTAGGGCTAAGCATATAGAAATAAAATATCACTTTATTAGGGACTTGTGATACGGTGGGAGAACTGACTCGGGTTGTTTTGCGTTTGATCGTAATTATGCGGATAGCAAGAGTCGCCATAGACTTTTCTTTTATCCAAAAGTAAAGGTAAAAAAGCACAGGAAAGACCTTTCGAGATTATTTCTCGGGTTCGGGGGGTAGATTATGAAAAGGGAAGGTGTTAGCACCCTTTTCATCCGTAGTTATCTACAGGCTCTTAGTTACTTGCTAGATCACTTGCTTTTGTTTGACAGTGTGCTTGTGGTGTGGGCTTTGAAAGTATTTTGAAAATGTCTTTGTAATGGTTCCCGTCTCTATAAGAACGCGTACAAAGTGTTGTTGGAAAATAGTTCAAAGAAGTATTTGTGTAGTGTGTTTTTGAAAGTGATTTTGAAAAGATGTTTTTGTAATGGTTCTCGTCTCTATAAGAATGCATACAAAGTGTTGTCTTTTGAAAATGTTTCAAAATGGAAGTGTTGGTGTATAAAATGTTTTTTTTTGTCGTGAGCAAGCGAGCAACTAGGAGCAATCTACCTACTCAAAAGGTCTTAGATGTTCTTTTCCTCCTCCTTTAGATGTTGCTATCTTACCATTGATGTGGTAGGAAACCCCGTCGTTGGATGTGAAGGGACGGGCGTGGGACGTTTGTATAGTCATAGAAGGCAACCCATGGGACGTTTTAGCAATGTCGTTTAGGGACTAGATCTTTTATCGAAGGCAACATCGAGGGTCATCGAGGGACTATGATCTTTTATCGAGGGTCTTTGCTAAAACGCCCATGTTCGAGGGACATGACTATTTTCCGAAAATGCAACAAAGTGTGATTACCCTAGAGGTGCTAGTGTGCAAGTGTGTTTGATTGCATGCATTTAGTTTTTGGTTAGAGTTGTCTAAGATTTGTTTTTATCTTGTCACACCCTAATTACTAACAATGTATGAAAGCAATAAAATGTGGAAAATAAATCCTAAAGTATTACATCTTTAGGGGAATGGGGGTACAGTTTAACAATGGGGATGAAGTGGAAACTGAAATATTACAACCATATCGAATAATAATGAAAACAATGTAAAAACAGTGTAAAATAAAGGAAAAAATGCATTTTGAACTGCTATGTGTCGACTCATGCTGCTATGCATCGACACATAGCTTTTCCTTGTCTCTGTAAAATCAGACCAACTCAGTATAAGTCGATGCATACTGAGATGTGTCGACTCATGCTCCTTCTTGTATCGATGCAAAACGCATATGTATCGACCCATGTATCTTTCATGTTTCTGTTTTGGAGATTTTTAACAGTATGAGTCGATGCATAAGGCTATTTGTCGACTCATACCCTGTTTTTTCACTTAGTATGGGTCGATGCATGTGGGTATGTGTCAACTCATGCTGCATTTTTTTGCCTTAAACATGGTTTTATTGTCTGTATAGGTTAGTTTACAGCATATGATTGATAAACATAAACAACAAATAATTTGATAAGCAAAAAAAATAAGCAAATGACTAGTTCCAAGGGATAATAAATACTATATCTTATCTTCAAAAACAAATCATTAATGATGTGTGAAAAGATACCAAGTCAAGAAGACTTACCTTGGGGCTGCACTGGCTTTTTTAAATCTGAATGCTTTTCCAGATGTTGTGATGGCTCCAATGAATCTTCAGAAAGCTGCTATGGACTGTTGAACTAAACTAAGCCTGATCAAGTTGTAAAGTACTATTTTTTCATGTTTGAAGGATGAAGATAATGGCACTACAGAGATTGTTCTTGTGTTTGAACAATCTCTATGTGATGAGGTATTTGGTTTATGGGAGAGTTTTGTAAGATGGAATGATGGATTGAGGTTTTGTTTTGAATGAGAATAGAGCTGATTTTTATTGAATGAGCCAAAGTCACAAAGAATAATGTTTTTCTGTTCAAAAACTCTCTATTCTCTCTCCAAATTTTTCTCTCCCTTATGTCTTATGAAACAGTCCCTTTTGTAGACCCTTGACTGAGGTTTAGGAGGGAAACAAAAATAAGTGATTTTGAGTTGTTTTTGCCCACTGTTTTGATACTTTCTTCATACAATTTCCTTTTTCCATTTTGGTGCAATTTTGGGACTGTTATGATGCAGGTTGGAGTAGACTGCATAGAGCAGTTTTGGACTGGTTTTCTAGACAGATTTTGGACTGTATAGGACATCATACACAGGTTTTGTGACAGGTTTATGGTGCAACATAGCACAAGGTTTTGTAGGACAACAATTGAGCAAGGTTTTGGAGTGTTGTGGCAATGTATAGAAGTAGCATTTTTTTTGTTCAGCAATAACTTGGACAACATAGTTTGCAGCATGAAGCAAGTTTGGTTTGTGGAGCAATTTATGCACCTTGTATCAAAGACAAAGCATTGTGGCAAGGTTTTGATTCAAAGGAAAAAGTCCAAGCAATACAAAGTTTAGGATTTGTAAACTTGCAAAAATGCCACTTTGTAATAACTTGAATTATTTGTAACATCCTGAACTATTTTTAATTGTAGTGACAAGAGGTCATGAAGCAATGAACTTAACTTAGAAAATTTTCCAAGTCTTGCAAAAGTTATATTTTTGACTTTCTTGATTTTTTGATGATCAAATTTCATATTTTGGATGTCTTGGTGAAATATGATTTTTGGGATTCAACTTTGGTCAAAAAGTCAAAGTTTGACTTTTTAGTGTACAGTTGACTTTTCCCACCAGTTGATCGATTTTTGTCTATCAATCCACTGATCTCGGGAGATAAATTGAAAAAATAAAATTAGGTTAAAATGACGCGCTCGGATCCTTGAGATCATACTTCTAACCAATAACCCGGGTATCAGGTCAAAAATCAAAGTTCGGTTATTTTCGGTAAAAAACCCTAATTTCGCCCATTTTGCCCTTTTGGTAATTTGAATGACTTTCTTGGAAAGTTGTAATCCAAGACTTGAAACTTGAAAAAAATAATCCTGAGGGTCCATAATGATCCATGAAAGTCAATTGAAACATTATGAATCTCACTACCTTTGTACAAAACTGAAACCCTAATTTGAGGTATCAGTGTTGAGGAAATTGTTTGACCTAGTCGATACTTGCGCAAACTTGAGGCATTGAAGATCTCTGTAGGGTATATCTTGAGAAATGAGAGGGCAAATTTTGGGGTACAACGGCTGCCCCTGTTCAATCTTCTTAAACCCGAAGAGTTAGATTGGCGAATCTGCCATTCGTAACTTAAAGGTGGAAGATGATTGAACACTAGAGTGCCCAAAAATTTGCACATGATATGGTGGTTGAGGTGTAAGGAATAGGCTTAAAGATGCCATTTGGAGGAATGATGGGGAGTTGGCGGATATGGGCTTGTAGATGCCATCCAAAGGTGACTGTTGACAGAGAGGGGACTAAGTCCGCACTTGATTTCAAACGGAAAAGAATCAGAATAAATCTTTGGGGAGATTTATCTGAACCAGGAGAAGTCTTGTGTGTTATTTGACTGGGAAGAATCAGAATAAATTGTTGAGAGATTTATTTGAACCAAAAATTCTATTTTTGGAAAGTATCAGGATAAACTGAACCAAAAAGATCTTGAATGTTCTTTAACTGGAAAGAATTAGAGTAAATCTTTGCGCGATTCATTTGAACTAGAGAAAGTGTCTGCGAGAAAGAATCAGAATAAATTGTTGAGAGGTTTAAGATGAACCGGTAGTGTTCCTTTGGAAAGTATCAGGATAAACCGTTGAGGGGTTTAAACTGAACCAAAAGGACCTTTAATATTCTTTAACTAGAAAGAATTAGAGTAAATCTTTGTGCGATTTATCTGAACCATAGAAAGTGTCTGCGAGAAAGAATCGGAATAAATCGTTGAGAGGTTTAAGCTGAACCGGCAGTGTTCCTTTGGAAAGTATCAGGATAAACTATTGATGGGTTTAAACTGAACCAAAAGGATCTTGAATATTCTTTAACTAGAAAGAATCAGAGTAAATCTTTGTGCGATTTATCTGAACCAGAGAAAGTGTCTACGGGAAAGAATCAAAATAAATTGTTGAGAGATTTATCTGAACCCGAAATGTTCCTTTGGAAAGTATCATGATAAACCGTTGAGGGATTTAAATTAAACTAAAAGAGGTCTTGGATATTCTTTAACTGGAAAGAATCAGAGTAAATCTTTGTGTGATTTATCTGAACCAGAGAAAGTGTCTGCAGGAAAGAATCAGAATAGACCATTGAGAGGTTTAAACTGAACCCGAAGTGTTCCTTTGGAAAGTATCAGGATAAATTGTTGAGGGGTTTAAACTGAACCAAAAGAGATCTTGAATATTCTTTAACTGGAAAGAATCAGAGTAAATCTTTGTGCGATTTATCTAAACTAGAGAATGCATCAGCGGGAAAGAATCAGAATAAACCATTGAGAGGTTTAAGCTGAACCGGCAGGGATCTGGAGAAGAATCAGAATAAATCATTGAGGGATTTATCTGAACCAGAAAAGACATATGCGGGAAAAAATCAACATAAACCGTTGAGAGGTTTAAACTGAATCGGCAGGGAGTCTAAAAGAAATATTTGTTGTGTAGATGGTTGATTAATCCTTTCTTGGGAATTGATCTGTAATTGACTTGCTGAAAATTTGATGATAGTTTTCTGTTGATTGATCTTTCCTGCAAAAGATGAAAGGTTAGTGGTATGTAATGATGTTCTAAAAATAAAAGAGATTGTGCCATATGTATTTGTGCCGTCAATGCTATAATGTATGGATGTAATGTATGGACACGTTAATTATTACGCCGCAGTGTTTGTTGGAGTCAGGGAAAACAAATCCCTGAGCATTGCTGAGAATGAGGAGTGTAAGTCTTCACGTTTTGGAGTTGAAGTGTTGATGAGTTTCCATTTGTTAGAGAAATAAACTCTGTTGTGTAAGGGAAATGTCGTGTATTTCTTGTAGACCTTATGAAATCCTGTGGGGGAATCCTGAGAAATTGGGCGACTTTTACCGAGGAATCTTAGGAGCCGTAACTAGAAGTCTTGTTCCGTCGGGGATGTGAGGGAGCTTGATATCATTAAGCTGGACATTGTAGGGGATTTTATGGAATAGTCTAAAGATATTATCTTATTTCTTAAAGCCATTAGTGATTGTCTTTCTATTTTCTGTTCATTTGTAAATGGTAGTCACGTTCAAATGCATATGTTCAAAAATAAATCATTGGACGTTTTCGCAAACAAAACACGGAAAAAGAAAAACATATGGTTTTGCACTTTCAAAGAGATATCTTTGTATTAACTTGAATAAGTATTTTTTATACAACGAGACGAACATTCTCGTAAGAGAGTTTCGTCATAGAAAAATGAAAATTGATACAAAGAAAAGATAGCTATGTGAAATAATCCCATGGGGTTCCTATTCTGCTATAGCCTTCGTGTCTCTGAGCGTCTTGTCCACTTGCTGCCTTGTCCGAAGCTGATTGGATTGATCAGAACCATTTGAGATTGTCAGTCAATGCTAAAGGTTGTCTGTAAGATGATCCAACGGGACATAGTCATACGCTTTAATTCCCTAACTTTTTCCTGGGCCGCCCTTTCGGGTTTTCAGTCCACCGGGATACCCTTTTTTGCCCAAGCCGCCTTTTTAGGTTTCCAGATTGCCAGGTGTACAAGTTTTTTTATTTTATCCCTAATTTTTGCCCGAACCTTTGTGGTTCGCCGGGATGCCCTAATTTTTGCTAGGCCAGTCGACCTAACGGGTCTTTATGTGTAGTATCTTTTGACTATGTCTGCATTCACAGGGTGTGGAAGGTCGTCACCATCCATAGTGGTTAGGATCATTGCTCCACCAGAGAATATGTTTTTGATCATAAATGGTCCTTCGTATGTAGGAGTCCATTTGCTCATGGGATCACCTTGTGGCAATATGATACGCTTGATTACCAGGTTGCCAACCCGATATACCTGACATTTGACCTTTTTGTTAAAAGCTTTGATCATCCATTTTTGGTACATCTGGCCATGACAGACAGCCGTAAGCCTCTTCTCATCAATTAGGTTCAACTGGTCAAGTCGAGTTTGGATCCAATCATCTTTATTCAGCCCTGCATCCTTTATGATTCTCAAAGAAGGTACTTGGACCTCAATTGGTAGAACAACTTCCATACTGTATGCCAAGGAGAAGGGAGTTGCCCTTGTTGATGTGCGTGTTGTGGTACGGTAACCGTGGAGAGCGAATGGTAACATCTCATGCCAGTCCTTATAGGTCACTGTCATTTTTTGTATGATCTTCTTGATGTTCTTATTTGCGGATTCGACAGCGCCATTCATCTTTGGCCGGTAAGGGGAAGAATTATGGTGCTGGACCTTGAATTGCACACACAGTGCCATGATCATAGTATTATTGAGATTTGTGCCATTGTCTGTGATGATTCTCTCTGGGATACCGTACCGACATATGATATTTTGTTTGATAAACCGAGCCACAACATTCTTGGTAATAGAAGCGAAAGAAGTTGTCTCAACCCACTTCATGAAATAGTCAATGGCCACTAAGATAAAGCGGTGTCCATTAGAAGTTGTAGGTTTAATTTATCCAATCATATTAATGCCCCACATCGCGAATGGCCAGGGAGAAGTCAGGGCATTTAAAGGAACTAGAGGCACATGAACTTTGTCAGCATAGACCTGGCACTTGTGACAGGTTCGTGAATGCTGATAGCAATCTGCTTCTATGGTAGACCACTAGTACCCTGCCCGTAGGATCTTTTTAGCCATCGTATGCCCACTGGAATGGGTGCCAAAAGGGCCTTTATGTAGATCATCCATGATCTTTTCTGCCTCAGCCTTGTCTACGCAACGAAGCAAAACAGAGTCATGGTTGCGTTTGTAAAGAATACCATTACTGAGGAAGAACTTAGCAGAGAATCTCCTCAAGAAATTCTTATCATTGACTGAAGCTCCTTCCGGATACTCTTGGGCCTCGAGATACCTCTTAACTTCATGGAACCAAGGCTGGCCCACTACTTTTTCAGTATCGATCTCGTGACAGTAAGTTGGTTCATCCATCCATTCAATGGTGATCTATGGAGCCTCGTTATCTCATTTGAGTTTAAACATGGATGACATGGTGGCCAGCGTGTCTTCTAGTTTATTTTCCTCTCATGGGAAATGCTCAAAGGTAATTTCCTCTAAACATGGGATTAATGTCAACACATGTTCTTTGTAGGGGATGAGGTTAGGGTGCTTCGTTTCCCACACCCCTTTGATCTAACTGATAACCAAGGCTGAATCTCCAAATACACGTAAGGACTTGATTACCAAATTTATGGCAGCTTTGAGACCAAAAATACACGCTTTGTATTCTGCCATATTATTTGTACAGTTGAAGCAAAGTCTTGCAGTGAAGGGAGTATGACATCCTTCTGGATATATGATTACAGCACCTATGCCATTGCCGAGTGCGTTGGAGGCTCCGTCAAAAACTAGGGTCCATTGGGATCCTTGTTCAGGTCCGTCATATGGTCTGAGTTCTCCACAATTGTTTACCATCATGATGTCTTCATCTGGGAATTCGAATTTCATGGACTGATAGTCATCCACAGCTTGATGAGCAAGGTGATCGGCTAATACACTGCCCTTTATTGCTTTTTGGGTGGTGTATTGAATGTCGTATTCAGTCAGAATCATCTGCCATTATGCTATTCTCCCAGAGAGGGAAGGCTTCTCGAATATGTATTTAATTGGATCCATCTTGAATATCAATAAGGTAGTATGGGTCAGCATATACTGTCTTAGCTAGCGAGTAACCCATGCCAGAGTTCAGCAAGTTTTCTCGAGCAATGAATATCTGGTTTCACAGTCGGTAAACTTTTTGCTCAGGTAGTATATTACATGCTCTTTTCGGCCAAACTCGTCATGCTTCCCCAGCACACACCCCATTGAATTTTCTAAAACAGTTAGATACATGATTAAAGGTCTTCCCTCGATTGGAGGCATCAAAACAGGAGGCTCTTATAGGTAATCTTTGATCTTGTCCAAGGCAGTTTGGCAGTCATCATTCCATTTGACCACTTGATCTTTCTTCAGTAATTTAAAGATTGGTTCACAAGTAGCAGTTAGGTGAGAAATGAATCTGGCGATGTAGTTAAGCCGTCCTAAGAATCCTGTGACTTCCTTCTCGGTGCGAGGAACAAGCATCTCTTGTATTGCTTTTACCTTTGCAGGATCCACCTCGATACCTTTACCACTGACGATGAATCCTAGGAGTTTACCGAACCTCACTCCAAATGTGCATTTACTCGGGTTTAACCTTAGCTTGTATTTCTTTAGCCTTTCAAACAGTTTCTGCAAATGGTCAAGATGTTCCTCTTTAATTTGAGATCTGGCTATCATGTCGTCCATGTAGACCTCTATCTCGTGATGGATCATATCGTGAAACAGAGCTACCATGGCGCGCTGGTAAGTTGCCCCGGCGTTCTTCAGCCCGAATGGCATAACTTTGTAACAGAACGTACCCCATTGTGTGACGAAGGTCGTTTTCTCCATATCCTCAGATGCCATCTTGATTTGATTGTACCTGGAGAATCCATCCATAAAGGAAAATACTTTATGTTGTGCGGTGTTGTCGACTAGAATATCGATGTGGCAAAGCGGGAAGTCATCCTTAGGACTTGCCATATTCAAGTCTATGTAGTCCACACACATACATACCTTACCGTCCTTTTTAGGAACTGGAACAACATTGGCGACCCATTGTAGATAGGAGGTGACATCTAAGAATCCGGCGTTGAACTGGTTCATGACTTCAGCCTTAATCTTCTCTGACATGTCTGGCTGCATGCGACAGACTTTCTATTTTACCGGAGGGCAGTCTTCTTTTGTCGGCAGACGGTGAACCACAATATATGTGTCGAGTCCTGGCATGTCTTTGTATGACCAGGCAAAAACCTCAACATAGTCATATAGTAACTGAACTAAGCGCTTCTTGACACTAGATTCCAGATTGGATCCTACCTTGACTTCTTTCTTGTCCTCTTCAGTACCTAAGTTAATGGTTTCAACTGGCTCTTCGTGGGGATGAATGGTCCTTTCTTCCTGTTGTAGTAGCCTGGCTAGTTCCCACAGTACCTCACAATCTTCCTCACCTTCGGCTTGGTAGATCGAATTTTCAAAGTCACAAAAGGCCATAGCAGAATCGTTACCCATGGGATCCTGAGTGGATGTAGATATGCATTTTAATATGTGAGTGTGTGTAAGAGCATAGATATTTTTTTAAAGAAATTAAATGTAAAAAAAGAAAGACAAAGAGCACAAAATTTGCATGCAAAAACGTCCATGATTCATTGATGACATATGAGAATGAATTAACAACTCTTTCAAATGGACCGTTGTGCCTCGGGTAAGACACAAGGTTTTAAAAGTATGAATTGTTTAATTATTACAAGTCCGACGAAAATTTAAAGACAGTTACTGTTGGATAAAAGTAATTGGGACAAAATCTTTAGCTTCCCAGTTCCTGAGTCCTCCGTTGATAGTTGGGAAAATCCATTCTTCCAGGTCACAGTTATCATCATTATCCTCCACTGCATTGACTCCATGGTTGCTGATCTTCAAAGGTGGTTCCCCGGCACGAGCACGACGAACAAATTTCTGGGCTCCTGAAGTGAAACCCAAACCAAATTTGTCGGATTTGTAAGGGATGTCCGGGAGTTGGCCCCAAATAGTACACCCACCTTCTTCGACCACTGCCTTGGCATCTTTCAGAGAAGACATCTTTAGCGGAGGTCTGGTAATCTTCGGGACATGGGAAACAGTCTTGGTTGCTGCAATTGTTTGTGGGACTTCCTCAAAATGCTGACATAGAGTTTTGATGAATTCACCATCCATTTCCACATATCTGAAGGAGTTCAAGTGACTGACCATATATTCCTCCTCTCCATGGGCAGTGATGATTTTTCCCTTGGTTGGGTATTTCAACATCTGATGTAATGTAGAGGTGACGGCACCAGCGTCATGAATCCAAGGTCGGCCCAATAAACAAGAGTAGGAAGGGCGAATATCCATTACATAGAAAGTTGAGTCAAAGGTCTGAGTTCCAACTTTAATGGGGATGTCCACCTCCCTGTGCACCATTCTCTTCGAACCATCAAATGCCCTTGCCATTATGTTGCTAGGTTTTAAGGTCAAACCTTCACAGTCTAGTCTATCCAAAGCCTTCTTAGGCAGCACATTCAATGATGAACCAGTATCTACCAAGACATGGGCCAAAGTGGTGCCCCTGCATTCGACAGAGACATACAACACATCATTGTGTTTCCTCCATCTAGGTGTCAGATCAGCATCGGAAAAGCCCAAACCGTTATCAGTTGTCAAACTAGCCACACAATCTTCGAATTGGTCAGCAGAGGTTTCTTGTGGCACATGGGCAGTTTTAAGAAATTTCACCCAAGCCTTCGCATGAGCTTCGGAGAACAACAGTAAGTCTAGCATAGAAATCTTTGAAGGGGTCTTCCCTAGTTGTTCGACTACATTATAGTCGCTTTTCTTTATAATTTTCAAAATTTCTTCCATCTCCTTCTCGGAAGCCTCTGGGATAGATACTGACTACGCCTTCGTTCGGATAGACTCAACCAAAATGTCCTTGCCCCGAGTCTCGATCGATTCGGTGATAGGGGTGTCAGCAGGGGTAATTACAGGAATTGTAGTAGTATTATCAGCATGAACAAAAACATGAATGATTACAGGACTAGTAACAGCTTTCAAAGGAGAAATCTCGGGGGAGAATACTTTTCCACTTCTGGTTATTTTGCTGGTTCCCACAATGTTGCCAATGTCAGGATCAGCCTTCTCAAAAACTGGGTCTTCAGTAGCTAGCCAGTATTGCTTGATGCCATGGTAGTAGATGTCACCCCCATAGTTCCAGGGAACAATTTTGTCTGAGGAGTATGGGATTGGACCTGGCATAGTAATTATCAGTGGAGTCATTTTTGGAACAGATGTAATCCTGACGGGTCTTTTAGCAGAGACCCTTAGAGGATTGGTGAAAATGGTTATTATTGAAACATCCTTGTAAGAAATGGTTGGTACGGGAGTCTTTTCAAACAAAATCTCTTTTTCATCTATTAGGCGTTGGACCCCTGCCTTCAATAAATGACAACCATTCGGTAGAGATAAACAAAGGTGACAATCTTCGCCACAGCCCGGAAATAAACTGGCCTTTAACAGGTTCCTCTTGACGATCAGGAGAGGGGTAACAAGTTCATCAACAACAGTAACAAACGCATCATCTTCAACAACATTAACACCACGGTTGTGCTTGGGCATAGGAGCAGTGATAACGTTTGGGATCTCAGGGGTGTCAAATTCAATTTCCTTCTCCTCGAGAAGGTCTTGCACCTTATTTTTCAAAGCCCAGCAGTCGTTTGTATCATGACCTGGACTTTCTGAATGGTAAGCACAACGAGCATTTGGGTTGTAACGGGGAGAGGTAGTGTTGGGGTTCTTCGAAGCTTCCCATACGGTTACTAGATTAGATTTCAACAAATGTATTAAGACTTGAGACAGCGTCATATTTATCCGAGTAAACTGTCTTACCGGCCTTTCCGTTCTAGACTAATTGTTCCTTTGTTGGGTAGGTGCAGGCTTAGAGATCATGACATCCCCTACCGCTGGACGGTGTTCAATTTTGTCCTGATTCCTTTGGGGGTAAATAGCACCAACTCCTTTCTTCCCAATAAATGGCTTTCTCACGGCACTGGAGGATGCGTCTTTTTGGATCTTCCCACTCTTAATCCCGGCTTCCACTCTTTTTCGGTCAAGATCAATTCAGTGAAGCCTGCTGAGGAGATTCCAATTAGATGATTGAAGAAAGGACCGGACAGGGCACCCAAAAACATGTCCACTAGTTCTCTGTCAGATAGGGGAGGCTGGACTCTTCCTGCTAAGTCCCTCCATTTATGGGCGTAGTCTTTGAAACCTTCACTTGAAACCATAGCCATACTATGGAGTTGAGTATGGGTGGGATCAAGGTCTGCGTTATATTGATACTGTTTATAAAAGGCAGCGACAAGGTCTTCCCAATTATGGATATTGGCCCTTTCCAATTGATAGAACCAATCTAGCTGAGTCCCAAATAGACTATCCTGAAAGAAATGGACCCATAAATCTCTGTCGACAGTGTGAGGCTGTATCTTCCTCACATATGATCGTAGGTGCATCTTGGGACACGAAACCCCATCGTACTTGGCAAATACTGGTGCTTTGAACTTTGGTGGAATAACAATCCCGGTCACCAAACCCAGCTCTTCAAAGTCCAGGCCGGGCACTTTCTGAATCTCCATTGCACTCAGACGCTCTTCCAGATGTTTGTATTTGTCGTCAGCCGGAGGATACTGCTCTTCAGAATAACCCTCTTCTTCTTCCTCTTCAGATTCTGGAGGGGCAATCACTTCCTTGCCTTTCCCTTCTTGATTATCCCTTTCACCAGATGACGTTGTGAAGTCTAGAGTCCGTCTGTTTTGTCCTTCGAACCTTCTTCCCATATTCAAAATACCGGTTGGCTTCTTCGATTTCTTCTTCTTTTCTTCGATCAACAAAGTTTTCAAATCCTCTTGTCCTTTTTCTAGAGTCAAAAGAATTTGTTGAAACTGAGCATTTTGCGCCTGGAGATCTTTTACTGTCTGTTCCATGTCCACCTTACTGAAAACAGTAGGAAGATGAGGAGACTTATTGTAAGAAACCTGCTTATGTTATGATGAATGAAGATGCATATGTAATGATTTCAAGGAAATTAGAGACTTAAATTTTCTTTAGACAAAAGGAACAAACGTTATATTAATAAGTCAAAGTTTGGAGTACATCATACCTCTTTGGGATTACAAAGAAATAAAAATACAAAACTTTAAGACAAAAAAGTTGAACGCATCCTCTTTGGTGCGATGTAGGCGTTCAGACTCCGCTCTTCACGAAGCTGCTTGGTGAGTTCCAGAACCTTCTTCTTGTTGGCATAGAATTGGGCTTCGAAAGTGTCTCGCTCTTCCTTAAGCTGTATCCAATCCCTTTCCAAGTCTTCAAGAGAGGTGGGCATATTAGGATGAAGGATAGTGTATGGGACATCTCCTTCCACAACGGGCTCTATGATAACTGGGAGAATGGAGGGGTAAGGCATCATAAGACTTTGAGCATGGGTTTGTACCCATTTGAGATAAGGCTCAAGATGGATGGAATTATTGTGCCCCAGTGTCTTGCTATCAACTTTATGTACCATGCCCCAAGCTCGCATGAACCTTTTGTGGTAACCCTGAGCATCATTCTCATAGTCGAAGACGATTCCTTGGATAAGTGTATCATGAGGACCATCCCTTCTCGCGTATCCAAACTGTCATAGTGCCAAACAAGGATTGTAAGTGATTACTCCCCTAATGCCTAAGAGAGGGACATTAGGGAATTCACCGCAATGATCGATGATGGTAACATCTTCCGAGGACCGAGGACACCAATGAATGCCTGAATGTGTAAGAGTCATTAGTCTATGAGACCATATTAAGCCCTGTTCATTCTTCAAGACGGATCGGGGTAGGTGTGAAATAAACCACCTAGCCAAAAGAGGTGTGCAGCACAGAAGGGTTCCTCTTCTCTTTACAGTACGAGTATGCAAAGAATGTAGGATATCTCCAAGCAGAGTAGGTACTGGATTGCGTGACAGGAAAACCTTAACCGCATTCACATCTATGAGCTGGTCCGGATTAGGAAACAATAGATGAGAAGGGCTAACACCTCTTCAAAAGCTTGCAAGTCCAGGGTATCCCAAAAATGATGAGCTTTCTCAAACAAGAACTTAGCCAAAAAACCCTTGACACCTCTCCTGGTTTCCCAATTTGCTACTACGTCAGACCGTTGTAAGGACAGAGCTTTAGAAATATCTTCCGATTTAGGGTCTCTTTCCATACCATTGAAAGGTACCTCGTCAAGGATAGGCAACCTTAACAACAAAGAAAACTCTTCCATAGTAGGCACTAACTGGTAATCCGGAAAAGTGAAGCAGTGATGTAGAGGGTCAAAGAATTGAAAGAGCACTTTTAACATCTCTTCATCAGGGTTTGAGGTGACCAAGCTGAGAAGTTGACCATGTCTTTCGGTGAAGGGAGAGATTTCGGGAACCCTTGATACCAATTCCTTAAGCTTAGGAGGTGCCTTTACCAGACTGACCTGGATAGTGAATCTGCGGGCGAGGGCCATGTCCTACAAAACAAGACAAAAATAAACCCTAAGAATCCTTTAAATGGTTAGTATGATATACTATGTTATGATGTCATGATTATGCTCAGATATAGCAGATATAACAAACACAAGAAAATTACACAGAGACCTTAGGTTTAAGGCTTGCATGGATTTCAAGGTGATACCCTCTTGAAGTTGGGTTGGCTCAACCTATCCTAAGTATAGTAATCGGGTTCTAAGGGATCTCAATATCACCGGTTTTTCCCCCAAATTTCGTTCTGATAGACAATTGACTTGCCACCAAACAAAACTCAAGGGTCAAACCTCAATGAGTGTAGCATCGAGTATCAACCGACTTTGGGTTTACACCAAAGATGACTGTGATACGGTGGGAGAACTGACTTGAGGTTTTGCGTTTGTATTCGCAAATGTTTAAGTTTAGCAAGAGTCGCCACCGACTTTTTATTTTATCCTAAGGAAAGGTTAAAAAGCACAGGAAAAACCTTTGAGATGTTTTCTTGGGTTCGGGGAGTAGATTATAGAAAGGGAAGGTATTAGCACCCTTTCTATCCATGGTTATCCATGGGCTCTTAGTTACTTGCTTAGATCACTTGCTTTGCATTTTCAATTGTTTGGAATGGTGCTTTATGTGTGTGTTTGAAAGATGTTTTGAAAAGAGGCCATCGTTGTGGCAACCTTTGTAATGATTCTTGTTTGAATGTATACAAAGGTGTTTGTCTTTTGAAAAGTTTTCAATATTTTGAAAGTTGTTTTGGAAGTTGTGTTTGTGAAGTGTGTTTTGAAAATAGGCAAGTGTGTTTTGCAAGTTTGATCAAGTAACTAAGAGTTGTCTACCCTATTTTACTCAAAGATCTTTCTTATGTTTTTAACCCTTTTAACAGTATCGTTCCACCATTGTATTTGGTGGATAATCTTGTGTTAGGATGTAAACGGGACGGGTGCGGGTCATCGTATAGACCATGATAGCAATTTTGCAAAGTATCTTAGCATTTTTTGAGGGACTAAGATCATTTTTGTAAGGCAACTTTGGATAGCGTCATCGAGGGACTATGATCTTTTGATTTTGTTTGTTTTACCAAGATACTTTGCATGCGTAACATGGCCCTTTTTTTGAAGGCAACAAATGGATGTAACCTAGGGGTGTTTGTATGCAAGTGTGCTTTATTGCATACAAGAGTTTATCTTTGAATTAGGATTTTCTATTCCATTGATTTTATCTTGCCATACACACCCTAATTACTAGCATTTATTTGAAAGCAATAAAAAGCAAAAATATAAAATCCTACGCTATTACAACAATTAGGGGGTGGGGATACATATTTGTACATGGGGTTGTTCAACGAGAAAAATAGACAAGAAAAGAAAATAACAAAAACAAGATAGAGAGAAAGAGAGAGGGAGCCAGCGCGCTGCTGAGAGGTCATCAGAAGTTCTGACTCAGGCCCGCTGCCAGATGATCAACCTTTTGGTTAAACTGTATGAGTCAGAACTTCTGACTCTGGCACCTGCAAAACAGAAACCTGTTAGTGGGAAGATCAGAAGTTCTGACCCCCCTGCGCTGCAAGACAAAAGTTTGTTAGTGGGGAAATCAGAAGTTCTGATCCTGCTGGAAATACAATAATTCTCAGAAGTTCTGATGTTATTGACAGCAAAACAGGCTTCAGATGTGCTAACGTCAAAGTCAGCACTTGGCTTCTCCCTGTACTAGTCAGAACATCTGCAATTTTGTTATTTTTCAACAAAACAGAAAACATATTTGGAATAGCTTCAACAAATGTCAGAGTGTTTTAGGAGACAGAACCAACAAGGTCACAGGCAGGTTCTATGCTGGCTCACTTCCTATCTAAACATTCTGAGGTATGAAAATCCTCAGAACACAAACAGCAGCAACATGATATTTACATTATGTTTATTTGAGCATGCAAAGCTGATGATGCTTAGCAGCGTGATAAAGGTCAGCAGGTGCTTACCTGACTGTTGGAAAAGTTTGTGGATGAGAGCTAGCTTTTGGCTCTGATGGTGTTCTCGACAGGTTCTTTTTTGAAATGGGTGGATGAAGGTGTATGTATATGTATGGTCAGAGGTTGAAAGGGTGTTCTTTAGTCACAAAGAAAACTGGGTATTGATGAAGTTTGAAGGTAAGAAATTCAAAGTTATGGAACACTGGAGATTTTGGCAGAGTTTCACAGCACTTTCTTGCTAAAGATTTCTGTTTCTTTTCTAGCAAATTTTCTGTTTTTTGGACACCCTTTTTCAGTGGACAATGGTTCTCTATTTATAGGAAAAACTTTTGTGGATTTCTTGAACATTAAAGGCGCCAACAGAGGTTGAATTGTTCTTTGAAAGAAATTCCTGGGAAGTTGTGATAACATATAGCCTTTCAGCCTAGGCTGGAGCAGCATGCATGGATTGGGGAGAAGTGACCTCTTAGGTGGACGGTGGCGCGTAGACCCATGCCTGAACCTGCATAAAGGCGTTTACCAAGCCACACGTGAAGGGACTACTTGGATGAATGTTCAGGAGTGGTTGGGAGCATTAATGAGCATTAAATAGTGATGAGACTTATCAACACCAATATTCTGGTAATAGAAACAAAACTTTGAACCAGTAGTTCTGTTTTACCAAAAACAACGTAAACCATGCTCTGGTCTTGGCCTCCTGTTGTCTTAGCAAATTCTGGGGATTCTCCTGACCTTCTGACACGTTCCTTGGATTTGCTTCTGGAAATCCTGGACTTAGAGATTCTGTATCAGTGTAACACCCACTCTTCTGACCTTTTCATCTTCTGATTTCAGCATGTTCCGAAGGAGCCTTCAGACTTCCTTGCCTCATTTGTGTTCCTTTAGCAAACTCTGGCTGAACTTACGTAACTGCTGAAAGAGTCATGTTCTGTTTGAGGCTTACGTGTTGAACCACGTTTGCAACTTCTGAGTTGATGTAGCTGCTGAAGAGCCAACTTCTGACTGCGTTGAGCCAAGCTTGCAACTTCTGACCGTTTCTATCTGGAGTTTGGTCCATAAGTTCTGAAGCGCTAATTTCTTCTTAAACACCCATTTTTTAGAGAAAAATTCCAAATGTTTAGAATTTAATTTTTCTCAAGATAAAAGCGTTGCCTTTAGAGCTTGTGTGACCAGTTGCTCTTGTAAATGGTTTGCTTGGGCAAAAATGACAATTCATGACTTGGATTTGTTTCAGAGTGACTCTGAGACTCCAAGATGATTTCCTGAAGAAAGAGAGGGCAAATTTTGGGGTACAACAGTTGCCCCTGTTCAATCTTCTTGCACCTGAAGAATTAGATTGGCAGGCTTGCCTTTCGCGTCTCGAAGGTAAAAGGAGATTGGACACTAGAGTGCCCTTAAATTTGCACTTGTCAAAACAATGGATGCGGGAATGGGCTTAGAGATGCCATTTGGAGATGGGCTTAAAGATGCCATCTGGAGGGGTGACAGAATCTTGTCGAGGATGGGCTACAATGTGACTGGTCAGAAGAATGAGGATCAAAATGGTATCCATGTCTAGAATGCATTTGAACTGTATCTGGAGACTGAGTTTGTATGAGCAAAAGAAATGGCCTCCGTGTCTGGGGCGTATCCGAGTTGTAACTGCGTTTGAAGGAAGAATGAATATCAGAATGACTGCCGTGTCTAGAGTTTATCTGTATTGTATCCGGGTAACAGGGAAATATCTGTATGGAGCAACTGCGTGCTGGGGATAAATTTTGAATGAGTGACAGAATGGCAACCGTGTCTGGAGCGTATCTGAAATCGTATCTGAAGTTGAAAGTTGTATGAGTAGCAGAATGACTTCCGTGGCGAAGTGTATCTAAAACTGTAACTGGGATTGAGATCCGTATGAGTAACAGAATGACTTATGTGCCTGGAGTGTATCTGAAACTGTAACTAGGATCGAAATAAATGACAGAATGACTTCCATAACGAACGCACTGGGGAGAATCAAACTGTTGTTGTAAAGGTCATAATGGTATCCGTGTTTGGAATGCATTGAACCTTGAGGCGGATAAGTGAATCTGAATGAGAGATAGAATGGCTGCCGTGTCTGGAGCGTATCTAGTCTGTATCTGATTGTTGTAGTCTGAATGAGTAGTAGAATAACCGCCGTGTTTGGGGTGTATCTGTATTGTATCTGACTTGAAATTCTGAATGAGTAATAGAATGACCGCCGTGTCTGGGGTGTATCCATACTGTATCTGAATAATTGTTAATGATAGCCTTTTAATCTTATCCTGAAAAGGATGAAATGTTAGCTAAAACACAAAGTTATGTTGCATGACATGTATGATGCAATATATGTTATGTCAATGTTTATGATATGAATGTAAATGAATGCGCATGTAAGCTGAAGAGCTGTCTTGCTGAGGATAGATGAATCCTGGATGGCTGGAGATAAAAGAATCTTGACTGCTGTGGGAAAGTGAGTCCTTGACTGCTGTAGGGGATTGAAAATCCTTTGATTGTTGAAGATGAGACATCCTTGTTGACTACTGCTGGAGAATCAGGAGCTTGGGTTGTTTGCCAATCTACTGGGGATTCCTAAATTGAGGAGATCTCCACTGGGGAACATCTGATTATCCTGTGAGGAATTGAGAATGAGAGTCTTCATTCTGCTTGGGGAATGCAAGATCTTCAATTGTTGAGGGATCTTAGGACCACTGCTGGGGATTGGAATTCCTTGGTGACTTGCGGGGAATGAGAATTTCTGATGGTCTCTACCGGGGAGTTCAGAACCTGATAGACTCATGCTGGAGAGGTATGATTGAGAACCTTCAGTTTGGTGGGAAGTATCTCTGTGGGGAGAAGGTTCATTAGTCTGGTTCCGCTGGGGATTGATAGTTGGAATGTTTAGCTCCACTGGGGATTGGATTTTAATATTTTTGAGGCTCCACTGGGGATACTGAAACTCTGAGGGGAATTGAGTTCTGGAAGGCCCTCTGGCTGGGGAAATCAGTGTTGAGAAAGCTTTCTCTGTTGAGGATCCTGAAGTTTAACTCTATTTGGGGAATTAAGTTCTGGATCGAGGAATTTGGAGTTTTAAATCTGCTGGAGATTTCTTCTGAAAGGGCATCGAGATATCTACCTGTACTTTCAACCTATCAGTAATCATCTTTCTTGATTTGTAAGGAAATGATTATGTTCAAATGCATATGCCTATTTAACAAAACATTGTACGTTTCTCAAAATAAAACATAAATGTAGAAAAGCAAAAGAAGACAAAGCAAATTTCTGTATCTGGAAAAGTATTTGTATTGACTTTCTATGAGTATATTTGTACAAAGGAGACAGCCATCCTAGTAAGAGGATGTCGTCGTAAAAATTGAAAGATTTATACAAAAGAAAGATGGCTATGTGAAACAATTCCATGGGGATCCCCATTCTGCTATAGCCTTCACAACTCTGAATATCTGTCCATTCAATGCTTCGTCCGCCGATGACTGGATTGATCAGAAGCTTGGAGCTGGTTGATGAAGAGATTGTCTTTAGAGGGATCCGACGAGACATAGTCATACGCTTTAATTCCCTAACTTTTGCCTGAATCGCCCTTTCGGGTTTTCGATCCACCGAAAAACCCTTTTTTGCCCAAGCCGCCCTTTCGGGTTTTCGACTTGTCGGGTGTACAAATTTTTTTGTTTTATCCCTAATTTTTGCCTGCACCGCCCTTTCGGGTTTTCGGTTCACCGGGATGCCCATTTTTGCCCAAGCTGCCCTTTCGGGTTTTCGACTTGTCGGGTTATTTTATGTGTAGCATCTTTTAACTATGTCTGCGTTCGCAGGGTGTGGCAAATCGTCGCCGTCCATGGTGGTTAGAATCATTGCACCACCAGAAAATATACTCTTGATCACAAATGGTCATTCGTAAGTAGGAGTCCACTTGCCCCTGGGATCACTTTGCGGTAAGATAATCCGCTTGATTACGAGATCTCCGACTTGATACACTTGAAGTCTGACTTTCTTGTTGAAAGCCTTGATCATCCGTTTTTGATACGTCTGACCATGGCAAACAGCAGCGAGTCGCTTCTCGTCGATCAAATTGAGTTGATCAAGTCGGGTATGAATCCAATCGTCTTCATTTAAACCCGCGTCCTTCATAATCCTTAAGGAAGGAAATTGAACTTCCATGGGTAGGACAGCTTCCATGCCATATACCAAAGAAAATGGGGTTGTCCCGGTTGAAGTACGCGCCGTGGTACGGTATCCATGCAGAGCAAACGGTAACATCTCATGTCAGTCTTTGTAGGTGACTGTCATTTTCTGAATGATCCTCTTAATGTTTTTGTTCGTAGCTTCAACAGCCCCGTTCATCTTCGGCCGATAGGGAGGTGAATTGTGATGATAAATCTTGAACTGTTCGCATAATGCGGTGATCACAGTATTGTTCAGATTTGTACCGTTGTCTGTGATGATCCAGTCGGGGACACCATACCGGCATATAAGGTTTTGCTTGATGAAGCGGGCAACCACATTTTTAGTAACAGAGGCGAAGGAAGCTGCTTCGACCCATTTGGTGAAATAGTCAATGGCGACTAGGATGAAGCGATGTTCGTTGGATGTCGTGGGCTTGATCTCTCCAATCATGTCAATGCCCCACATTGCAAACGGCCAAGGAGCTGTCAGCACGTTGAGAGGAACAGGGGGAATATGAATCTTGTCAGCGTAGACCTGACATTTGTGGCAAGTACGGGAATGCTGATGGCAATCTACTTCCATGGTAGACCAGTAATAGCCTGCCCTTAGAATCTTCTTAACCATCGTATGTCCGCTCAAGTGGGTGCCAAATGTACCGCTGTGTATCTCAGTCATGATCAACTCTGCCTCAGCTTTGTCCACACATCGGAGTAAAACACAATCATGGCTGCGCTTATAGAGGATGTCGTTACTCAGGAAGAACTTGGCAGCGAATTTCCTTAGGAACTTTTTGTCATTTACGGAAGCTCCTTCGGGATATTCTCTAGTATGGAGATACCTTTTGATTTCGTGAAACCAGGGTTGTTCCACTACTTCTTCGGTATTAATCTCATGACAATGCGCAGGTTCATCCATTCGCTCGATGGTGATTTGGGGAGCCTCATTATCCCAGTTGAGTTTAAACATGGAAGACATCTTGGCCAGATCATCTGCTAGCTGATTCTCTTCTCGCGGGAAATGCTCGAAGGTGATTTGCTCGAAATGAGGCAACAATGTCAGGACATGTTCTTTGTATGGGATAAGATTAGGATGTTTAGTATCCCACTCTCCTTTGATTTGACTGATAACCAAAGCCGAGTCCCCAAATACGATCAAAGATTTAATCCCCAAGTCTATAGCAACCTTGAGACCAAAGATGCAAGCTTCATATTCAGCCATGTTGTTGGTACAGCTGAAGCAAAGTCGGGCCGTGAAAGGTGTGTGGCAACCTTCCGGGGAAATGAGTACCGCACCGATACTGTTTCCAAGTGCATTTGAAGCACCATCAAAGTACAGGGTCCATCGGGATCCTTTTTCAGGTCCGTCATACGGTCTGTTACCTTCAATGTTGTCCAAATTCATGATGTCCTCGTCCGGGAAGTCGAATCTCATGGATTGATAATCTTCGATAACTTGATGAGCTAGATGGTCAGCTAGTACACTCCCTTTTATAGCTTTTTGGGTGGTGTACTGGATGTCATACTCAGTCAGGATCATTTGCCATCTAGCGATTCTTCCAGATAAAGCAGGCTTTTCGAAGATATACTTGATAGAATCCATTTTGGAAATCAACAGAGTGGTATGAGTCAACATATACTGCCTTAGTCGGCGAGCAGCCCATACCAAAGTGCAGCAAGTTTTCTCGAGCAGTGAGTAGCGAGTCTCACAGTCAGTAAACTTTTTGCTAAGGTAATAAATGGCATGCTCTTTTCGACCAGACTCGTCATGCTGGCCCAACACGCACCCCATTGAATTATCCAACATAATCAGATACATGATTAGCGGCCTTCCTTCGACGGGTGGCATCAGAATAGGAGGTTCTAGAAAATACTCCTTGATCTTATCAAAAGCAACTTGGTAATCGTCGTTCCATTCGACTACCTGATCTTTCTTTAATAGTTTGAAAATTGGCTCACAGGTAGAAGTCAGATGAGAGATGAATCTGGCAATATAGTTCAAGCGCCCCAAGAACCCTCTAACTTCCTTTTCAGTACGGGGAGCAGGCATTTCTTGTATTGCTTTCACCTTTGCTGGATCGACCTCAATGCCTTTGTTGCTGACAATAAATCCTAGAAGTTTACCGGACCTAACTCCAAAAGTACACTTACTTGGATTCAGCCTGAGTTTGTATTCTTTCAACCTGGCAAACAGCTTCTGCAAATGCTCAAGGTGTTCCTCCTCTGTTTTTGATCGAGCTATCATGTCGTCTACGTAAACTTCGATCTCATGATGTATCATATCATGAAATAAAGCTACCATGGCACGCTGATAAGTTGCCCCTGTGTTCTTCAGTCCGAACGGTATCACCTTGTAGCAGAAGGTACCCCATTGTGTAACAAAAGTTGTTTTCTCCATGTCCTCGGGGGCCATTTTGATCTGGTTGTAGCCCGAGAATCCATCCATGAAGGAAAACACTTTGTGCTGAGCCGTGTTGTCAATCAAAATGTCGATGTGCGGTAGCGGAAAATCATCTTTAGGACTAGCCCTATTCAAATCCCGGTAGTCCACACACATCCTGACCTTGCCGTCTTTTTTAGGTACTGGCACGATGTTAGCAACCCATTGTGGATAGGATGTAACAGCTAGAAAGCCAGCGTCGAATTGCTTCATTATTTCTGCTTTAATCTTCTCAGACATGTCAGGCCTCATTCGGCGGACTTTTTGCTTGATCGGTGGACAATCCTCTCTTGTAGGGAGATGATGAACCACGATATCTGTGTCTAAACCCGACATGTCTTCATAAGACCAGGCGAAGATTTCGATGTATTCATTTAACAGCTGTATCAAACGCTCCTTGACACTTGGTTCCAGATTGGCACCCACTTGAATTTCCTTTCGGTCTTCCTCTGTTCCTAAGTTGACAGTTTCCAACCACTCTTCGTGAGGCAAGATGGCTCTCTCTTCTTGTTGTAGAAGTCTGGCTAGCTCTCCCGGTACTTCACAATATTTGTCAGCTTCATACTCACCCTGATTGATCAAATCTTTAGAGTTATTGAAGGACATAGCAGAATAGTCACCCATAGAATCCGGAGTGGATGGGTACCTGCATTTGTGAGCGTGGGTGTGTGTAAGGGATAGTCATCCTTAAACGAATAAAAATGCAAAAGGAAAGAAAATGAACACAGCAGTTTATCAATGAAAAACGTCCAATGAATCATTAAACATGGCATATGAATATGAAGATAATCAAAACCCTTACAAATGGACCTACATGCCCCGGGCAAGGCATGAGGTGAAAGTAGCGTGCAGATTGTTCAAAAGTAATTATTACAAACCAACAGGAAATGTTTGACAGATAATTACTGATTAATAAAAGTAATGGGGACGAAGTCTTTCGCCTCCCAGTTGCATAGTCCCCCTTCGATGGTTGGGAAGATCCAATCTTCAATGTTGGCCTATTCGTCTTCACCTTCCAAAGCATTGATCCCATAAGGAGAAATCTTGATGGGTGTTCTTTCAACTTTTGAACGACGCATAGCTTTCTGCCCTGCAGCAGTGAATCCTAATCCAAACTTGTCTGTTTTATGGGGAATATCAGGCAACTGCCCCCATGTTGAGTTCTTCCCTTCCTTTATTGCAGCCTTCGCGTCTTTTAGAGATGCCATCCTGGCCATCTGCTTTGGTACCTCAGCTACCACTTTTTCTACTGCCACTTCAGGAGAGACTTCCTCGAAGTGCTGGAATGGTGTTTCAATGAATTCACCTTCCACCTCTACATACCAAAAGGAGTTCAAGTGGCTGACCATATATTCCTCTTCACCGTGCACGGTTATGATTTTTCCTTTGACGGGGTATTTTAGCATTTGATGTAAGGAGGAGGTGACGGCCCCAGCATTGTGTATCCATGGCCTCCCTAGTAAGCAAGAGTATGACGGACGGATGTCCATCACATAGAAAGTTGAGGGGAACACTTCTGTGCCTACTTTAATGGGAATGTTAACCTCCCCATGTACCATTCTCTTTGACCCATCAAATTCCCTTACAATGATATTACTTGGCCTTAGCTCCAAGCCTTCACAATCCAATCGATCGAGAGCCTTCTTAGGCAGCACGTTCAGAGAAGAACCGGTGTCGACCAAAACATGGGCCAGAGTAGTTCCTTGGCATTCTACTGACACATGTAAAGCGTCATTGTGCTTTCTTCCTTTTGGGGTCAGGTCAGCATCAGAGAAACCTAAGCCGTTGTTTGCGGTAAGGCTGGCCACGCAATCTTGGAATTGATCGGCTGAGGTTTCCTGGGGCACATGGGTTGTCTTCAGAAATTTTATCAATGCTTTGGCGTGCGCCTCTGAACAAAGTAGTAATGCTAACATGGAGATCTTCGAGGGGGTTTGCCCCAGTTTCTCTACCACGTCATAATCACTCTTTTTAATTATCTTCAGAATCTCCTCCATCTCTTTCTTAGAAGTTTCGGGGATGACCAAAGGTTGAGCCCTCATCCTGACGAGCTCATCTTGGATTCCTTTCCCCTTATCAACAGAAGTAGGAGGGACAACAACAGGAATAACAGCTTCTTCAATCAACGGGGATCTTACGGAAAGTTTTATCGATGCAGGAATAACTTTGGCAGCAGCTGAGGGTCCAAAGATTTCCTTTGGGGGGGCAATCTCTGGAGAAAATATTCTCCCACTTCGGGTGATCTTGCTTGTACCGGCAATGTTTCCAATGCTGGCATCTTCTTCATCAGATCTTCCCTCGGTTATCTCAACTTGTTTAACACCATGGTAGTAGATTTCTCCACCGTAATTCCATGGTATTGAGTTGTCAGAACTGTAGGGGACAGGCCCAGGCATAGTTATTTTCAAGGGAACAATCTTTGTAGAGGATGTAATATTAACAGGCTTTTTGACGGCCTTGGAAAGATTGGTGGAAATGGTGATTATTGAAACATCTTCAGTAGGGGTTGGAATAGCAGGAGTCTTTTCGAACAGAATTTGTTGACTGTCCATCAGGCCTTGGATGCCTTTCTTCAGCAATGGATAGTCGATTGGTAGAGAGTAACAACAGTAGAAATCTTCTTTGCATCCTGGGAAAATCCCAGCTTTCAACAGATTTAACTTGATTGTTAATAGCGGAGTCATCAGGTCATCAACATCAGAAACATACAGATCTTTTTCAATAGCATGGACATTTCGACCATGCTTCGGCATCGGAGCGGATATTACATTTGGCTTCTCTGGAGCATCGAATTCAACCTCTTTTGCATCTATCAAGTCTTGAATTTTATTCTTTAGCGCCCAACAATTGTTGGTGTCATGTCCGGTGCTATCAGAATGGTAGGCACATTTAGCATTGGCATGATAGTATGGAGATGTGGTGTTAGGGTTTTTCGGTGCCTCCTTTAAACCAGTCAGATTCAACTTCAATAAATGTGGAAGAACTTGCGCAGGTGTCATATTGATGCGGGTGAACTACCATTGTGGCTGCTCTACCCATTGCTGATTTGGTCTGGGTTGATTGTCATGAGGCCGATCATTTGATGAATTTTGGATCATCACGGCCCCCACAGTCGGCCGGCGCTCAGTTCTTCCCACTCTTCTCTGAGAGTATACAACAGCCGCTTCCTTCTTCGCCATAAATGATTTCTTAACAGTTGTAGATGCAGAGGCATCCTTTTGAATCTTCCCATTCTTGATACCAGCTTCCACCCGTTCGCCAGTCAGAATTAATTCAGTAAACCCTGCGGGTGAGCTCCCGATTAAGTGGTTGAAGAACGGGCCAGATAGTGTCCCTAGGAACATATCAACTAGTTCTCTATCAGAAAGAGGTGGCTGCACTCTCCCGGCCAGATCGCGCCATTTTTTGGCGTATTCCTTGAATCCCTCATTTTAGGCCATTCCCATACTCTGTAGCTGAGTACGGGTTGGTTCCAAGTCAGAGTTATATTGATATTGGCGATAAAAGGCAGCTGCCAAGTCTTCCCAACTGTGTATCTCTGACCTCTCAAGCTTGTAAAACCAGTCTAGCTGAGTACCAGACAGGCTATCCTGAAAGAAGTGTACCCAAAGGTTTCTGTCGGATGTACGAGGTTGAATTCTTCGGACGTACGACCTTAGTTGCATCTTCAGGAAAGATAGACCGTCATACCTTGCAAAGATTGGCACCTTAAACTTCGGAGGGATCATAATTCCAGCAATTAATCCCAAATCTTCGAAATCTAATCCGGGGACCCTTTGCAGCTCCATAGTTGCCAGCCTATCCTCCAAGTTTTTGTACTTGTCCTCCGCGGGCGGGTATTGTTACTCTGAGTAGTCTTCATCTTCTTCAGCCTCTTCCTCTTCAGCTTCGGATTCAGAAGGTACCGCAACCCCTTTTCCTTTACTGGTTTCCTCTTCAGATGCGGAGGGAAATTCAAGAACTCTTCTGGCTTCACCCTCAAACCTTCTTCCCAAGGTAGCTACCTCCACTATTTTCTTCTTCTTTTTCACTTGCTCTTTGTTCCCAAGCAGGGCTTTTAGATCCTCCTGACCCTTTGCCAAGGTCATTAGGAGATGTTGAAACTGTGAGTTTTGAGACTGCAAATCTTTGACCGTCTGTTCGAGATCCATCTTACTGGAATAAACAGCAGAAAGATAAGGAAACCTGGTGTAGAGACCTGCTTATGCACATGATGAATGATATGTCTATTTATGCAATGCATTCAAGGATTTAGAAATTCAAAATTGTTGAAAACAAAAAGAACATATGTCATATTAATAAGAAGAAATTTTGTCAGTACATAAATGCCCCATGGGCCAAATATTACAAAAAACTTCTCAAGGTAAAAAGACGTTGCACATCCTCTTTGGTGCGATGTAAGTGTTGAGGGTCTCTTCCTCATGAAGTCGGCGGGTAAGCTCCAAAACCTTCTTCTCACTAGCATAGAAGCTGGCTTCAAAAGTATTCCGCTCTTCCTTGAGTTGGAACCAACTCTTCTGCATCTCCTCCCATGATGTTGGCATGTCAGGATATAGGATGGTGTAGGGAACCTCTCCTTCCTTAACGGGCTCTTTAATCAAAGGGAGAACATGATGGTAAGGCATCATGAGACTCTAGGCTCGGGTTGTACCCACTTGAGATAAGGCTCAAGAGGGATGGAGTTCTTGTGCCCCAGTGTCTTGCTATCTACCTTGTTAGGCATCCTCCAAGCTCTGATGAATCTTTGGAGAAGTCCTTGCGCATCGTTGTCGAAGTCAAAAACTAGGTCAGGAATCAGCTTGTCATGAGGGCCATCCCTTCGTGCATATCCAAATTGTCTCAAAGCTAGACAAGGGTTGTAGGTAATGCCTCCTCTAATGCCAAGTAATGGAACATTAGGGAACTCTCCACAACGATCGATGATGATGACATTTTCTCTGGACCAAGAACACCAATGTACATCAGAGTGTGTGAGGGTCATCAACCGTTGTGACCACCTTAAGCCTTGGTCATTCTTCAAAACAGACTGTGGAAGGTGCGAAATAAACCACCTTGCAAGGAGGGGAGTAAAGCACATGAGAACACCCCTCTTTCTCATTGTTCGTGTGTAAAATGAGTGGAGGATGTCCCCAAGCAATGTTGGTATGGGATTCCTGGATAGGAAAATCTTGACGGCGTTGACATCTATAAGCTGGTCAGGATTTGGGAACAAGACCAACCCATAAATGAGGAGTGCCACAATTTCTTCAAAGGCTTGTAGATCCAATGAATTCCAACACTCTTGTGCCTTCTCAAACAAGAATTTTGCCAAGAAGCCTTTGACACCACTTCTAGTTTCCCAATGCCCCTTGATGTCAGATGGTTGCAAGTGTAGTGCTTGAGCAACATCTTCAGGCTTTGGTTATTTTTCCGTACCATTGTAGGGTAGTTGATTAAGAATAGGAATTCTCAGGAGTTGAGAAAATTCCTCCAAAGTGGGAACCAATTGGTAGTCGGGGAATGTGAAACAGTGGTGAAGGGGGTCAAAGAACTGGAACAACACTTTCACCATGTTCTCTTCAATGTTGGTGTTGACTAGGCTGAGCAGTCTACCATGTCTTTCACTGAAGGGAGAGCTTTCTAGAATTCTGGATGTGAGCTCCTTCAGTTGAGGAGGGATTCTCACAAGGATGACTTGGAAAGTTTTCCTGCGAAGAATTTCCATGACCTCCAAAACAAGAACAAAGATGAAGATCTAAACCCTTGAAATGGTTAGTGGATGCATATGATGCTTTATGATGTTCATGATGTATGCACAAACATATGTACAAGCAATTCACATAAAACCCTAGTTTCAGGCTTGCATGAGGTCTCATAGGTAAGTACCCTCTTGAGCGTGGTTGGCTTAAAAACATGTCCTATAAATAGTAATCGGGTTCTAAGGAGCTCAATATCATTGGATTGTTTTCCATGTTCATTGTTTTGGTTTAGCCACTTAACTAGAGACCAAAATATTCCAAGAAAACAACCCTCAATAAGTGTAGTATCGAGTATCTACCAACTTCGGACTGCACCAAAGTCGGTCATCTCACTACCCATAATAAAAGGCCAAGATGGTCAAGTAAGGTTCTAGGTCATTAGTGCTTAGTGACATCACTCAGCGGCCCCGTACTCTCCTTGATTGAACTCAAGGGTTACCGGTACTCACAAATATGTCGCACTAATATAGCTATTGCTTCAACCGTGTTGGTATACCCCGCACAGTTTCCACAACGTATTGCTATCTATGAATGTTTCCCCAAATCTGGGTGTAGGATTTCAAGCCCAAACAAGAGAACCAAGATGTAAAGCAATCAAAGCAAACAATTAGTCATGCCAAAGGGTGATCTAAGCCCTACGGTTACTCCACTTTTAAACATTTCCCCAGCAGAGTCGCCAGTTCTGTGATACGGTGGGAGAACTGACTTGAGGTTTTGCGTTTGTATTCGCAAATGTTTCGGTTTAGAAAGAGTCGCCACCGACTTTTTATTTTATCCTAAGGAAAAGTTAAAAAGCACAGGAAAAACCTTTGAGATTTTTTCTTGGGTTCGGGGAGTAGATTATAGAAAGGGAAGGTATTATCACCCTTTCTATCCATGGTTATCCATGGGCTCTTAGTTACTTGCTTAGATCACTTGCTTTGCATTTTCAATTGTTTGGAATGGTGCTTTGTGTGTGTGTTTGAAAGATGTTTTGAAAAGAGGCCATCGTTGTGGCAACCTTTGTAATGATTCTTGTTTGAATGTATACAAAGGTGTTTGTCTTTTGAAAAGTTTTCAATATTTTGAAAGTTGTTTTGGAAGTTGTGTTTGTGAAGTGTGTTTTGAAAATAGGCAAGTGTGTTTTGCAAGTTTGATCAAGTAACTAAGAGTTGTCTACCCTATTTTACTCAAATATCTTTCTTATGTTTTTAACCCTTTTAACAGTATCGTTCCACCATTGTATTTGGTGGACAATCTTGTGTTAGGATGTAAACGGGACGGGCGCGGGTCATCGTATAGACCATGATAGCAATTTTGCAAAGTATCTTAGCATTTTTTGAGGGACTAAGATCATTTTTGTAAGGCAACTTTGGATAGCGTCATCGAGGGACTATGATATTTTGATTTTGTTTGTTTTACCAAGATACTTTGCATGCGTAACATGGCCCTTTTTTTGAAGGCAACAAATGGATGTAACCCTAGGGGTGTTTGTGTGCAAGTGTGCTTTATTGCATACAAGAGTTTATCTTTGAATTAGGATTTTCTATTTCATTGATTTTATCTTGCCATACACACCCTAATTACTAGCATTTATTTGAAAGCAATAAAAAGCAGAAATATAAAATCCTACGCTATTACAACAATTAGGGGGTGGGGATACACATTTGTACATGGGGTGGTTCAACGAGAAAAATAGACAAGAAAAGAAAATAACAAAAACAAGATAGAGAGAAAGAGAGAGGGAGCTAGCGCGCTGCTGAGAGGTCATCAGAAGTTCTGACTCAGGCCCGCTGCCAGATGATCAACCTTTTGGTTAAAATGTATGAGTCAGAACTTCTGACTCTGGCACCTGCAAAACAGAAACCTGTTAGTGGGAAGATCAGAAGTTCTGACCCCCCTACGCTGCAAGACAAAAGTTTGTTAGTGGGGAAATCAGAAGTTTTGATCCTGCTGGAAATACAATAATTCTCAGAAGTTTTGATGTTATTGACAGCAAAACAGGCTTCAGATGTGCTAACGTCAAAGTCAGCACTTGGCTTCTCCCTGTACTAGTCAGAACATCTGCAATTTTGTTATTTTTCCATAAAACAGAAAACATATTTGGAACAGCTTCAGCAAATGTCAGAGTGTTTTAGGAGACAGAACCAACAAGGTCACAGGCAGGTTCTATGCTGGCTCACTTCTTATCTAAACGTTCTGAGGTATGAAAATCCTCAGGACACAAACAGCAGCAACATGATATTTACATTATGTTTATTTGAGCATGCAAAGCTGATGATTCTTAGCAGCGTGATGAAGGTCAGCAGGTGCTTACCTGGCTGTTGGAAAAGTTTGTGGATGAGAGCTAGCTTTTTGCTCTGATGGTGTTCTGGACAGGTTCTTTTTTGAAAGGGGTGGATGAAGGTGTATGTATATGTATGGTCAGAGGTTGAAAGGGTGTTCTTTAGTCACAAAGAAAACTGGGTATTGATGAAGTTTGAAGGTAAGAAATTCAAAGTTATGAAACACTGGAGATTTTGGCAGAGTTTCACAGCACTTTCTTGCTAAAGATTTCTGTTTCTCTTCTAGCAATTTTTCTGTTTTTTGGACGCCCTTTTTCAGTGGACAGTGGTTCTCTATTTATAGGCAAAACTTTTGTGGATTTCTTGAACATTAAAGGCGCCAACAGAGGTTGAATTGTTCTTTGAAAGAAATTCCTGGGAAGTTGTGATAACAGATAGCCTTTCAGCCTAGGCTGGAGCAGCAGGCATGGATTGGGGAGAAGTGACCTCTTAGGTGGACGGTGGCGTGTAGACCCATGCCTGAACCTGCATAAAGGCGTTTACCAAGCCACACGTGAAGGGACTACTTGGATGAATGTTCAGGAGTGGTTGGGAGCATTAATGAGCATTAAATAGTGATGAGACTTATCAACACCAATATTATGGTAATAGAAACAAAACTTTGAACCAGCAGTTCTGTTTTACCAAAAACAACGTAAACCATGCTTTGGTCTTGGCCTCCTGTTGTCTTAGCAAATTCTGGGGATTCTCCTGACCTTCTGACACGTTCCTTGGATTTGCTTATGGAAATCCTGGACTTAGAGATTTTGTATCAGTGTAACACCCACTCTTCTGACCTTTTCATCTTCTGATTTCAGCATGTTCCGAAGGAGCCTTCAGACTTCCTTGCCTCCTTTGCGTTCCTTTAGCAAACTCTGGCTGAACTTACGTAACTGCTGAAAGAGTCATGTTCTGTTTGAGGCTTACGTGTTGAACCACGTTTGCAACTTCTGAGTTGATGTAGCTGCTGAAGAGCCAACTTCTGACTGCGTTGAGCCAAGCTTGCAACTTCTGACCGTTTCTATCTGGAGTTTGGTCCAGAAGTTCTGAAGCGCTAATTTCTTCTTAAACACCCATTTTTTAGAGAAAAATTCCAAATGTTTAGAATTTAATTTTTCTCAAGATAAAAGCGTTGCATTTAGAGCTTGTGTGACCATTTGCTCTTGTAAATGGTTTGCTTGGGCAAAAATGACAATTCAGGACTTGGATTTGTTTCAGAGGGACTCTGAGACTCCAAGATGATTTCCTAAAGAAAGAGAGGGCAAATTTTGGGGTACAACAACGACTATCTCACTACGTCCTAAAAGCCAAGTTGGTCAATTAAGGTGTTAAGGTCAGTTGACGCTTTATGATACCACACAGCGGCCCCATATTCTCCTTGATTACTCAAGGGCTACCGATACACACCAAAGTATCGCATCAACATAGCTACTATTTCAACCGTGTTGATATACCCCGCACAGTTCCCTCACAGTTTATTGCTACTTACCTAAAAAAGGTGCCCCAAATCCGGGTGTAGGATCAAAGCAAACCCAAACAAGGAACCATAACGTAAAGCATGAAAGTCAAATAAAGAAAGCAAGTAAATGTGATCTAGCCCTAAGGTAACCCCACTTTTAAGTTATTTCCCCAGCATAGTCGCCAGTTCTGTGATACGGCGGGAGAACTGACTTGGGTTGTTTTGTGTTTAATCGCAATTGTGCGGATAGCAAGAGTCGCCACCGACTTTTATTTTATCCAAAAGGAAAGGCAAAAAAGCACAGGAAAGACCTTTCGAGATTATTTCTCGGGTTTGGGGGTAGATTATGAAAAAGGAATGTGTTAGCACCCTTTTCATCTGTAGTTATCTACGGGCTCTTAGTTACTTGCTGGATCACTTGCTTTTGTTTGACAGTGTGCTTGTGGTGTGGGCTTTGAAAGTATTTTGAAAATGTCTTTGTAATGGTCCTCGTCTCTATAAGAACGCGTACAAAGTGTTGTTTGGAAAATAGTTCAAAGAAGTATTTGTGTAGTGTGATTTTGAAAGTGATTTTGAAAAGATGTTTTTGTAATGGTTCTCGTCTCTATAAGAATGCATAAAAAGTGTTGTCTTTTGAAAATGTTTCAAAATGGAAGTGTTGGTGTATAAAATGTTTTTTTTTCGTGAGCAAGCGAGCAACTAGGAGCAATCTACCTACTCAAAAGGTCTTAGATGTTCTTTTCCTCCTCCTTTAGATGTTGCTATCTTACCATTGATTTGGTAGGAAGCCCCATCGTTGGATGTGAAGGGACGGGCGTGGGACGTTTGTATAGTCATAGAAGGCAACCCATGGGACGTTTTAGCAATGTCGTTGAGGGACTAGATCGTTTACCAAAGGCAACATCGAGGGTCATCGAGGGACTATGATCTTTTATCGAGGGTATTTGCTAAAACTCCCATGTTCGAGGGACATGACTATTTTCCGAAAATGCAACAAAGTGTGATTATCCTAGAGGTGCTAGTGTGCAAGTGTTTTTGATTGCATGCATTTAGTTTTTGGTTAGATTTGTCTAAGATTTGTTTTTATCTTGTCACACCCTAATTACTAACAATGTATGAAAGCAATAAAAATGCGGAAAATAAATCCTAAACTATTACATATTTAGGGGAATGGGGGTACAGTTTAACAATGGGGATGAAGTGGAAACTGAAATATTACAACCATATCGAATAATAATGAAAACAATGTAAAAACGGTGTAAAATAAAGGAAAAAATGCATTTTGAACTGCTATGTGTCGACTCATGCTCCTATGCATCGACACATAGATTTTCCTTGTCTTTGTAAAATCAGACCAACTCAGTATGAGTCGATGCATACTGAGATGTGTCGACTCATGCTCCTTCTTGTATCGATGCAAAACGCATATGTATCGACCCATGTATCTTTCACGTTTTTGTTTTGGAGATTTTTAACAATATGAGTCGATGCATAAGGCTATGTGTCGACTCATACCTTGTTTTTTCACTTAGAATGGGTCGACGCGTGTGGGTATGTGTCGACTCATGTTGCATTTTTTTGCCTTAAACATGGTTTTATTGTCTGTATAGGTTAGTTTACAGCATATGATTGATAAACATAAACAACAAATAATTTGATAAGCATAAAAAATAAGCAAATGACTAGTTCAAAGGGTTAATAAATAATACATCTTATCTTCAAAAACAAATCATTAATGATGTGTGAAAAGATACCAAGTCAAGAAGACTTACCTTGGGGCTGTACTGGCTGTTTTAAATCTGAATGCTTTTCCAGATGTTGTGATGGCTCCAATGAATCTTCAGAATGCTGCTCCGGACTGTTGAACTGAACTAAGCTTGATCAAGTTGTAAAGTACTGTTTTTTTATGTTTGATGGGTGAAGATAATGGCACTACAGAGACTGTTCTTGTGTTTAAACAATCTCTATGTGATGAGGAATTTGATTTATGGGAGAGTTTTGTAAGATGGAATGATGGATTGAGGTTCTGTTTTGAATGAGAATAGATCTGGTTTTTCTTGAATGAGCCAAAGTCATAAAGAATAATGTTTTTCTGTTCAAAAACTCTCTATTCTCTCTCCAAATTTTTCTCTCCCTTATGTCTTATGAAACAGTCCCTTTTGTAGACCCTTGACTGAGGTTTAGGAGGGAAACAAAAATAAGTGATTTTGAATTATTTTTGCCCACTGTTTTGTTACTTTCTTCACACAATTTTCTTTAGCCATTTTGGTGCAATTTTGGGACTGTTATGATGCAGGTTGGAGCAGACTGCATAGAGCAGTTTTGGACTGGTTTTCTGGATAGATTTTGGACTGTATAAGACAGCATACACAGGTTTTGTGACAGGTTTGTGGTGCAGCGTAGCACAAGGTTTTGTATGACAGTAATTGAGCAAGGTTTTGGAGTGTTGTGGCAATGTATAGAAGTAGCATATTCTTTGTTCAGCAATAACTTGGACAACATAGTTTGCAGCATGAAGCAAGTTTGGTTTGTGGAGAAATTTATGCACCTTGTATCAAAGACAAAGCATTATGGCAAGGTTTTGATTCAAAGGAAAAAGTCCAAGCAATACAAAGTTTAGGATTTGTAAACTTGCAAAAATGCCACTTTGTAATAACTTGAATTATTTGTAACATCTTGAACTATTTTTAATTGTAGTGACAAGATGTCATGAAGCAATGAACTTAACTTAGAAAATTTTCCAAGTCTTGCAAAAGTTGGATTTTCGACTTTCTTGATTTTTTGATGATCAAATTTCATATTTTGGATGTCTTGATGAAATATGATTTTTGAGACTCAACTTTGGTCAAAAAGTCAAAGTTTGACTTTTTAGTGTACAATTGACTTTTCCCACCAGTTGACCGATTTTTATCTATCAATCCACTAATCTCAGGAGATGAATTGAAAAAACACAATTAGGTCAAAATGACGCGCTCGGATCCTTGAGATCATACTTCCAACCAATAACCCAGGTATCAGGTCAAAAATTAAAGTTCAGTTATTTTCGGTAAAAAAACCCTAATTTCGCCCATTTGGTAATTTGAATTACTTTCTTGGAAAGTTGTAATCCAAGACTTGAAACTTGACAAAATAATCCTGAGGGTCCATAATGATCCATGAAAGTCAATTGAAACATTATGAATCTCACTACCTTTGTACAAAACTCAAACCCTAATTTGAGGTATCAGTGTTGAGGAAATTGTTTGACCTAGTTGATACTTGCGCAAACTTGAGGCATTGAAGATCACTGTAGGATATATCTTGAGAAATGAGAGGGGAAATTTTAGGGTACAACAGGACTATATTCAGAAAGGAATTCTTTCCTTAAAATTTATTGACACAGACCATCAATGGGCTGATGTCTTTACTAAACCACTTTCTGAAGATAGGTTTAATTTCATTCTGAAACATCTCAGCATGAAATTATGTCCAGAATAAGAGTTTTATTTATGTATTCGTTAACCCTCAGAATTTTATGTTTTCTCTGTGAACATCTTATCAACAATTCTTCAGAAGTTAGAAGGACAGTTGCATCATAATCTATCTAAGAAGATTTGAACGGTTCATTTCAAAGATAGAGGCGTGCAATTCACATTATCAACATTTGTCATCCTCTCGCAAGCGTCCTTATAAGGATGAACACGCGTTCAAATTCTGAAGGGTCTAAGGCTTTGATTGGGTGCATTGAGACATGTGTCATTGGTAACTGTTTCATATCTCCACGCCATCCCCTATTTTCTGGATTCATAATTGCTGTGTGTTGTACCCCAAAATTTGCCATCTCATTTCATCAACATTTCTCATCACAAGACTCTTGGAACTCAAGATCAAGCTAGGGTTTGCTCTGTTCAAGACACCTCCTTGCACTATTGACCTAAATTAGGGTTTGATTTTGCACAGGGATGTTTTGACCCACAATGTCCAAAATGACTTTCATACTCCATTTTGGACTCACAAGTTTGTCCATACCAAGTTTCAAGCCTTGATTCAAATTTTTGCCCAGTCAATTGGACAGTTGACCTAGAAATCAAATGTATTGGGGAAAAAGTCAAATGTGGCCAATTGACAGTCAAACCTCATGAATTTTGACCCACATCAACATTATGAACTCATATGAACCATTTGATCAAGTTTGGATCATAATTCCACAAGAAATTTGATCAGATCACCAAAAGGGCAAAATGGTCATTTTTAGGGTTTTGACTGCACAAGGGCAATTTTTGACTGTTTGACCTAGCCAATGGCAAATCAAGCTCAACCATGGACTCAAGGACTCAATGAAATTATCTTGACCCATTCAACAAGTTCAAAAGATCTCAAATGCATAGGATTGACAAATGATTTTTTTAGTCAACTGATCAAAATTTGACTGTACATTGAAAAGTCAAACTTTGACTTTTTGGTCAAAATCAAGTTCCAAGGGTCATTTTTAATCAAGACATGTCAAACTATGAAACTTGTTCATCAAGAAACCCAAAAATGCAAATTAGGGTTTAAAATGGAAAAAATTTCATAACTTAGAAATTTTCTTATTTTTTCCTAACTTTGTCCCATTGTTTCACCAAGATGCCAATGGATTCAAACAAAACTTACAACATGAAAGTTGTAGTACATCACAAAGTCTACAACTTTGATTCACAAAGTTTTCTCAAAAGAAGCTTGTATCTCAAGTTATGATTTTTGGAACAAGGGTACCTAAAACTTTTAACTTAGAGAAATTTTGCCCTAGTTTAGGCAGGATTTTGACCCATCTTCTTGGCCATTTTTCACATAGTTCCACTTAAAGTCTTAAGTTGAATTTCAAAGATGGATTATAGTACATGTTTCAAGCTTTCCAAATTGTCCAAGAACTCCTCAAACACCTTTGTGGTTAGGGAGAATTGAATGCTTGAAGTTGGCAAAAACTCACTTTGATCCATGGCCAATACATGTTCATACCACTTGCCAAATCTGATCTAGCTAGCTTGGTTCACAATTACATGCCTCTAAACCAGTTTGTACTCCATAATTTAATGCAAATCCATTGAGCCAAGGCATTGTCTTGGTCATTAGGGTATTGTACACTAGATTAAGCCTTAAATGGAAAAAGTAACAATGCCATTTTTGCTTGAACTTTGCTTTATGTCAAAACAACATCCTAGAGCATTGAACCAGATCTTATGCTGCAAACAAGATCCACTAATTAGATGGGCCAAGAGGGTTGTATGCAGGGTGATAGGATGGCTTGTACAAGTCTATAACCTCACTTCCACTCTCTTGCTTCAAGAAGAAGAAAACTTGTCAAAAACAAAGCATCACACACATCTGATAAAAACCAACTAAAACAAAGTTGTCAAACAAGTTTCATACACCTTAGCAAGCCAGAAGCACGACCCCTTGACCTCTCAAACCTCCTTGTACACAGAATCACCATTTTTCTACAAAACAGGGCAAGCCCTGCAGAACCACCTCCATCTCCACTTTCCCTCGTGCGTTTTGCCTCAAACTTGTTCCAATACCTTCCATTCAACTCACCTAAACTATTCCAGACCTCCATTGCCAACTGTAACTCCATTAACATACATTGCCATTTTTGTTTGGAAGCTTTACAGGTTGAGTTCTGTAGCACGATTCAGGCTACTTCAAAACAAGCCAAGCATTGGGAAAGCATCAGTGGACATCAGGCAAGCTCAAAAGAACCTCAAGCACCCTTGGAAGTTGCTGCATTGTCCACCTCGAAGTCAACTGAAACAGGTATTTCATGAACTTCTATCTCTCTATTTAGGAATAGTTAGACTTAGGTTTGTGAATGAAATATGTTGTATTCATAGCCCTGAAACCATACATGTGATTAGTTTTCATTTATATTAATCGTGCTAGGAGAATTTCATCCATGAACTTTCTGAAAAAACTAGGTTAAGAATTAGGGCCAGAGAAATTCTCTCTGGTCTTTGAGAGTTAGCTTGAGTTTTTTATATGGTTAGATTCGTTGTTTGATGCTCTACAAGTTTCATGTTATGAGTTTTGTCAAAAAAGCACAGAATCAGGAGATAGCATTTTGTACATAGAGCGCGCGCGTTTCTGCTCAAAGGAAGAAGATGAAGTTGGTTTTGGGCTGGGCCTGGACAGGCCTGCTTTTGGCACCCCCCACTTTTCTTTTTGCACCCCCTGGCCCTTTTCTTGTATATTTATCATTTTTGCATTTTTATTTTATTTCTGATTTTGATATTTTATTTTCAAATATAAAAAATACTAAAAAAATATTTTCATAAATTTTTGTATTTATTTGGTATTTATTTTAATTATTTCAAGTATTAATACATTAAATACTTTATATTCATTTTGTAAAAATTTAAAAACAATATAAAAAACACTTTTATTTTTATTTATTATTTTTATATACATTTGAAAATATTTTCTTGAAATATATATATATATATATATATATATATATATATATATATATATATATATATATATATATATATATATATATATATATATATATATATATATATATATATATATATATATATATATATATATATATATATATATATATATATATATATATATATATATATATATATATATATATATATATATATATATATATATATATATATATATATATATATATATATATATATATATATATATATATATATATATATATATATATTTGTAAATAATTTATTTTGTTTTTATACACACTTAATATATTTGATATGTATATACATATATACTATATTTTATTAAATAATTAGAATAAAAACACAAAAATAATACATTTTTATTTTTATTAATATTTTGTACTAAAAAATACCTTTTTTTTTAATATTCTTTTATTTTTGTACAAATTGATACATTATTGTATAAATAATAAATAATACTATTTATTTAAGAAATTAGGGTTTTTGCCCTAAAATCAAAAATAATTAAAATTGACTTTTTTATTTTATTTCCATTTCACATTAAAAAATCTTTTTTTTACATACATAAAAACTTTTTGCATAATACATTTTATTTAATACTTATTTCTTGTATTTATCTAAGTATTGTATATTTAATTGTTATGCCTTATCATTCAATTTGGTTGTAATAATTTAGATTTAATTTCTTGCAAAATAACCCCCAATTCAAATTTGTACCCCCCTCCCTATATCATGTTGTAATAGTGTAGAATTTAAATTCTCGCACCTTTAAGCTTTCAATTATGCCATGACTAGACTTAGGGTTTTGTATGCAAAAATCAAATTAACAAATAGTTTGACCTAATCCAAGATGACAATGCATGAAAAACAAACACAATGCACACTTGCACCCATAGGGTTTCAATCCACTTGTTGCCTTCAAAAATGGGCCATGGTATGCATGTCAAGAACTTTGGCAAAACAAAAACAAACAAAATATCATAGTCCCTCGATGACGCTATCTGAGTTGCCTAAACAAAATAATCAAGTCCCTCAAGAAAATTACCAAAAATACTTGACACAATTGCTATCATGGTCTATACGATGACCCGCGCCTGTCCCGTTTAACATCCTAACACAAGGTTGTTCACCAAATACAATGGTGAAGCAACACTGTTAAAAGGGTTAAAAACATAAGAAAAATCTTTGAGTAAAATAGGGTAGACGACTCTTAGTTACTTGATCAAAACTTGCAAAAACATCCTTGCTATCTTCAAAACACACTTCACAACACAATTTCAAAACCCTACTTTCAAACATTGAAAACTTTTCAAAGGACAAAAACACCTTTGTATACATTCTAACAAGAATCATTACAAAGGTTGCCATAACGATGACCTCTTTTCAAAACATCTTTCAAAACCACACGCAAAGCATCATTTCAAACAATTGAAGAGCACCATTTCAAACAATTGAAAAGCAAAGCAAGTGATCTAAGCAAGTAACTAAGAGCCCATGGATAACCATGGATAGAAATGGTGCTAATACCTTCCCTTTCTATAATCTACTCCCAGAACCTAAGAAAACATCTCAAAGGTCTTTCCTGTGCTTTTTGACTTTTCCTTAGGATAAAATAAAAAGTCGGTGGCGACTCTTGCTAAACCGAAACATTTGCAAACACAAACGCAAAATCCCAAGTCAGTTCTCCCACTGTATCACAGAACTGGCAACTCTGCTGGGTAAATAACTTTAAAAGTGGAGTAACCTTAAGGCCTAGATCACCCTTTGCATGATTATATTATTTGCCTTGATTGCTTTACATTTGGTTCTCTTGTTTGGGCTTGAAATCCTCTACCCGGATTTGGAAAACATTCATAGGTAAATAGCAATATGTTGTGGAAACTATGCGGGGTATATCGACATGGTTAAAGCAATAGCTATATTAGTGTGACATATTTGTGAGTACCGGTAGCCTTTGAGTCATTCAAAGAGAATACGGAGCCGTTGAGTGATGTCATAAAGCACTAATGAACTCTTAGAACCTTACTTGACCATCTTGGCCTTTTATTAGGGGTAGTGAGATGACCGGCTTTGGTGCAGTCCGAAGTTGGTAGATACTCTATACTACACTCATTGAGGTTTGTTTTCTTGGAATATGTTGGTCGCTAGTTAAGTGGCTAAACCAAAACAATCCAATGATATTGAGCTCCTTAGAACCCATATTTATAGGACAGGTTTGAGCCAACTAAACTCAAGAGGGTATTTACCTATGAGACCTCATGCAAGCCTGAAACTAGGGTTTTGTGTGACTTGCTTGTACATGTGCTTGTGCATACATCATGAACATCATAAAGCATCATATGCATCCACTAACCATTTCAAGGGTTTGGATCTTCATCTTTGTTCTTGTTTTGTAGGTCATGGAATCTCTTCGCAGGAAAACAATTCAAGTCAACCTTGTGTAGGGATGTCAGTTTGGACCTGTTAATGGGGATCCCCGCGGGGAACGCCCCGTTCGGGGCCCCAAAGATGGGGAATTTTCCCCCGTGGGGGCGGGGATGGGGAGAAAAATTCCCCCGAGAGCATTTCGGGGACGGGGACGGGGAATACACCCCCCGCCCCGCGGGGACCCCGCCCCGCCTATTATTTTAATATAGTTAATTTAATATATATATATATGTAACTTTGTTTTAAGTATTTTGATATTTCTACTTTACGTGTGTTATCAATTGAGCAAATAGAGATATGTTGACTTTTGCTTTTAGTTGACTTATTATGAAGTATTTTTTAGCTTTTCAAGCATACTCATGATGCTAAATTTTATAATTATCCCTTATTAGTTTTGATGAAGTATAGTTTTTTAAGCATAATTATGTTGTTGGATTTTTTTAGTTGTTTAGGCATATTGTTACTTTAAAAAGTATTATAGTTCATTTTGTTGAATTTTATAGCATTTTATAGAAATTTATAAAAAAAATATTATTATTTTGTGTTCCATTAGTATTTTTAATAAAAAATAACAAATGTCAAATACTAGTATTTTTTAATAACATAATAAATATGTGAATTCTTTGTGCTTTTTATTTTTATAGAAAATATAAACATTTTAAAAAAATAAAATATTAATGAATAAATGTAGGATCTATGGGGATCCCCGCGGGGAACGGGGATCCGCGGGGAACGGGGATGGGGATAGAAATTCCCCCGTGACGGAGATCGGGGACGGGGACGGGGAATGAATTTGATGGCGGGGAAAAAGATGGGGAAGTGTCCCCCCGGCCCCGCCCCGCCCCATTGACATCCCTAACCTTGTGAGAATCCCTCCTCAACTCAGGGAGATTACATCCAGGATTCCAGAGAATTCTCTCTTAAATGAAAGATATGGTAGACTTCTCAGCTTGGTCAATTCCAACATTGAAGAAGACATGGTGAAAGTTCTCTTCCAGTTCTTTGACCCCCTACACCAGTGTTTCACATTCCCTGACTACCAGTTAGTACCCACTTTGGAGGAATTTTCTCAACTCCTGAGGATTCCTATTCTTCATCAACTACCCTACAACGGTACGGAAAAAGAACCAAAGCCTGAAGATGTTGCTCAAGCATTACACTTGCAACCATCTGACATCAAGGGACATTCGGAAACCAGAAGTGGTGTCAAGGGTTTCTTGGCAAAGTTTCTGTTTGAGAAGGCACAAGACTGCTGGAATTCTCTTGATCTACAAGCCTTTGAAGAGATTGTGGCACTCCTTATCTATGGGTTGGTCTTGTTCCCAACCCCTGATCAACTCATAGATGTGAATGTTGTCAAGATTTTCATATCCAGGAATCCTATACCCACATTACTTGGGGACATCCTACACTCATTTTACACACGAACAATGAGGAAAAGAGGTGTTCTCATGTGCTGTACTCCTCTCCTAGCAAGGTGGTTTATTTCTCACCTTCCACAATCAGTTTTGAAGAATGAGCAGGGTTTAAGGTGGTCACAACGATTGATGACCCTCACACATTCTGATGTTCATTGGTGTTCTCGGTCCAGAGAAAATGTCATCCTCATTGATCGTTGTGGGGAATTCCCTAATGTCCGACTACTTGGCATTATGGGAGGTATTACCTACAACCCCTGTTTAGCTCTAAGACAGTTTGGATATGCTCGGAGGGATGGCCCTCATGACATGCTGATTCCTGACATAGTTTTTGACTTCGACAATGATGCGCAAGAACTTCGACAAAGATTCATCAGAGCTTGGAGGATGCCCAACAAGGTGGATAGTAAGACACTGGGGCCCAAGAATTCCATCCCCCTTGAGCCTTATCTCAAGTGGGTACGAACCCGCGCCCAGAATCTTATGATGCCATACCCTCACATTCTCCCCTTGATCAAAGAGCCTGTTATGGAAGGAGAGGTTCCGTACACCATCCTACATCCTGACATGCCAACATCATGGGAAGAAATGCAAAAAAGTTGGATCCAACTCAAAGAAGAACGAAATACTTTTGAAGCCAGCTTTTATGCCAGTGAGAAGAAGGTTTTGGAGCTTACCCGCAGACTTCACAAGGAGGAAACTCTCAACACTTACATCGCACCAAAAAGGATGCACAATGTCTTTTTACATTAAGAATTTTGTAATATTTTGCCCATAGGGCACTTATGTACTAACAATGTCTTCTTAATATGACGTGTGTTACTTTTTGTTTGCAACAAATTTGAATTTTTGGATCCTTGAATGCATTACATGAATAACATACCATTCATCATATGCATAAACATGTCTTCACACCAGGTTTCCTTATCTTTCTGCTGTTTATTTCAGCAAGATGGATTTGGAGCAGACGGTAAAGGATCTGCAGGCACAAAATTCATAATTCCAGTAACTCCTCATAACCTTGGCAAAGGGTCAAGAGGACCTCAAAGCTCTGTTGGAGAAGAATAAAGAGAAAAAGAAGAAGAGGCCCGGAGTAGCCACTTTTGGAAGAAGGTTTGAAAGCAATGCTATAAAGGTTCTTGAGTTCCCCTCAACGTCTAACGAAGGGGTTGGTAAAGGGAAAGGGGCTGCTGTACCTTCTGAATCTGAGGTTGAAGAGGAAGAAGAGGAAGAAGATGAAGACTACTCAGAACAACAATATCCCCCAGCGGATGATAAATACAAGAATCTTGAGGACAAATTGGCAGCCATGGAGTTGCAGAGGGTCCCTGGTTTGGATTTTGAAGAACTAGGGCTGGTAGCTGGGAGTGTTATCCCTCCCAAGTTCAAGGTGCCAACATTTGCCAAGTATGACGGTCTGTCGTGTCCAAAGATGCACCTGAGATCGTATGTCAGAAAGATCCAACCCCACTCGTTTGATAAAGACCTTTGGGTACACTTTTTTCAAGACAGCTTGTCAGGCACGCAGTTGGACTGGTTCTATCAGCTCGAGAGATCAGAGGTTCACAATTAGGAAGACTTAGCAGTTGCTTTTTACCGTCAATATCAATACAATGCTGATTTGGCGCCCACTCGTACTCAATTACAAAGTATGGGGATGGCTTCCAATGAAGGATTTAAAGAGTATGCCCAGAAGTGGCGTGATCTGGCTGGAAGGGTGCAGCCACCGTTGTCAGATAGGGAGTTAGTTGACATGTTTCTGGGGACCCTGTCTAGCCCTTTCTTCAATTATCTAATCAGGAGTTCTTCCACGGGATTTACTGAACTAATTTTGACCGGCGAAAGGGTCGAGGCCGGTATCAAAAGTGGCAAGATTCAGAAGGATACTTCCGCATCCACTACTGTTAAGAAAGCCTTCCCAGCTAAGAAGGAAGCCTCTGCTATATATTCTCAGAAGGGTCAGGGAAGAACCGAGCACCGGCCAACTGTAGGGGCTGTGATGATTCAAAACTCGTCAAATGATCAAACTCGTAACAATCAGTCGAGACCTAATCAATAACGGGTAGAAAGGCCACAACGGCAGTTCACCCGCATCAACATGACGCCAGCTCAAGTACTCCCTCACTTGTTGAAGTTGAATCTTACCAGTTTAAAGGAAGCGCCAAAGAACCCTAACACCTCCTCTCCATACTACCACTCCAATGCCAAGTGTGCCTACCACTCTGACAATGCTGGGCATGATACTAATAATTGTTGGGCGCTCAAGAACAAAATCCAGGACTTGATTGACGCCAAGGAAGTAGAATTTGATGCTCCTGAGAAGCCCAATGTGATTTCGGCTCCGATGCCCAAGCACGGTAATAATGTTCATGTTGTTATGGAGGACCTTCATATTACTGGTGTTGTTGACCTGTTGATGCCATTACTTGTGATTAAAGAGAATTTGATGAGAGCCGGGATCTTTCCTGGTTGTGGTAAAGACTGCTATTTTTGTTTGAACATACGAGGTGATTGCCCAATGTTGAAGTCAGGTGTCCAACGCCTGATGGATACCCAAGAGATACTTTTCCAAAAAAAAAACTTGTTGATACCTTCACTCCTGTTACACCTGCTACTTTTGCTACTTCAACCAACAATATTGCAATCATAACCATTTTCGACAATCCTCCCAAGGCTTGCAAAAGGCCTGTCAGGATTACGCCCAACTCTAAATGTGTACCATTAAAGATTAACATGCAGGGACATGTCCCGTACCAATCAAGCAAAACGATACCATGGAACTATGGAGGAGAAATCTTCTATCATGGTATCAAACAAATTGAGGCAGTCCAAGAGATTTTTGAAGAAGAAGACCCTGATATAGGGAACATTGCGGGTACAAGCAAGATAGCCCGCAGCGGCCGGATCTTTTCTCCGGAAATTGCTCCCCCTCGAGCAGTTTTCGGACCCTTGAAAGCTTCTGTACCTGTTGGACCATCTGTGTGAGACCCGATAATCGAAGAATTGGATGCTCCTAAAGTAAGACCATCTGCTGATAGTACTGATAAGGGTAAGGGGATACTGGAAGATCCTGTCAGGACGAAGGCTCATGCTGTGGTGATCCCTGAAACCACTCAGAAAGAAATGGATGAAATCTTGAAAATAATCAGAAAAAGTGACTACGACGTCGTGGAACAGTTAGGGCAGACCCCTTCTAAAATTTCAATGTTGGCTCTTCTACTCTGTTCTGAGGCCCATGTTAAGGCCCTGGTCAAATTTTTGAAGGCGGCACATGTACCCCAAGAGACTTCAGCTGACCAGTTTCAGGAATGTGTGGCCAGTCTTACTGTTGATAATGGCCCTGGCTTTTTCGATGCTGACTTGACTCCCAAAGGAAGGAAACACAACGACGCGCTACATGTTTCAGTTGAATACAGGGGAACCACCCTCACCCATGTCTTAGTTGATACTGGTTCTTCCTTGAATGTGCTGCCAAAGAAAGCCTTAGACCGTTTGGACTGCGAAGGATTGACCCTCAAACCTAGTAACATCGTTGTTAGGGCCTTTGATGGGTCCAAAAGAATGGTTCATGGAGAGGTTGATATTCCTATCAAAGTAGGCACAAAAGTTTTTAACTCCACCTTTTACGTGATGGACATCCGTCCGTCATATTCGTGTTTGTTAGGAAGACCGTGGATCCATTATGCCGGGGCAGTTACCTCCTCTTTGCATCAAATGCTGAAATATCCTGTTAAGGGTAAGATTATAACAGTGCACAGCGAGGAAGAGTACATGATAAGTCATCTCAACTCCTTCTGCTATGTGGAGTTGGATGGCGAGTTCATCGAAATGCCTTTCCAACATTTTGAGGAAGTTTCTCCTGAGGTAGCAGTTGCGAAGATAATGGTTGAGGTGCCTATCGTTCCCAAGCATGTATCTAGGATGGCATATCTCAAGGACGCAGAGGCTGTAATTAAAGAGGGGAAGAGCACAGTGTGGGGGCAGTTGCCTAATTTTCCCCATAAGACGGACAAGTTTGGATTAGGGTTCACTGCTGCAGGACAAAAGGTTATGCGTCGCTCCAAGGCTGGGGGACCACCCGTCAAGATCTCTCACCATGGAATCAATGTTGTAGAAGATGAAGATGAAGAGAGACACTTTGAAGATTGGATCTTTCTGACCGTCGAAGGGGGTTTAAGCAACTGTGAAACAAAGGATTTTATTCCCATCACCTTTATCAACCAGTAATTTTATCTTTGAACAATTTCTTATTTCGGTCTGTAATAACTAAAACAATTCGTACACTATTTTCACCTCATGCCTCGCCCGGGGCATGTAGGTCCATTTGAAAGGGCTTGATTTACTTCATTATCATATGCCATGTTTTAATGAATCATTGGACGTTTTCATAAACTGTTGTGTTCATTTTCTTTCCTTTTTGCATTTTTGTTTTGTTTAAGGATGGCTATCCCTTACACACACACACGCTCACAAATGCAGGTACCCATCCACTCTGGATTCCATGGGTGACTATTCTGATCTAGCCTTCGATAACTCTGAAGATTTGGTCAATCATGCTGAGTCCGAAGTTGACGAAGATTGTGAAGTGCCAGGAGAGTTAGCCAGACTTCTACAACAAGAAGAGAGGGTTATTCTGCCTCACGAAGAGTTGCTAGAAACCATCAACTTGGGGACAGAGGAAGACAGGAAAGAAGTAAAAGTGGGTGCCAACCTGGAACCAAATGTCAAAGAGCGCTTAGTGCAGTTATTGAACGAGTATATTGAAATCTTCGCCTAGTCTTATGAAGACATGCCAGGATTGGACACAGATATCGTGGTTCACCGTCTCCCAACAAGAGAAGACTGTCCACCGATCAAGCAAAAAGTTCGCCGAATGAGGCTTGACATGTCTGAGAAGATCAAGGCTGAGGTAATGAAGTAATTCAACGCTGGTTTTCTGGCTATTACTTCATATCCACAATGGGTTGCTAACATTGTGCCTGTACCTAAGAAGGACGGCAAAGTCAGAATGTGTGTGGACTATAGGGACCTAAACAGGGCTAGCCCTAAAGATGATTTTCCCCTACCACACATCGACATTTTGGTTGACAATACAGCTCAGCACAAAGTATTTTCTTTCATGGACAGATTCTCGGGCTATAACCGGATCAAAATGGCACCCGAGGACATGGAGAAAACTACTTTTGTCACACAATGGGGTACCTTCTGCTACAAAGTGATGCCATTCGGACTGAAGAATGCAGGGGCAACCTATCAACACGCCATGGTAGCTTTGTTTCATGATATGATACATCATGAGATCGAAGTTTACGTAGACGACATGATAGCTCGATCACAAACAGAAGATGAACACCTTGATCATTTGCAAAATCTATTTGCCAGGTTGAAGGAGTATAAGCTCAGGCTAAACCCAAGCAAGTGCACTTTTGGAGTTAGGTCTGGTAAACTTTTAGGATTTATTGTCAGCAACAAAGGCATTGAGGTTGATCCAGCTAAAGTAAAGGCTATACAAGAAATGCCTGCCCCCCACACTGAAAAGGAGGTTAGAGGATTCTTGAGACGCTTGAACTATATTGCGAGGTTCATCTCTCACCTGACATCTACCTGTGAGCCAATTTTCAAACTGTTGAAGAAAGATCAGGTAGTTGAATGGAACAATGATTGTCAAATTGCTTTTGATAAGATCAAGGATTATTTACTAGAACCTCCTATTCTGATGCCACCCGTTGAAGGAAGGTCGTTAATCATGTATCTGACTGTTTTGGATAACTCAATAGGGTGCGTACTGGGCCAACATGACGAGTCTGGCTAAAAAGAGCATGCCATTCATTACCTTAGCAAAAAGTTTACCAACTGTGAGACTCGCTACTCACTGCTCGAGAAAACTTGTTGCGCTTTGGTATGGGCTGCTCGCCGGTTGAGGCAGTATATGTTGACTCATACCACTCTGCTAATTTCAAAAATGGATCTGATCAAGTATATCTTCGAGAAGCCTGCTTTATCTAGAAGAATCGCTAGATGGAAAATGATCCTGACTGAGTATGATATCCAGTATACTACCCAAAAAGCTATAAAGGGGAGTATACTAGCTGACCATCTATCTCATCAAGCCGTCGAAGATTACCAATCTATGAGATTCGACTTCCTTGACGAGGACATCATGACATTGGACAACATTGAAGGTAATAGACCGTATGACGGACCTGAACAAGGATCCTAATGGACCATGTACTTTGATGGTGCTTCAAATGCACTTGGCAACGGTATCGGTGCAGTACTCATTTCTCCAGAAGGTTGCCATACACCCTTCACTGCCCGACTTTGCTTCAGCTGTACCAATAACATGGCTGAATATGAAGCTTGCATCTTTGGTCTCAAGGCTGCTATAGACTTGGGAATCAAATCTTTGGTCGTATTTGGGGACTCGACTTTGGTTATCAGTCAAGTCAAAAGAGAGTGAGACACTAAACATCATAATCTTATCCCATACAAAGAACATGTCTTGACGTTGTTGCCTCATTTCGAGCAGATTACTTTCAAACACTTCCCGCGAGAAGAAAATCAGTTAGCCGATGCTCTGGCTACAATGTCTTCCATGTTTAAACTCAACTGGGATAACGAGGCTCCCCAAATTACCATCGAGCGAATGGACAAACCTGCGCACTGTCACGAGATTAATACCGAGGAAGTAGTGGAACAACCCTGGTTTCATGAAATCAAAAGGTATCTCCAGACTCGAGAATACCCTGAAGGAGCTTCCGTCAATGACAAAAAGTTCTTAAGGAGATTTGCTGCCAAGTTCTTCCTAAGCAATGGCATCCTTTATAAGCGCAGCCATGATTGTGTTCTACTTCGTTGTGTGGACAAGGTTGAAGCAGAGTTGATCATGACCGAAATACATAGTGGCACATTTGGCACCCACTTGAGCGGACATACGATGGCTAAGAAGATTCTAAGGGCAGGCTACTACTAGTCTACCATGGAAGCTGATTGTCATCAACATTCCCGTACTTGCCACAAATGCCAAGTCTACACCGACAAGGTACATATTCCTCCTGTTCCTCTCAACGTTCTGACAACTCCTTGGCCATTCGCAATGTGGGGCATTGATATGATTGGAGAGATCAAACCTACGACATCCAATGGACATCACTTCATCTTGGTCGCTATTGATTATTTCACCAAGTGGGTTGAAGCAGCTTCCTTTGCCTCTGTTACAAAGAATATGGTTGCCCGCTTCATCAAGCAGAACCTCATATGCCGTTATGGTATCCCCGACAGGATTATCACGGACAACGGTACAAATTTGAACAACACTATAATCACCGCTCTATGCGAACAATTCAAGATTTATCATCACAATTCATCTCCCTATCGGCCGAAGATGAACGGTGTTATTGAAGCCGCAAACAAAAACATCAAGAAGATCATTCAAAATATGACAGTCACCTACAAGGACTGGCATGAGATGTTACTGTTTGCTCTGCATGGATATCGTACCACGGCGCGTACGTCAACAGGGGCAACCCCCTTTTCTTTGGTATACGGCATGGAGGTTGTCTTACCTATGGAGGTTCAGATTCCTTCCTTGAGAATTATGAAAGATGTCGGTTTGAGTGAAGACGATTGGATTCAGAACTGGCTTGATCAACTTAATCTGATCGACGAGAAGCGACTTACTGCTGTTTGTCATGGTCAGACGTATCAAAACTGGATGATCAAGGCTTTCAACAAGAAAGTCAGACGTCAGGTATATCAAGTCGGAGATCTTGTAATCAAGCGGATCATCTTGCCGCAAAGTGATCCCAGGGGAAAGTGGACTCCTACGTACGAAGGACCATTTGTGATTAAGAGCATCTTTTCTGGTGGAGCAATGATTCTGACTACCATGGACGGCGACGACTTACCGCACCCTGCGAATGCAGACATAGTCAAAAGATACTACGCATAAAACGACCCGGCAAGTTGAAAACCCGAAAGGGCGACTTGGGCAAAAATGGGCATCCCGGTGAATCGAAAACCCGAAAGGGCGGTTCAGGCAAAAATTAGGGATAAAACAAAAAAAATCTGTACACCCGGCAAGTTGAAAACCCAAAAGGGCGACTTGGGCAAAAAAGGGTTTCCCGGTGGATCGAAAACCCGAAAGGGCGGTCCAGGCAAAAGTTAGGGAATTAAAGCGTATGATTATGTCTCGTCGGATCACTTTAAGAACAATCTCCTCACCAACAAGCTCCAAGCTTCTGATCAATCCAGTCATCGACGGACGAAGCAGCAAATGGACAAGATATTCAGAGTTGTGAAGGCTATAGCAGAACGGGAATCCCATGGAAATGTTACACATAGCCATCTTTCTTTTGTATAAAATTTTTCAATTTTTACGACAACATTCTCTTACTAGGATGTCTGTCTCCTTTGTACAAAGATACTCACAAAAGTTAAATACAAATATACTTCAAAGTGCAAAAATTTGCTTGCCTTTCCCTTTTTTTTACACTTATGTTTTATTTGAAAACGTCCAATGTTTTGTTGAATAGGCATATGCATTTGAAAATAATCACTGCTTACAAATAAAACGAAATTGAGAAAGGATAATTACTGATAGGTTGAAGGTGTAGGAAGATATCTTTGTACCATTCCAGAAGAAATCCCCTGCAATACATCATCCAGATCCTCAAAGCTAAAATTTGGAGTATATTTCCCCAGCGGAGTTAAGCTTCAAGATCCTCAGCAGAGACAGTGCATTCTAAAACTTGATTCTACAGCGGAGTTAATTTTCAAAAATACCATCAGAGTTAAGCTTCAAGTGGAGCCCGAAAACCCTGAAAATCCTATCCCCAGCGGAGCCAGAATAGTGAACATTTCCCCCACAAAGTTATCTCCCAGCAAGATCGAAGAACCTCGGTCTCATTTCTCCAAGCAGAAGCCTCCTAGGTTTTAAATCCCCAGTAGAGATTTTTCAGAGTTTTCCCTATTTCCCGGGAAGGTCGTGAAGGATTCTCATTCCCTGCAGAAGTTGTCAAGGCCTTGTTAATCCCCACAAGTCACTAAGGATTTTCAATCTCCAGCAGTGGTCCAAGGATTTCTCCTTCTCAGGAAATCAGAGATCTTTAATCCCCAAGCAGTCAGCAAGGATTTCTCATCTTCAATAAAATCAAAAAAAATTGGAATCCCCAGCATCGGTCAAGGATTTACTTTCCCGGACAGCAATTAAAGATTTCATTATCTCCAGTTGTCAAGGATTTATTTTCCTCAGCAAGACAGCTACTCAGCTTACATACACATCCATTACATTCATATATCATAAACATTGATGAAATACAGTTCATTGCATCCTACATATCATGCAACATAACTTTGTGTTTTAGCTAACATTTTACCCTTTTCAGGATAAGATTAAAAGGCTATCGTTAACAATTATTCAGATACAGTATGGATACACCCCAGACACGGCGGTCATTATATTACTCATTCAGAATTTCAAGTCAAAATACAGTATGGATACACCCCAGACACGGCGATCATTCTACTACTCATTCAGACTTCAGCAATACGATACAGACTAGATACGCTCCAGACACGGCGGCCATCCTATCTCTCATTCAGATTCAACTATCAACTTTAAGTTCAGATACGCTCCAGACACGGATGCCATTCTGGCCTTTACACCAGCAGTTTGATTCTCCCTAGTGCAGTCGCCACGAAAGTCATTCTGCCACTTATTCAGATCTCAGTTACAGTCTCAGAAACACTCCAGACACGGAAGTCATTCTGCTACTCATACAGATCTCAACTTCAGATACAGTCCAGATACGCTCCAGACACGGTTGCCATTCTGTCACTCATTCAGAATTTATCCCCAGTTCGGAGATGCTCCATACACAGATGTTTCTCTGTCGCCCATTCCGAATTCAGATACAATACAGATATACTCCAAACACGGCAGTCATTCTGATATTCATTCAAAGTTCAAATACAGTTACAGTTTAGATATGCTCCAGACACAGACGCCATTCTTTGCTCATGCAGACTCAGTCTCCAGATACAGTTCAAATGCATTCAAGACACGGATACCATTTTGATATTCATTCTTCTTATCTACAACATTGTAATTCAACGAAACATTCTTGAATGAAATCTTCAATCCTATCTCCAGCAAGATTATACCATCTCTAAATGGCATCTTTAAGCCCATTTCCTCAGCTATATTTTGACGAGTGCAAATTTACGGGCACTCTAGTGTCCAATCTTCTTTTACCTTCGAGTCACGAAAGGCAAACTTGCAAATCTAACTCTTCAGGTTCAAGAAGATTGAACAGGGGCAACTGTTGTACCCCAAAATTTTCCCTCTCATTTCATCAACATTTCTCATCACAAGACTCTTGGAACTCAAGATCAAGCTAGGGTTTGTTATGTTCAAGACACCTCCTTGCACTGTTGACCTAAATTAGGGTTTGAGTTTGCACAGGGATGTTTTGACCCACAATGTCCAAAATGACTTTCATACTCAATGTTGGATTCACAAGTTTGTCCATACCAAGTTTCAAGCCTTGATTCAAATTTTTGCCCAGTCAATTGGACAGTTGACCTAGAAATCAGTTGTATTGGGGAAAAGTCAATTGTGGCCAATTGATAGTCAAACCTCATGAATTTTGACCCACATCAACATTATGAACTCATATGAACCATTTGATCAAGTTTGGATCACAATTCCACAAGAAATTTGATCAGATCACTAAAAGGGCAAAATGGTCATTTTTAGGGTTTTGACTGCACAAGGGCAATTTTTGAATGTTTGACCTAACCAATGGCAAATCAAGCTCAACCATGGACTCAAGGACTCAATGAAATTATATTGACCCATTCAACAAGTTCAAAAGATCTCAAATGCATAGGATTGACAGATGAACTTTTTTGTCAACTGATCAAAATTTGATTGTACACTGAAAAGTCAAACTTTGACTTTTTGGTCAAAATCAAGTGCCAAGGGTCATTTTTCATCAATACATGTCAAATTATGAAACTTGTTCATTAAGAAACCCAAAAATGCAAATTAGGGTTTAAAATGGAAAAAATTTCATAACTTAGAAATTTTCTAAGTTATAAAATTTTCTTATTTTTTCCTAACTTTGTCCCATTTTTTCACCAAGATGCCAATGGATTCAAACAAAACTTACAACATGAAAGTTGTAGTCCATCCCAAAGTCTACAACTTTTATTCACAAAGTTTTCTCAAAAGAAGCTTGTATCTCAAGTTATGATTTTTGGAACAAGGGTACCTAAAACTTTTAACTTAGAGAAATTTTGCCCTAGTTTAGGCAGGATTTTGACCCATTTTCTTGGCCATTTTTCACATAGTTCCACTTAGAGTCTTAATTTTCATTTCAAAGATGGATTATATTACATGTTACAAGCTTTCCAAATTGTCCAAGAACTCCTCAAACACATTTGTGGTTAGGGAGAATCGAATGCTTGAAGTTGGCAAAAACTCACTTTGATCCATGGCCAATACATGTTCATACCACTTGCCAAATCTGATCTAGCTAGCTTGGTTCACAATTACAGGCCTCTAAACCAGTTTGTACTCCATAATTTAATGCAAATCCATTGAGCCAAGGCATTGTCTTTGTCATTAGGGTATTGTACACTAGATTAAGCCTTAAATGGAAAAAGTAACAATGCCATTTTTGCTTGAACTTTGCTTTATGTCAAAACAACATCCTAGAGCATTGAACCAGATCTTATGCTGCAAACAAGATCCACTAATTAGGGGGCCAAGAGGGTTGTATGCAGGGTGATAGGATGGCATGTACAAGTCTATAACCTCACTTCCACTCTCTTGCTTCAAAAAGAAGAAAACTTGTCAAAAATAAAGCATCACACACATCTGATAAAAACCAACTAAAACAAAGTTGTCAAACAAGTTTCATACACCTTAGCAATCCAGAAGCACGACCCCTTGACCTCTCAAACCTCCTTGTACACAGAATCACCATTTTTCTACAAAACAGGGCAAGCCCTGCAGAACCACCTCTATCTCCACTTTCCCTCGTGCATTTTGCCTCAAACTTGTTCCAATACCTTCCATTCAACTCACCTAAACTATTCCAGACCTCCATTGCCAACTGTAAATCCATTAACATACATTTTCATTTTTGTTTGGAAGCTTTGCAGGTTGAGTTCTGTAGCACGATTATGGCTACTTCAAAACAAGTCAAGCATTGGGAAAGCATCAGTGGACATCAGGAAAGCTCAAAAGAACCTCAAGCACCCTTGAAAGTTGTTGCATTGTCCATCTCGAAGTCAACTGAAACAGGTATTTCATGAACTTCTATCTCTCTATTTAGGAATAGTTAGACTTAGGTTTGTGAATGAAAGATGTTGTATTCATAGCCCTAAAACCATACATGTGATTAGTTTTCATTTATATTAATCGTGCTAGGAGAATTTCATCCATGAACTTTTTGAAAAAACTAGGTTAAGAATTAGGGCCAGAGAAATTCTCTCTGGTCTTTGAGAGTTAGCTTGAGTTTTTTATATGGTTAGATTCGTTGTTTGATGCTCTACAAGTTTCATGTTATGAGTTTTGTCAAAAAAGCACAGAATCAGGAGATAGCATTTTATACATAAAGCGCGCGCGTTTCTGTTCAAAGGAAGAAGATGAAGTTGGTTTTGGGTTGGGCCTGGACAGGCCTACTTTTGGCCCCCCCCCCCACTTTTCTTTTTGCACCCCTCTGGCCATTTTCTTGTATATTTATCATTTTTGCATTTTTATTTTATTTCTGATTTTGATATTTTATTTTCTAATATAAAAAATACTAAAAAAATATTTTCATAAATTTTTGTATTTATTTGGTATTTATTTTAATTATTTCAAGTATTAATACATTAAATACTTTATATTCATTTTGTATAAATTTAAAAACAATATAAAAAACACTTTTATTTTTATTTATTATTTTTATATACATTTGAAAATATTTTCTTGAAATATATATATATATATATATATTTGTAAATAATTTATTTTGTTTTTATACACACTTAATATATTTGATATGTATATACATATATACTATATTTTATTAAATAATTAGAACAAAAACACAAAAATAATACATTTTTATTTTTATTAATATTTTGTACTAAAAAATACCTTTTTTTTTAATATACTTTTATTTTTGTACAAATTGATACATTATTGTATATAAATAATAAATAATACTATTTATTTAAGAAATTAGGGTTTTTGCCCTAAAATCAAAAATAATTAAAATTGACTTTTTTATTTTATTTACATTTCACATTAAAAAATCTTTTTTTTACATACATAAAAACTTTTTGCATAATACATTTTATTTAATACTTATTTCTTGTATTTATCTAAGTATTGTATATTTAATTGTTATGCCTTATCATTCAATTTGGTTGTAATAATTTAGGATTTAATTTCTTGCAAAATAATCCCCAATTCAAATTTGTACCCCCCCCCCCCCCCCCCCCCCCCTCCCTATATCATGTTGTAATAGTGTAGAATTTAAATTCTCGCACCTTTAAGCTTTCAATTATGCCATGACTAGACTTAGGGTTTTGTATGCAAAAATCAAATTAACAAATAGTTTGACCTAATCCAAGATAACAATGCATGAAAAACAAACACAATGCACACTTGCACCCCTAGGGTTACAATCCACTTGTTGCCTTCAAAAATAGGCCATGATATGCATGTCAAGAACTTTGGCAAAACAAAAACAAACAAAAGATCATAGTCCCTCGATGACGCTATCTGAGTTGCCTAAACAAAATGATCAAGTCCCTCAAGAAAATTTCCAAAAATACTTGACACAATTGCTATCATGGTCTATACGATGACCCGCGCCTTTCCCGTTTAACATCCTAACACAAGGTTGTTCACCAAATACAATGGTGAAGCAACACTGTTAAAAGGGTTAAAAACATAAGAAAAGTCTTTGAGTAAAATAGGGTAGAAGACTCTTAGTTACTTGATCAAAACTTGCAAAAACATCCTTGCTATCTTCAAAACACACTTCACAACACAGTTTTAAAACCCTACTTTCAAACATTGAAAACTTTTCAAAGGACAAAAACACCTTTGAATACATTCTAACAAGAATTATTATAAAGATTTCCACAACGATGACCTCTTTTCAAAACATCTTTCAAAACCACACGCAAAGCACCATTTCAAACAATTGAAGAGCACCATTTCAAACAATTAAAAAGCAAAGCAAGTGATCTAAGCAAGTACCTAAGAGCCCATGGATAACCATGGATAGAAAGGGTGCTAATACCTTCCCTTTCTATAATCTACTCCCCGAACCCAAGAAAACATCTCAAAGGTCTTTCCTGTGCTTTTTGACCTTTCCTTAGGATAAAATAAAAAGTCGGTGGCGACTCTCGCTAAACCGAAACATTTGCGAACACAAACGCAAAATCCCAAGTCAGTTCTCCCACCGTATCACACTGTGTAATCATTAATATTTTTCTCTTTCTTGTTGATTAAGTTTTCAGATTAATTATAAATACACGTACACTATCACTTTCACTTCTTCTCGCTTCTAATTCTTCTCTAGTTTTTGTTTGCAAAAACCCTTTTTCTCAGAAATCTCAAACAGTCAGTATGAACAATGGCTTCATCTTCAAGCGCTAAAAATCTCCAATGTGCTCCTGGTTCATCTTCATCAACAAAACAATACGAAGAACCGTCAAGAACCTTACTCACTCCAATTGATTCTCTTGAGGTTCTCTGCGAGTTTATCATCGATTTTGAAAGCATGAAGGAGAATGGGTTTGATCTTTCTGCAGATGTAGCCATTCAAGCATGGAACAGGTATTTCGATCGTTTTCTAGGTCTAGTGTTCCCAATTTTGGTAAAGGAATTCTGGATTCATGCAACCTCCTCTAATCACCAAGTGACATCTTATGTAATGGGGAAGAAAATTGTAATTATTGAAGATTTGATTGCAAAGCTTATTGGTTACAATGGCGGAGGAATCCGGTGCAGCGACATGGCTGAGAAATGTTCTGACCTAAAAGCCATACCAAGAGTAATCTTCACTTCTGGACAGCCATCCAATAAGATTAGAGATCTAAAGGACTACTTCAGAATCTAGGCTAAGATCATTCTGGGCTGTATCAACCACATGAAGCTAATAAGCTCTCCTGACTACATCAATATTGATCAACAGTTTCTACTATATTTCATTGTGAAGAAGACAAAAATAAACCTTCCTCACTTGCTTTTCAATCATCTGAGAACAAGTGTGAAGGAAACAAGAGAAGATGAAAGAACCAAGAGGATTGGATACCTCTGGGCAGGTTAATTTCTGATATTCTGACTGAGAATAGGTTAATAGAGCATCTGACTGAAGCTCAGAAGATAAGCACGCTGGAGGCATGTGCTGGAAAACCCCTTAATACCAAGAACCTGAAAAAGATGAAGATTATTGACAGCATTAAGAAGGAGTCAACCATTGCTACACAAGAATTCATCACGTCAAGGAGAATCCCTTTGAAAGATTTTCCTCTATTTTCTGAAATAGATGCTTCACCAGAAATAGTGGTCAGATATTTAGAAGCATGCAAGAAGGATGGAATTGCTCCAGAGCTAAACATTTGTGGTATGTGTTGTACCCAAAAATTTTCCCTCTCATTTTATCATGATTCTCCTCACAATATTTCTTGGACTCCAGACCAGATTAGGGTTTGCTCAGCTCAAGACATCTCCTTGCACTGATGACCTGAAATTAGGGTTTGAGTTTGCACAAGTATTTTTGGGTTTCCAATGCCTCATGTGACTTTCATACTTCATGTTGGACTCCTAAGATTGCTCATACCAAGTTTCAAGCTTTGAATCAAATTTTTGCCCAGTCAATTGGATAATTGACCTAAAAATCAGTTGTATTGGGGAAAAAGTCAACGGTGATCAATTTACAGTCAAACCTCATAATTTTTTATACACATCAATATTATAGACTCATATGAACCATTTAATCAAGTTTGGACCACAACTCCTCAAGAAATTTGATCAGATCATCAAAAGGGCAAAATGGTCATTTTTAGGGTTTTGACTGCAGAAGGGCAATTTCTGATTTTTTTACCTAGCTAATGGAAAATTGGGTTCAATCATGGTTTCAAGGACTTAATGGCATCATCTTGACCTAATCACAAGGTTCAAAAGATCTCAAATGCATTAGATTGACAGATGAATTTTCCAGTCAATTGATCAAAAATCAACTATACACTGAAAAGTCAAACTTTGACTTTTGGGTCAAAATCAAGTGCCAAGGGTCATTTTTCATCAAGATGTGTCAAAATATGAAACTTGTTCATCAAGAAACCTAATTTTGAAAATTAGGGTTTAAGTTTGAAAATTTTCATAACTTAGAATTTTTCTAAGTTATGAAAATTTCTTAATTTTTCCAACTTTTCCCAACTTTTTCACCATGATGCAATTGGGTTCAAAGAAAACTTCCAACATGAAAGTTGTAGTCCTCCACAAAATATACAACTTTTATTCACAAAGTTTTCCCAAAAGATGCTTGGATCTCAAGTTATGATTTTATGAATAAGGGTCCATGAAACTTTTAACTTAGTGAAATTTTGCCCTAGTTTAGGCAGATTTTTGACCTAACTTCATGGCAACTTTTCACCTAGTTCCAAGTGGAATCTCAAAATGCATTTCAAATATGGATTGTATAGAATGTTACAAGCTTTCCAAAATGTCCAAGAACTCTCCAAGATCATTTATGTTTAGGGAGAATCGACGGAAAGAAAATGGGTATTTCTCACTTTTGTCCATGGCATTTTTCACATTGATACAAGTTGCAAATCAGTTTGGATCATGCTTGTAATTGGTTTACAGGTTCTAATCCTTTATACACTCATAAATTAAATGCAAATACATTGGTTAATGGCATTGTTTTGATCTTTGAAACTTTGCACAAGGGTTTAATCCAAAAATGGCAAAAAGGTAACAATACCATTTCCATAAAGCACACTTTATGCAATTTTGTTTTCCTTGAGCCTTGAACCTGATCTCTTGATACAAACAACATCCACAAACTTTAGGAAAAGCTCACCAACCCTGTGTAGACCTTGATCTAGCTTGTATAACCTTGGCCTTTGTCATTTCAACTTTTGCTTCAAAAGCAAGTAAGCTTGCAAAAAGTCCATAACTTGAAAATCTGATAAAACCAAGTCTTGTAACCTTTTCAAACAATCTCAGCATATTGTCTCAAGCCTGAAACAGGATTTCCAAGTCTCTCAAACAACCTTAAGCATAAAAACACAAACTTTTGCCCAAAACAGGGCCATCTCTGCAGACACCAAGCCAAAACTAAATTGCCTCGTGCGTTTTATCTTGAACCACTTCAGACACATTCCATACATCACACCTAAACTATCCAAGTTCCTGCCCAAACAGGGCATCATCTGTAGAACCACTTCCAAAACAAATTTGCCTCGTGCGTTTTGCTTGAAACCACTTCAAACACATTCAATACAACACACCTAAACTGTCCAAGCCCTTCTCAAGCAACTGTAACCCCTGTTTCGTGCTTCACCATTTTCAATTTCTGAGTTTGCAGGTTGACTTCCTCAAGGAGATTCAAGCCATTTCAAAGCAAGCTAAGCATTGGGAAAGGTCAAGGGAACATCAAGCAAGCTCAAAAGTCCTTCAGGCCTCATTCAAATTTGCTACATTGCCATATTCGAACTTGACTGAACAAGGTAATTTCCAAATTTCTATCTCCTTATTTAGACATCCTTAGGCTTAGGTTTGTGAAGCAAGAATGTAGTCTTTAATGTGCTTGAGCTGTACATATGCGTAGATTTCATTTATATTAACTGAGCTAGGAGAATTTGGATGATGAACATGCTGAAAATTTTAGGTCAGAAATTAGGGGTGATAAAATTATCTCTGATCTTTGAGAGTTAGATCAAGTTTTTTATATCAATGGAATCGTGACTAAAAATGCTACAAGTTTCATGTTGTAAGATTTTGTTTTTATGCACATATGCAGGAGATACAGTTTGAAGTACAGGACGCGCGTTTTTCTATCTCAAGGTCAGGGACAAAGTGGGAGTGGGCCTGGGCCTGATTTGTCCTACTTTTGACACCCCCTGCTTACTTTCTGCACCCTCTTGGCCCATTTGTTATATTTTGTATTATTTTACATTTCTTTTATATTTTCTGACTTTATTATTTTTTCTTGAACATTTATAATCACAAAAATTATTTTCTTTATTTTTTGCATTTTTTCATATTTTTTTATTTTATTTTTTTGGCATAAAAATAAGTATTTAGGTTAATATACTTTTATTTTCTTAAATAAATTTTGTAAATAATATAAAAATATTATATATTTTTATTTTTATTATTTATACACTTAAATTAATATTTTTATACAATATTTAATTTTTTAAACATTTTTGTATATATTATTTTTTTTCTTAAACAAAAAGGATAAATAAATAATTAGAAAACATTATTTTCTTAAAACAAAAATTAGGGTTTTCACCCTTTCCAAAAATAATCATTTCACTTTATTATTTTTTAGGACATAAATAAATTTATTTTACATACATAAAATAAATACAAAAACATTTGTGCATATTTACATTTTATTGTACATTTAAATAATTGTTCATTTATTTATTGTATATAAATTCAATTGGGTTGTAATAGTAAATTAGGGTTCTATTTTGAGCAATATCCCCTTATTCAAACTTGTATCCCCCTCCCCCATAATATTGTTGTAATGGTCTTAGATTTACTTTACGCGTTTATTGCTTTTATATGCCATGATAGTAAACTAGGGTTTGTATGCAAAGAACAAAAATCAAACAAATAGCATGACTTAACACAAGATAAAAATGCATAAAAATGACAACACATTGCACACAAGCACCCCTAGGGTTTCACCAACTTTGTTGCCTTAAAATGGCCATGGTATGCATATTAGGTATCTTGGCAAAACAAAACAAAAACAAAAGGTCATAGTCCCTCGATGACTCTATCTTGGTTGCCTAAACAAAAATGATCTAGTCCCACAAAACTTGCTAACATACTTGGCAATATTGTTATCATGGTCATACGATGACCCACGCCCGTCCCGTTTAACATCCAAAGATAAGGTTGTTTACCAAATACAATGGTAAAACAACAATGTCAAAGGGTTAAAAATGTACAAGAAAGACTTTTGAGTAAGGGTAGGCAACTCCTAGTTACTTGATCTCTTGCAAACCATCCTTGCTAATTTCAAAAACACACACACAATTTCAAAACATTTCCCAAAACAAAATTTCAAACAATGAAACATTTTTCAAAAGACAAAACACCTTTGTATACATTCAAACAAGAATCATTACAAAGGTTGCCTAAACAAAGGCCTCTTTTCAAAATACTTTCAAAACCACACAAAGCACCATTTCAAACAATTGAAAAGCAAAAGCAAGTGATATAGACAAGTAACTAAGAGCCCGTGGAAAACCATGGATGAAAAGGGTGCTAGCACCTTCCCTTTTCATAATCTACCCCCCGAACCCAAAAACAATCTCAAAGGTCTTTCCTGTGCTTTTTGACCTTTCCTTTGGATAAAATAAAAATTCGACGGCGACTCTTGCTAAACCGAAACATTTGCGAACACAAACGCAAAACCTCAAGTCAGTTCTCCCACCGTATCACATTCTGCATCAGCAAGCTCCAGATGTTATCCTAAAGAAGTCCAGAAAAATAAAAGCTGCGGGAGAAGGATCTTCTCAGAGGACTCCAAAAGCTGCTAAAAAGAAAGGTAACTCTTCTTTTATTTGTCATAGAATCAGTAGTTTTTCCAACATCTGAAACACCATCCTCTCCAAAACCAGTAGAAGATCCCTCACCTCAAACATTAGAAGATTTTGATATAGAGTTTGACCCTCAGTAACTCTAGAAAACATATTAAACGAACCTCACTCTTCTAACCCACATCTTGAACAAAATCAGCCTTAACTTGCTCAAGTTCTTTCTGATATTGAACAATTTGATCCAGATTTTCAAACTCCTAACCCTGAAAATCCAAAATTTCAAACTCCTCACACAGAAAATCCAAACTTCCAAACCACTCACCCTGAAAATCCAAATGCTACCGCTTCCCAACCAGAAAATTCATACACAGACTCTGATACCCATACCAATTCCTAGAATAACAGAACCTCTCATGGTTCGCCAACCTCTCTCCACCCTAGACATTCCAAGCATTCCATCACCTTACCATTCCACTCCACCAAACACACCTCCATCACCAATTATCATTTCTGATTCTCCTACTCCCTCTCCTATTAATCCTTCAGAAGATCACCTCAGAACCATAATAGACTTAGAAGCGTTGGATCATCTTACCTCAACCTCTCACAAAATTTTCATTCCCAAACCAAAACCAACCATCACCAAAGCAGATGTTGGTAGAAATTTATTGATCTTTGAAACAGAAATAATTGAATGGGTTAACTCTTAGAAGCAAGCAAGCTTAGAAAATCCAAATCCTATTGCTTCTGATTTTCACTGGAACCGGTTCACAAGATGGTTCAACTCATAATCCCATAAACTCAAAGAATTAAGCTATGAACTGGCCTAACAGAACTTTTGCGATCAGCTGAAAGTTTTCAAGGATCAAGTTCTGAGTTACTGGGAAAGGAAATCGATTCTTCTGCTGGATAATGCTCCCTGGAAAGAGCACCAACCTTCAGAAGTTATTGAACCATGCTCTGAAAATCTTCCTCTGGCTATTATTTAAGACAAAGGCAAAGCAACTGAAGAAGCCACTGAATCAGAAACTACTACAGAATGTTCTGAGAAGCGTGCATCTTTTGTGGTTACACCAGCTTCAACTTTGGTTATGCAAACTCTGGAAGAGTTAAAAAAATAGAATACAGTGATCAAAGAAAGATTAGACAAGCAATAAGACACGAGTAAATAAATCAAGGAAATGCTGGGAAAACAAGAGGAATCAAGCACTCAGATTAAGAGCTTGTTGGAAGCGTTGTTCACACGACTTCCCCCTCCTCAATCTTAGTTTTTTTTATATAACTTGTTTTCTGCATTCATTTAACTTGTTTTATTTGGCTCTGAAAAAGTGTATTGAAATCATGTTTTAATATAACTCATCTTTTTGACTCTGAATATTAGTGTTTATATTGCTTTTTGATTCCTGACTAAAAGGGGGGAGAATGTAAGATATTTTCAATAACAGTATATCGAGACAAAGTCTCAAACATTTTGAATATCATAACTTCTTGTTTTTTTTTGTGAAAGCAAAACAGGAACTAAACTCTGATGAAGATAGAAAGAGATGCATCAAAAGCTCTGATCAGAATGAACTTCAGGGAAGTAATTCATCTCTATCTGAGTACTCAACTCAGGGGGAGACTCTCTAATGCTTTATGTTCTGTCTATTTTTAATTGAAATATCCTAGTTCTTATCATCATCAAAAAGGGGGAGATTGTTAGAACATAGTTTGATTCTACAACCCTCGTAAGAGTTTTGATGATAACAAACACAAAGAAAAATTATGAACTCTAAAATTATATTCTGTTTTGTAGAGAAATTTTGATGGAAGTAGATTAGAAGTTAAGCTACAAGGTTGTTCCTGCTGTGAATGTAGACTAATCTCAGAAAGTTCTGATGAATGAAGATCAGAAGTTGCGCTAAGAGAAATACGTTTTAACTTTGAACGAAAGTCTAACGTTGCAAACAGGACCTTATGATTCTGACCTTCCAAGTTTTGAAGCAAGCAGCAAACAAATTCCTTAATGTTCTGAAGCGTTACTATTCATCAAAGTTGTATCAATTGCAACGGCTACAAACAGACAAGGATCTTTTAATTGAGGAAAGTGCATTAACTGACAATTATCAAGTTTCCAATTACACAAGATTGTTGTGCCTATTTAAACAAAGGACAAGGTTAAATCATTCAAGATTGACAACACTGCAATTCATAATCTTTCAATGTTGTTACTGCTTATTCATATTATTCTCTAAACTGTGTAATACATCACAAGTTTATGATACTATTTTTGTAACGAAAAACATACTGTACACTGTGTGATACGATGGCAGAACTGACTGTTATACCAGTTTGCGTTTTTTGTTCGCAAATGTATGATAAGCAAGAGCCGCCACCGTCTTTTATTTCATACAAAAAAGGAAACGGGAAAAGAATAGAAAAAACTTTTTTCGAGATGTTTCTGAGTACGAGGGTAGATTATAGAAAGGGAAGGTGTTAGAACCCTTTCTATCAGTGGTTTTCCATGGGCTCTTAGGTACTTGCTCATTTTGAAATTGCTTGTGTGTGTTTTGAAAAGTTTTTGTTTGACTTCGTGGTAACCCTTGTATCTGTCCTCAAGAGTGTGACGAAGTTGTTTTTGAAAACTATTTTGAAAGTGTTTGTGAAAAAGTTTTGTTGTTTTGAGCAAGTACTTAAGATTTTCTACCTACTCAAAAAAGACTGTTCGTTCTCGTTTCCTTTAGACAGCGTTATCCTACTATTAAGGAGTAGGTAGCTCCATCGTTGGAGTTTTAAGGGACATTCCAAGGGACAAGTACGGTCACAAAAGCAATGGTTAGGAAGCCTTAGTAGTTACCCTAGAGTCTTAAAGATCTTTCTGAGGCAACATTCGAATGGGTCATTTTGATCTTTTGGACTGGAGGGCGACCACTAAAATTCCCTATGCTTCATGACCGTTTACCGAAGGCAACCGGAGTGGGGCAAACCCTAGGAGTGAGCATGTGAAAGTGGTTATTTTTCAGTTTATTTATCTTTGCACAATTAGGGTTATCTACCTTTTTAATTTCATTTGTCTTTCGCATACAATCCTATCATCAATCATCTAGCAGTTTATAATAGCATAAAGTAAAAGTGCGAGAAATTAAAGTCTTAACTATTACAAGGCCTCGGGGAGGGGGTTACATAACCAAACTTGGGGAATGAGCGGTAAATAAACCTAAGTTAAAAGCTATTACAAACTTCGAAACAGTTACAATAATGAGAATTATAAATAAGTAAATGCGCGCGAGACAAATTAAATACGGGAACAAATTAGAAGCCTAAAAAATCTAATTAATTAAAAAATATTTTTTTTGTATTTTTTTATTAAGAAAATTAAATATTTGCGAATTAAACCTATTTTTCTAATTAATTTTTATTTAACAAAATAATCAATGTTGAAATAATTAAAATAATTAATTTTCAAAAATTAATTTTAATTATAAAAAACCCTAATTCTATTTTTGTAATTTTTGATTTTTTTTTAAATGATTTTTGTTTTTGTAAAAATAATTAACAAATAATTATAAACAAAAGAAATATAGAAAAGAAATAATTTTGGGCCTGATGTTGCTGTTTCCAGACTGGGGGTGTGAAGAGTTGAATTCTTTAGACCCAAGATTGTTGGCCAAAAGACTGCGTGTGATCCCATGAGGTTCACCTTTGGAGGGTCATAGTGGACCTTCAATTCTGGGATGCTGGATCTACTTGATGGTGGACCTGGTGGGCAGGATCTTAAGGCACATAATATGGACCAGGGCGCGCATCACATTGAATATGTAGAGAAATAATGAGAAAAATACAAAAGCTCACGCCTGGGATCGAACCCAGGATGTTAGCTTTATACCTCTCCTCCTTGACCAACTGCGCTAGCTTGTTCATTCGTTAATATGATAAGACAAATAAAACATAAAGCAAGCAAAGTGGTCTTTCTCAAAAACGCGCGCGTGATTCAAATTACCCAATGGGGTTCTGCCACCTAATTGTCTTCTTCCCCAGAGCATCGTCTTTGATGCCAACCCTTTACCTACGGACAAAACTGTCACTAAAGGCTATAATGACAGTTTTTATCCATAGTTATAAACCTACAACAATTAAAAATGCAATACAAGCCAAATACATTCTAACTAAGGGCATAAGACAGTCAGAAATTGTGCCCTGAGTTCATTGGTATCCTTGATCTGCCCTAATTTTAACTCTATAGAGAATCCCTAATTTGAAGTTTTCAAACCCTAGCAATGGCGTAAGCCTATTCCTGCGCTAAAACTCAAATCCAGGCATTCAAACAGATTCCAAGCATGATTATAAACACATTTATGAAAACGAAATTAATTTAAAACATGTAAAACCAAGAAAATGAATTGAAAGCATAAGGGGGAAAACCGTGATCTGTATCTTACAATTCTGGAGGCTTTATGACTTGAGAGCGATTGAAATAGCTTCAATACACGCCCATGAATAGATTGCTGGCTTTGAATCGCCTTGAATTGCCCTCTAACTCAGAATTTAAACCACACTTTTTGTCAAAAAAATTGATTTTTGTTCTTATGATTTTCATGACCCAATCCTTCTTTTTTTTGCTTTTGCTGCGTTGTATGCATATATGGGACTGATTTAGGTTAACATATATGGAAGAAATCCTAGGAATAAAGGCATGGCTTTAAAAGGAAAATCAAATCTTGAAAAGTTTCCAAATGTGTATATTTCCTCCCTTTCCAAGCTTGCACGAATCTTCTGTCATTATACAACATATTTGGATTATGATTCACTTCAAAATCAAATCAAAACAAATCTTCACTATTTTTATATCATTTATTTGATTTAATTTGGATTTTTCATGATTAAAAATCAAAATAAATCAAATAAATAAGAAAATGATGCATGGAGTGGTTTATGGGTCGTGGACCATGTTAGGAACAAGATGCAAGCATAAAAAGTTGGGCCCATTTGAAGAAAAATGCATTTTGGGCATGGTTGACTTTGTGCAAATTTCCAAAAATGGCCAACTTTGACAATGCACATCTCTCTTAATTTTGACCCTAATAGGGTGTTCTTGGAATTTTTAGAAATCTTAAGATGTCCTCTAAATAACCCTTTTGGTTTCACCTCAATTGGATCTTCCATGTTCATGTAAGAAGCTTTGACCCAAAAGGTGTTTTTGTTGACTTTTTGAAATGACCTGTAATGTCTGAATTCATATCTTTTCATGAGTGCATTTTTTGAACTTGAGGGCTGAAGATGAGTTGTAAGGAATTACATCCTGTTCAAAATGAGCCTTGGATGGGATATTTCCGATAAAGTATGAGAAAGTTATGCCTGGTCAAAGTTTGGTTGACTTTTCCTATAGAAACCCTAATTTAGCAACTTTTGAGTTTTGATAAATTTGGGGCATTCTTTGAGGAATCATGATCAACCCTTGATCAAGTGATGTATGTTACTTCAAAATGTTGATGTTTGTAATACCCTAAATTTGTCCTACCCTTTTACTTCCTATCTGGCTTACGCATTTTTGCATTTTTTCTCACATTAGGTCATCTAACACATCATGCATCATTAATCAATAAATTGGCATAAGATCATGGATTTTGAGGAATAAGGGTTGGTGTATGTCTTTAAGGCTCCCATCTTCGCACAAGCTTGTTTCGGTTGATTTCTCCATTAATAATTTGTTTGAAGCTAGGCTTTCATTTCATGGACCTTATCATCATCAAGCTACGAGGTTATTCTTTTCTTCTCAATGTCAAGTTGCAAGGTTTTATGAGACGAAGCTAAAAAATCAGGGTTTATACATTTTCATACTTAAGCTTGTCAGCATTCTACCTGAGATTCATTCCATATCAAGGTATTCGCAGGTCTCATCTTTCATATTCATCTGCAAAGAATTCCTCAGGGCATAGTCATTATCATCTATTGAGAAGGGGTCCAAGACATCGTTGTTCTAGTGCTCATGTAGTCGGGACATGGTACAAGATGTTGATTGTGATCAAGGTGTCATTATTTCAAATGCTTATTGCTTGACACACAAGTTTGGTTTATACTGAGGAATTGAATTGAATTAGGGATTCACTGAAGCTGTAGTTTGATTAGAATTCATTCATTAATAATTGAAGTGGATTTGGAGAAAATCAAATTTCTTGAATATTTGCGTGGCTTTTCTTGGAATTCAAACCACAAGTATGAAAAGCATGCATCAAATTCATCCAACCATCAAAATATCGTCCAAATAGCCTCTCTTGGATTCATTCAAGATTCATGTCTCTTTTGGTTACCTTGCAAATATTTTGGATTCATACCATTTATTTGAATTCATACAAAGGCCATTTCATTATGTGGAAATAAAAGTCAACATACATTACAATTATTCAAATACATACAAATCCAAATTCCATTACAATTATACATAACATCTATGCATTTTTACCAAAACCTATCCTAATTCTCAATCATTCTTCATGTTTCGAACTTCAAGCTTCCAAAACTTCATGTTATGCGTCTTTGTTCCAACTTCATAGCATCTTGGTGTTTTCCTTTTGCCTTTGCTTCCCAATAGCCTTGATATGAACCAAACCTGCAAAAATATTGGATAAACTGTCATAAGCTTGAACCGCATACACTACACTTCCAATTACCATAACCAATTCCCAAACTCTAGCAACTCCTAACCAATTACCAAAAATTCCTAACTGTATCCAACCTCCTAACCAACTGCCACATAAACCTCACAACTAACCTTTTCCCTAACTTCTAACAGCATAACCAACCAAAACTGATATAACAACAAACTGCATCTTAACTTCCAAAAACAGAATTTCTGTTAACCGCCCTGCTAACCTCCTAACTAATTTCTAACATTTCCTAACAAAACTTCCCATTTCCTAAACCATAACAACCTCTCTAACAAATCCTAACCAACTTAACAAACCATCAGCATATAGAGGAGAGAGCTCACAGCATATATATAACCAGAGGTGGACAGAATAGATACGATTTCAACAGAAAAAAGATTGGATTACCTCTCAATTTCCCAGAAGAATCATCACCATCTTCAAAGCCTGAATCAACTTCACCATCTTCAAAGCCTGAGTCACCGCTATCGTCAAAGCCTGAATCATCTTCACGATCATCAAAGCCTAAATCTCCTTCCAACAGTTCAGATCCAATCATTTTGTAACCAACTATTTCCTAATCTAACAGAATATATACTCAGATTTACCTGCAAGTATTTCATATTTTTCTAAAGAAAAACTCTTAGAAGAATCACCAAGAAAAAAGCTATGCAATATTCTCTATAATTCCCCGTCAATCTTCTTCACTATCTTGAGAAGAATCACAAATTCAAGGGAAAAATCCATAACTGAATTCTTCTGCAACCTCTCTGAACCTCACGCATCAACCTTCACCACTACACCTCTACCATTATCTCATTCTCGATCCCTCTGCATCCTCTCTCCATCATCAACATCTTCCACCTGCTTCATCAACAATCATTTTCATCTCTGCGCATAAGAACAACAACAATAATTTATCACTGGCGTATGATGTCAAAGATCTTCTTTTTTAGGAAGGCATAGAAGTACTTAGCAAGAAGCGAACAGAAAATTTAAAGAAGATTGAAGGCTTATTGGCTGTTAACTTGGAGAGGAAACGAATTAGGCCTGATCTTGTGTTGAGACTACAAATTGAAGAGAAAAAGCTTCGTCTTTTAGATCTTCAGACACGTTTGAGGGATGAGATTGATCAACAACAACAAGAGATAACGGCAATGCCAGATAGGCCATATCGTAAGTTTGTTAGGTTGAGTGATATCGCGGAGGAGAGCTGAGCACGGCGGAGGAAGAAACGGAAGCGAGGTAGAGATGATGAACAGGGGGTCGGAAACTGATCGGAGCACCGTTGATGGATGAAGAAGAAAATGCAAGGAAGGCCGGCGGCGCCGCTACTGTTCGCAAGCGGAGAAGAAGAGAACATATCTATCTTTCAACCCTAAATCCCCTTTTTAATTTCCTTCAGTTTCTTTTTTTTACTTTCTTTTTATTTGTTTTATTTTTTTATTATTCAATAAGAAACTAAAATATATAATAAAACTAGTATGCTAAGGATTGTAGATTAATTAGAAATATGTTGATTGGTATGGGTCAGATTACACCCATTCTCTTGGGCCTGCATTTTTTTGAAGCAAACCATTACTATGCTATTGAATTCAAGTATTTTTGGCCTAGAGCATGTTTTCCATATCATATCCCTGAATTCAGCTTGTACCCCCTGATTCTTCTAATTTTTTCTTTTCTTTTATTATTTTAGTTTTTCTTCTAGTTTAATTTTTCTCTCAATCAATAATAAAATGACACAAAACAATAGAATATTTTAGAATAGAATTTCTTTTTAGAATTTCGATTAGAATTTTTTCTATTTTTATTTTTCATATTCGATAATCATTTTTATTGTCATTTTCTAGTCAAGACTTTTTGTAGCGTCGACATAACTCTTGCAATGTGGAATGCTCGGGGTGAATTCTTCAATCACTTGCCCAAGGGAACTTTGGTAGAATTTTCTTATCACTTGCGTGGCGTCGAATAGGCAACGGACCTTCTCCGTTCGGTATCGTCACAAATCTATTTTCTTCTTCATTTTCGTACTTTATCGCAATTCAAACATGCTAACATTAGGTAGAATTCCCTCATTCATTCTAACTTTAGGTCTAACAATACATAATAGCATTAGGTTTAGAAGTAGGTGTGTTACGGTGGGAGAACTGACTATGGTTTTGCGTTTGTTTTCGCAAATGTTTCGGTTGAGCAAGAGTTGCCACCGACTTTTTATTTTATCCTAAGGAAAGGTTTAAAAAGCACAGCAAAAACCTTTGAGATTTTTCTTGGGTTCAGGGAGTAGATTATAGAAAGGGAAGGTATTAGCACCCTTTCTATCCATGGTTGTCCATGGGCTCTTAGGTACTTGCTTAGATCAACTTGCCTTGGTTTTCAATTGTTTGAAAAGGTGCTTTGCGTGTGGTTTTGAAAAGGTTTTGAAAAAGATGCCTTGTATAGGCTACCCTTGTAACAATTATTTACTTGAATGTTTTACAAAAGGTGTTTGTCTTTTTGAAAAGATGTTTCAAGGTTTTTTGAAAGTTTGTTTTGAAAGTGTTTGTGAAGTGTGGTTTGAAAAATAGGCAAGTGTTTTCTTTTGCAAATTGACAAGTACTTAAGAGCTATCTACCCTAAAGTTCTCAAAGATTTATGCTATGTTTTAACCCTTTTGACAATTTTGTTCCACCATTACATTTGGTGGACAATCTTGTATTAGGATGTGAAAGGGGCGGGCGCGGGTCATCGTTTAGACCATAATTGCAATAGTGTTAAATGTCTTTGGGCAATTTTTTCTTTGAAAGGGACTCGATCATTTTAGGCAACTTTTCGAAAGCGTCATCGAGGGACTATGATCATTTGATTGTTTGTTTTTACCCAAAGAAACCTAACATGCAACATGGCCCAATTATTTGAAGGCAACAAGTGGAATACCCTAGGGGTGCAAGTGTGAGATGTGTTGTCCATATTTCATGCTTGTTTATCTTTAAATTAGGTCAAACTATTTTGTTCTTTTTATTTGCATACAAACCCTAATTCTAGCATGGTATATTTAGAAAGCGTTTAAAGTGCGAAAAGTAAAATTCCTACACTATTACATCACAATATGGGAAGGGGGTACAAATGTTCAAATGGGGGGATATTTAGACAAAGAAATTAAATCTAGCTATTACATCATTTTTAGAATATTTACAAATAATTGATTGCATAAATTAAATGGAAAATAAAATAAAGGTGCAAAATGCAAAAAGGGTTTTTATATGTATGAGAAAAAAGTATTACTTATGTTAAATAAATAAAAATAAAAAAAGTATTATTTTTGGAGTTTTTGTATTTTAAGGGTAAAACCCTAATTTTTATTAAGTAATATATATATTATTTAATTTACACAAATATTTATTTATTATGTACAAAAAATAAAATAAAATGAAATATATTTATAAAAAGTGTTTTTCATGTCAAATATTAATAAAATAAAAAATATATGTATTTTGTATTTTAACCTAAATATATTAATATATATATATATATATATATATATATATATATATATATATATATATATATATATATATATATATATATATATATATATATATATATATATATATATATATATATATATATATATATATATATATATATATATATATATATATATATATATATATATATATATATATATATATATATATATATATATATATATATATATATATATATATATATATATATATATATATTAATTTCTAAATATGTATTATATATATAAAAATAATAATATTTAATATAAAAAAAAGTATATTTTGCATAAAATATTTTCAAAAGAAAAATGAAATAAAAATCAGAAATGAAATATATTTACATTATTTTTTCTAGTTTTTTTTTCTAAATAATAATATATATATATATATATATATATATATATATATATTTATGTACAAATGTCTATATAAACAAATAAATACCTAAAAAATGCCAAAATGGTGTAAAAATAATTTTTCATGTTTTTAATATTATTAGCAAAAATAAATAAGTCAAAATGAAAAAAGAAAAGTCAATAAATCAAGCAAATAAATAAAATGGGCTCAGGGGGTGCAAAACCAAAAATATGGTGTGAAGAGAAATAACACAAAAGCCCAGCCCATGAACCTTCTTCTTCAACCTTCAGACAAAAAACATGTCAAAACGCGCGCCTGTACTTCACATTCAAACACCTGGATTCTTTGATCTTTTGCACAAACTTCCAACATAAGAAATGTTAAGCATTGAACCACGATTCTAAATATATAAAAAACTCATCCTAACTCTCAGAAATGAGAGAGAATTTTGACATTCCCAAATCCTGACCTAAGTTTTCTGCCATGTTCAGACTCAAAATTCTTGCAGTACACATAATATAAATGAAATCTAATTACATGGGCATGTTCAGGGCTATGAATGTGACATATTCTCTTCACAAATCTAAAGCTAACAATGCCTAATAAGAGAGATACGAGTTCATGAACTTACCTGTTCAGTTGAAGTTCTATCTGGCAATGGAGAAGCTTTCAGTGCAAGGTGATGATTGGTATAGCTTCCTTGATGTCCAGGGATGCTATTCCAAGCTTTACTTTGTCTTGAAACCTTTTGAATCGTGCTATAGCACTTCACCTGCAAATCAGAAAAGTGAAAATGGCCAAAAGGATTAAAGGAGTTACAGGTTGCTTCTAATGCTTTGGATAGTTTGGATTAATGGTAGGGAAGGTGTCTGAAGTGGTTTGGGCAAGAATGCTTGACAGGATTAAGAGTTGGAACTCAATCTGCAGAGGTAGCTCTATTTTTGCAGTTTGAGAGTGATTTTGGCAATGGGGAGGTATTGATGGTCTTAGGGTCGTGCTTCAGCTTGGTTAGGATGATTAGAAAGTGTATACAATATTTGCTTAAGTGTTCTAATGCTGAGATCAAAGTTGTCTTGTGATATGCCACTTTTCTTCACACTTAAGCAAACAAAAGCCAAGTTGTATTCTAGACAGGTAGAGGACCCCTAATCATGCTGCAAAACTCCTCCTTGATCAGTGTGTTATGCTCATAATCTTGTGCCAATTAGATTTGATCTGTACCTCTTGGATTTGCATTATGACATAAAGTTTGCTTTTGCAAAAATGGCCATTTTGCTTTTTCCATAAATGGATTAAACTTGTATGTAATGCTTGAACTCATAGAACAACACTTTAGCACAATGAACATGCATTAAATTATTGAGTGTTGGATGGTTTAAGGACATGTAATGTAGCACAAACTAAGCTGACTTGAAAATGGCATAAGTTATGAACATGTACATGACCAATTCAAAAGTGAGTTTTTGCCATATTGTGAAATTCGATTCTCTCAAGTTATGAGGTTGTTTGATGAGTTCTTGGACATTTTGGAAAGCTTGGAATGTGTACTAAAATCCATATTTGAAATGCAAATTGAAATTCCAAGTGGAAGTATATGGAAAATGGCCTTGAAGTTAGGTAGAAAACCTTGCCAAAATAGGTTGAAATTTCACTAAGTTAAGAATGGTTTAGTACCCTTATTCCAAAAATTGTAACTTGAGATACAAGCCTCATTTGGGAAAACTTTGTGAATCAAAGTTGTAGATTATGCAACAAGCTACAACTTTCATGTTTTGACTTTTGCTTGAATCCAAATGAATCTTGGTGAGAAAGTGAGGCAAAGTTGGGAAAAATTAGGGTTTTTCATAACTTAGAAAAATTCTAAGTTATGAAAAATTCTCATTTCTAACCCTAATTTGCATTTTTTGATTTCTTGGTGAACAAGTTTCATGATTTGGCATGTTTTGATGAAAAATGAATCTTGACTCTTGATTTTGACCAAAAAGTATAAGTTTGACTTTTCAGTATACAGTCAAAATTGATCAATTGACTGGGAAATTCAACTGTCAACCTTGTGCATTTGGGATCTTTTGAACTTGTTGAGCCTGTCAAGATAATTCCATGGGGTCCTTGAGTCCATATGTGAGCTTGGTTTGCCATTGGTTGGGTCAAACAGTCAAAAATTGCCTTTGTGCAGTCAAAACCCTAAAAATGACCATTTTGCCCTTTTGGTGATCTGATCAAATTTCTTGTGGAATTGTGATCCCAACTTGATCAAATGGTTCATATGAGTTCATAATGTTTATGTGGATCAATTTTCATGAGATTTTACTGTCAATTGGTCACAGTTGACTTTTTCCCCAATACAGCTGATTTCTAGGTCAACTGTCCAATTGACTGGGCAAAATTTGGAATCAAGACTTGAAACTTGATGTGGATAAACTTGGGAGTCCAATATGAAGCATGGAAGTCATCTTAGGCATTTTAGGTCAAAATATCTTTGTGCAAACACAAACCCTAATTTGGGTCAACAGTGCAAGGAGAAGTCTTGAGCAGATGAAACCCTAACTGGATCTTGATCTTCAGGGACTTGGTGATGAAAAATCAATGAGAAATGGGAGGGAAAATTTTGGGGTACAACAGTTGCCCCTGTTCAATCTTCTTGAACCTGAAGAGTTAGATTGGCAAGTTTGCCTTTCGTGACTTGAGGGTAAAAGGAGATTGGACACTAGAGTGCCCTTAAATTTGCACTCGTCAAAGTAATGGATGCGGGAATGGGCTTAAAGATGCCATTTGGAGATGGACTTAACGATGCCATCTGGAGGGGTGACAGAATCTTGTCGGGGATGGGCTTAAAGATGCCATCTGGAATGAGTATCAGGAAGGTGTCCATGTTTTGGACCATCTCTGAACTGGGGGTCTGAATAAGCAATAGATTGACATCCGTTGTTGGGAGGAATCCGTAAACTGTTTTCAAAAGTTGTATCGGGACAAGTTGATAGATTAACATCCGTTGTTGGGAAGAATCCATAAACTGTTTTCAGAAGTCTTGAGAAGAAACTGAACAAGCGATAGGTTAACATCCGTTACTTGGAGAACCCGTAAACTGTTTTCAGGAATCTTGAAGTTGAATAAGCAATAGAGCAGCATCCGTTGTTGGGAAGCGTCCGTAAACTGTTTTCAAAGGTTGCATCTGAACAAGTTGATAGATTAACATCCGTTGTTGGGAAGAATCCATAGACTGTTTTCAGAAGTCTTGAGAAGAAACTGAACAAGCGATAGGTTAACATCTGTTACTTGGAGAACCCGTAAACTGTTTTCAGGAATCTTGAAGTTGGATAAGCAATAGAGCAGCATCCGTTGTTGGGAAGCGTCCGTAAACTGTTTTCAAAGGTTGCATCTGAACAAGTTGATAGATTAACATCCGTTGTTGGGAAGAATCCATAGACTATTTTCAGAAGTCTTGAGAAGAAACTGAACAAGCGATAGGTTAACATCCGTTACTTGGAGAACCCGTAAACTGTTTTCAGGAATCTTGAAGTTGGAAGAAGAACCGGTGTAAGGTTCCCTGATAATGAGCTCGTGTAAAACTGCATCTGGATAAATCTGGAATAAGAATTAGAATGTTGCCATGTCTGGGTCACATCTGAACTATTCCTGGAAAGAATCTCGGAAGATAATGATTTTAGTCTTTCGACTGATCTTACCTGAAAAGGTAAAGAGTTAGTTATATACAATGTTATGATGCATGACACAACGTAGGCTATATGATATGAATGTAAATGAATGCGTATGTAAGCTGGAGAGCTGTCTCGCAACAGATAGATGAATCCGAGATGGCTGAAGATAACAGTATCTCGACTGCTGCCGGGAAGAATAATTCCTGGTTGTTGCTGGGAAATAAAGAGTTTGGGTTGTATACCAATCTTCTGGGGAATTCCTGATGACTTCTACTGGGGAGTTCCAATCTAATAGACTCATGCTGGGGAGGTAAGACTGAGAATCTTCAGCTTGGGGGGAAGTATCTCTGGCGACTTCACTGGGGAACTCAAGATTTTCCTTCCTAAAACTCTGTGGGGAAAAGGTTCATTAATCTGGCTCCGCTGGGGATTGACAATTTGAAGCTTTAGCTCGGCTGGGGATACTGAAACTTAAACTCTGAGGGGAAATGAGTTCTGGAGGATCCTCTGGCCGGGGATGTACAAAGACAACCTCCTCTGGGGATTGTATTGATAAGTTATGTTCGGGAACTCTGATGAACTCCGCTGGGGATAGGAAGAATTTTGGCGAGTGCGATCTTCTGTGGCAATAAGCTGAGGATAACCCAGTTATAAGCCCTTGTGAGGAATAACTTTGAATAAAACTCGGGAGAGACGTCCGTACTCTGCAGGGGACAAGCTTCCAGAATCTACTGGGGAGGTAAGCTTCACGACTTGCTAGGGATATGGATTCCAAATCTCCTGGGGGTTTCCTTTGAAAGGGTATCAAGATATCCAACTGTACCTTCAACCTATCAGTAATCCTCTTTCTTGGTTCATAAGGAAATGATTATGTTCAAATGCATATGCCTATTTAACAAAACATTGGACGTTTCTCAAAATAAACAAATAGTGCAAGAGAAAAGAAAAGGAAATGGCACAAATTTCTGGGAAAAGTATTTGTATTGACTTTCTATGAGTACATTTGTACAAAGGAGACAATCATCCTAGTAAGAGGATTTTGTCGTAAATATTTGAAAAATTTATACAAAATAAAGATGGCTATGTGAAATAATTCCATGGGATTCCATTCCGCTATAGCTTTCACAACTCTGAATATTTGTCCATTCAATGCTTCGTTTGCCGATGACTGGATTGATCAGAAGCCTGGAACCGGTTGATGAGGAGATTGTCTTTTGAAGTGATCCGACGAGACATAGTCATACGCTTTAATTCCCTAACTTTTGCCTGAATCGCCCTTTCGGGTTTTCGATCCACCGGGAAACCCCTTTTTGCCCAAGCCGCCCTTTCGGGTTTTCGACTTGCCGGGTGTACAGATTTTTTTTTTGTTTTTATCCCTAATTTTTGCCTGAATCGCCCTTTCGGGTTTTCGGTTCACCGGGATGCCCATTTTTGCCCAAGCCGCCCTTTCGGGTTTTCGACTTGTCGGGTTATTTTATGCGTAGTATCTTTTGACTATGTCCGCGTTCGCAGGGTGTGGCAAATCGTCACCGTCCATGGAGGTCAGAATCATTGCACCACCAGAAAATATGCTCTTGATCACAAATGGTCCTTCATATGTAGGAGTCCATTTGCCCCTGGGATCACTTTGCGGCAAGATAATCCGCTTGATTACGAGATCTCCGACTTGATACACTTGACGTCTGACTTTCTTATTGAAGGCCTTGATCATCCGCTTTTGATACGTCTGACCATGGCATATAGCAGCAAGTCGCTTTTCGTCGATCAGATTGAGTTGATCAAGTCGGGTCTACATCCAATTATCTTCATTCAAACCTGCATCCTTCATAATCCTTAGAGAAGGAATCTGAACTTCCATAGGCAAAACAGCTTACATGCCATAAACCAAAGAAAATGGGGTTGCCCCAGTTGAAGTACGTGCCGTCGTACGATATCCATGCAGAGCAAACGGTAACATCTCATGCCAGTCTTTGTAAGTGACTGTCATTTTCTGAATGATCTTCTTAATGTTTTTGTTCACAGCTTCAACAACACCATTCATCTTCGGCCGATAGGGAGATGAATTGTGATGATAAATCTTGAACTGCTCGCATAATGCGGTGATCATTGTGTTATTCAGATTTGTACCGTTGTCTGTGATGATCCTGTCTGGAACACCATACCGACATATGAGATTTTGCTTGATGAAGCGGGAAACCACATTTTTAGTAACAGAGACGAAGGAAGCTGCTTCGACCCATTTGGTGAAGTAGTCAATGGCAACCAGGATGAAGCGGTGTCCGTTGGAAGCCGTGGGCTTGATCTCTCCAATCATGTTAATGCCTCACATTGCAAATGGCCAAGGAGCAGTCAGAACGTTGAGAGGAACCAGAGGGATATGAACTTTGTCAGCGTAGACTTGGCATTTGTGGCAAGTACAGGAATGTTGATGGCAGTCAGCTTCCATGGTAGACCAGTAATAGCCAGCCCTTAGGATCTTCTTAGCCATTGTATGCCCGCTCAAGTGAGTGCCAAATGTGCCGCTGTGTATATCAGTCATGATCAACTCTGCTTCAGCTTTGTCTACACATCGAAGTAATACACAATCATGGCTTCGTTTGTAAAGGATGCCGTTGCTCAGGAAGAACTTAGCAGCAAATTTCCTTAAGAACTTCTTGTCATTTACGGAAGCTCCTTCGAGATAATCTCTGGTCTCGAGATACCTCTTGATTTCATGGAACCAAGGTTGTTCCACTACTTCTTCGGTATTAATCTCATGACAATGCGCAGGTTCATCCATTCGCTCGATGGTGATTTGGGGAGCCTCGTTATCCCAGTTGAGTTTAAACATGGAGGACATTGTGGCTAGAGCATCTGCTAGCTGATTCTCTTCTCGCGGGAAATGCTCGAAGGTAATTTGCTCGAAATGAGGCAACAATGTCAGGACATGTTCTTTGTATGGGATAAGATTAGGATGCTTGGTATCCCACTCTCCTTTTATTTGACTGATAACCAAAGCCGAGTCCCCAAATACGATCAAAGATTTGATCCCTAAGTCTATAGCAGCCTTGAGGCCAAAGATGCAAGCTTCGTACTCAGCCATGTTGTTTGTGCAGCTGAAGCAAAGTCGGGCCGTGAAAGGTGTGTGACAACCTTCCGGAGAAATGAGTACCGCGCCGATACCGTTTCCAAGTGCATTTGAAGCACCATCAAAGTACAGGGTCCATCGGGATCCCTTTTCGGGTCCGTCATACGGTCTGTTACCTTCGATGTTGTCCAAATTCATGACGTCCTCGTCTGGGAAGTCAAATCTCATGGGTTGATAATCTTCGATAGCCTGATGAGCCAGATGGTCAGCTAGTACACTCCCTTTTATAGCTTTTTGGGTGGTGTACTGGATGTCATACTCAGTTAGGATCATCTGCCATCTAGCTATCCTTCCAGATAAGGCGGGCTTTTCGAAGATATACTTGATAGGATCCATTTTGGAAATCAACAAGGTAGTATGAGTCAACATATACTGTCTTAGTCGGCGAGCAGCCCATACCAAAGCGCAGCAAGTTTTCTCGAGTAGTGAGTAGCAAGTCTCACAGTCGGTAAACTTTTTGCTAAGGTAATAAATAGCATGCTCTTTTCGACCAGACTCGTCATGCTGGCCCAAAACACACCCCATTGAGTTATCCAAGACGGTCAGATACATGATCAATGGTCTTCCTTCGACGGGTGGCATCAGAATAGGAGGTTCTAGCAAATACTCCTTGATTCTATCAAAAGCAGCTTGACAATCGTCGTTCCATTCAACTACCTGATCTTTCTTCAAGAGTTTGAAAATTGGCTCACAGGTAGAAGTCAGATGCGAGATGAATCTGGCAATATAGTTTAAGCGCCCCAAGAACCCTCTAACCTCCTTTTCAGTACGGGGAGCAGGCATCTCTTGTATCGCTTTTACTTTTGCTGGATCGACTTCAATGCCTTTGTTGCTTACAATGAATCCCAAGAGTTTACCAGACCTAACTCCAAAAGTGCATTTACTTGGATTCAGCCTGAGCTTGTATTCTTTCAACCTGGCAAACAGCTTCTCCAGATGTTCAAGGTGCTCTTCCTCTGTTTGTGACCGAGCTATCATATCGTCTACGTAAACTTCAATCTCATGATGTATCATATCATGAAATAAAGCTACCATGGCGCGCTGATAAGTTGCCCCTGCGTTCTTCAGCCCGAACGGCATCACCTTGTAATAGAAAGTGCCCCATTGTGTGACGAAAGTAGTTTTCTCCATGTCCTTGGGGGCCATTTTGATTTGATTGTAGCCTGAGAATCCATCCATGAAGGAAAACACTTTGTGCTGAGCTGTATTGTCGATCAAAATGTCAATATGAGGTAGCGGGAAATCATCTTTGGGGCTGGCCCTATTCAAATCCCGGTAGTCCACACACATCCTGACTTTGCCATCTTTCTTAGGTACTGGCACGATGTTAGCGACCCATTGAGGATAGGATGTAACAGCCAGAAAGCCAGTGTTGAATTGCTTCATCACTTCTGCCTTGATCTTTTCAGACATGTCAGGCCTCATTCGGCGAACTTTTTGCTTGATCGGTGGACAATCCTCTCTTGTGGGGAGACGGTGAACCACGATGTCTGTGTCTAAACCCGGCATGTCTTCATAAGACCAAGCGAAGATTTCAACATAATCATTCAACAACTGTACCAGGCGCTCCTTGACTCTTGGTTCCAGATTGACACCCACTTGTACCTCCTTCTGGTCTTCCTCGGTCCCTAGGTTGACAGTTTCCAATGACTCTTCGTGCGGTAAGATAGCCCTTTCCTCTTGTTGCAGAAGTCTGGCTAGTTCCACTGGTACTTCACAACCTTCGTCATCTTCGTACTCGGCTTGATTGACCAGATCTTTAGAGTTATTGAAAGATACAGCAGAATAGTCACCCATGGAATCCGGAGTGGATGGGTACCTGCATTTGTGAGTGTGGGTGTGTGTAAGGGATAGCCATCCTTAAACAAAAATGCAAAAGGAAAGAAAATGAACACAAGCAGTTTATCAAATGAAAAACGTCCAATGAATCATTAAACATGGCATATGGATATGAAAAATAATCAAAACCCTTACAAATGGACCTACATGCCCCGGGCAAGGCATGAGGTGAAAAGATAGTGTACGGATTGTTTGAAAGTAAATATTACAGACCAAATAGGAAATGTTTAACAGATAAATTACTGATGAATAAAAGTGATGGGGACAAAGTCTTTTGCCTCCCAGTTGCTCAATCCTCCTTTGACAGTTGGATAAATCCACTCTTCGATGTTGCTCTCTTTGCCTTCGTCCTCCAAAGCGTTGATTCCGTAGGGAGAAATTTTGACTGGCGCTCTTTCAATCTTCGAACGGCGCATAGCTTTCTGGCCCGCGGTGGTGAACCCTAATCCAAATTTGTCTGTCTTATGTGGAATGTCAGGTAACTACCCCCATGCTGAATTCTTCCCTTCCTTTATTGCGGCCCTTGCGTCCTCCAGAGATGCCATCCTGGCCATCTGCCTCAGTGTCTCAGCTGCCAACTTTGCTACTGCTATTTCAGGAAGGACTTCTTTGAAATGCTGAAAAGGCGTTTCAATGAATTCCCCTTCAACCTCCACATATCGGAAAGAGTTCAAGTGGCTAATCATGTACTCCTCTTCACCATGGACAGTAATGATCTTTCCCTTGACAGGATACTTCAACATCTGATGCAAGGAGGAGGTGACTGCCCCAGCATGGTGTATCCAAGGCCTACCCAACAAGCAAGAGTATGACGGACGGATGTCCATCACATAGAAAGTGGATTTAAACACCTAAGTGCCTATCTTGATAGGAATTTCAACCTCCCCATGGACCATTCTCTTCGAACCATCGAAAGCTCTGACAACAATATCACTCGGCTTCAATTCCAACCCTTCACAATCTAGTCGGTCCAAGGCCTTTTTAGGCAGTACATTCAGCGACGAGCCAGTGTCGACCAAGACGTGTGCGAGAGTAGTTCCTCGGCACTCGACTGAAATGTACAAAGCATCATTGTGGTTTCTACCTTTAGGAGTTAGGTCGGCATCGGAAAACCCTAATCCATTGTCCGCAGTAAGGCTAGCCACGTAATTCTGAAATTGATCTGCAGAGGTTTCCTGGGGCACATGGGTTGCCTTCAGGAATTTTATCATAGCTTTAGCGTGCGCTTCCGAGCAAAGTAGCAGTGCCAGCATGGAGATCTTTGAGGGAGTTTGCCCTAGCTGTTCTACCACATCATAATCACTCCTTTTGATTATCCTCAAAATCTCATCCATTTCCTTCTTGGAGGTTTCCGGGATGACCAAGGGTTGAGCCCTCGTCCTGACGAGCTCATCTTGGATTCCCTTACCTTTGTCAGCAGCGGTAGGAGAGACAGCACTAGGAACAACAACATCCTCAATCAAAGGGGTTCTAGCAGAGAGTTTTATTGGTGTCGGGATGACTTTGTCAGCTGATGAGGGTCCAAAGATTGCTCTTGGAGGGGCAATCTCTGGAGAAAATATTCTCACGCTCCTGGTGATTTTGCTAGTGCCTGCAATGTTACTAATGCTGGCTTCTTCATCATCCGAACTTTCTTCAATTATTTCGATTTGTTTGATACCATGGTAGTAGACGTCACCGCCATAGTTCCAAGGTATCGACTTCTCAGAAACATAGGGAAAAGGCCCTGGCAATGTTATCTTCAAAGGAACAGATTTCGTAGCTGGTGTAATCTTAACAGGCTTTTTGACGGCCTCGGAAAGATTGTCGTGAATGGGTATGATTGAGACATCTTCAGTATGAACTGGAACAGCAGAAACTTTTTCAAACAAAATTTGTCGACTATCCATAAGGCCTTGGATGCCTTTCTTCAGTAACGGACAATCAAACGGCAGAGAGTAACAACAATAGCAGTCTTCCTTACATCCCGGGAAGATCCCGGCCCTTAACAGATTCAACTTAATGGTTAGCAATGGAGTAGTCAGATCATTGACATCAGCAACATACAAATCTTCTTCAATGGCATTGACATTTCGGCCGTGCTTCGGCATGGGTGCATATATCACATTAGGCTTTTCCGGAGCGTCAAACTCCACCTCCTTCGCCTCTATCAGGTCTTGGATTTTATGCTTGAGTGCCCAACAATCATTGGTGTCGTGCCCAACACTGTCTGAATGGTAGGCGCATTTAGCATTAGCATGATAATACGGAGAGGACGTATTCACATTCTTTGGTGCCTCCTTGATGGTGGCGAGATTCAACTTTAACAGATGGGGAAGCACTTGCGCTGGAGTCATATTATGCGGGTGAACTGCCGTTGTGGCCGTTCCACTCGTTGTTGATTTGGTCTGGACTGGTTAAAGCGAGGCTGCTCACTTGGAGTATTTTGAATCATTACGGCCCCCACGGTCGGTCGGTGCTCAGTCTTCCCTGCTCTTCTCTGAGAATATACCACATCTGTTTCCTTCTTAAAAGGCTTCTTCTCAACACTTGCAGCAACACCCTTCTGAATCTTTCCTGACTTGATGCCAGCTTCTATTCTCTCGCCTGTTAAGATCAAATCGGTAAACCCCGCGGAAGAGTTACCAATCAGATGATTGAAAAATGGCCCAGATAGGGTCCCAAGAAACATATCAACAAGTTCACGGTCGGTTAAAGGAGGCTGCACCCTGCCAGCCAAATCTCTCCATTTTTGTGCATATTCTTTGAATCCCTCGCCTGTTCCTAATGACATACCCTGAAGTTGGGTACGAGTAGGAGCAAGGTCAGAATTATACTGGTATTGTTTGTAAAAAGCGGTGGCCAAATCTTCCCAATTTCGGACGTTGGTTCCTTCTAGCTAATAAAACCACTCCAATTGAGCTCCAGAAAGGCTGTCTTGAAAGAAATGAATCCAAAGATTTTTGTCTGCCGTATAAGGTTGGATCTTTCTCACGTAGGACCTGAGATGCATTTTTGGACAGGACAGCCCATCATACCTCACAAACACTGGCACCTTGAACTTTGGGGGAATCACAATCCCGGCAACCAAACCCAAGTCTTCAAAATCCAAACCCGGTACTCTTTGTAGCTCCATGGCGGCCAATCTGTCCTCTAGCCCTTTGTATTTATCATCAGCTGGAGGGTATTGCTGATCAGAATAATCTTCATCCTCTTCGACCTCTTCTTCTTCCGCATCAGACTCGAAAGGTACCGCAGCCCCACCTCCTTTACTGGTTCCTTCATCAGAAGTAGGAGGAAATTCAAGCACTCTCCGGGTCTCTCCTTCAAATCTTCTCCCTAAAGTAGCCACCCCGAGTCTCTTTTTCTTCTTTTTCACTGGGTCTTTATTACCCAGCAAGGTCTTGAGATCCTCCTGACCCTTAGCCAAGGTCATCAGGAGTTGCTGGAACTGTGCATTTTGAGCTTGTAGGTCTTTGACTGTTTGCTCGAGATCCATCCTACTGAAATAAACAGCAGACAGATAAGGAAACCTGGAGTGAGACCTGCTTATGCACATGATGAATGATATGCTTATGTATGCAATGCATTCAAGGATTTAGAACATTCAAGATTGTTGTAGACAAAAAGGAACGCACGTCATATTAATAAGAAGAAATTTGTTAGTACATAAATGCCCCATGGGCCAAGTATTACAAAATAACTTCTCAAGGCAAAAAGACATTGCGCATCCTCTTTGGTGCGATGTAGGTGTTGAGGGCCTCTTGCTCATGGAGTCGGCGGGTAAGCTCTAGAACCTTCTTCTCGCTGGCGTAGAAGCTAGCTTCAAAAGTATTTTGTTCCTCCTTGAGCTGAATCCAACTTTTCTGCATTTCCTCCCACGATGTAGGCATGTCTGGATGTAGGATGGTGTAGGGAACCTCTCCTTCCTTGACGGGCTCTTTAATCACTGGGAGTACATGAGGATAAGGTATCATTAGACTTTGGGCTCGGGCTCGTACCCACTTGAGATAGGGCTCAAGAGGGATGGAGTTCTTGTGTCCCAGAGTCTTGCTATCAACCTTGTTGGGCCTCCCCCAAGCTCTGATGAATCTTTGGCGAAGTCCTTGCGCATCATTGTCGAAGTCAAAAACTAGGTCAGGAATCAACATGTCATGAGGGCCATCCCTCCGTGCATATCCAAATTGCCTCAAAGCTAGGCAAGGGTTGTATGTGATACCTCCTCTGATTCCAAGTAAAGGAACATTAGGAAATTCTCCGCAACGATCGACAATGATGACATTTTCTCTGGACCGAGAACACCAATGCACATCAGAATGAGTAAGAGTCGTCAATCGTTGGGACCACCTTGAACCTTGGTCATTCTTCAAGACAGATTGTGGAAGGTGCGAAATAAACCACCTTGCGAGGAGAGGAGTACAGCACATGAGAACACCCCTCTTTCTCATTGTTCGTGTGTAAAATGAGTGAAGAATGTCCCCAAGCAATGTTGGTATTGGATTTCTGGACAAGAAGATTTTGACGGCGTTGACATCTACCAATTGGTCAGGATTTGGGAACAAGACCATCCCATAGATAAGGACTGCCACAATTTCTTCAAAGGCTTGTAGGTCCAATGAATTCCAACATTCTTGTGCCTTCTCAAACAAGAATTTTGCTAAGAATCCTTTGACGCCGCTTCTGGTTTCCCAATGCCCCTTGATGTCGGATGGTTGTAGATGTAATGCTCGAGCAACATCTTCCGGCTTTGGTTCCTTTTCCGTACCGTTGAATGGTAGTTGATTAAGGATAGGGATTCTTAGGAGTTGAGAAAACTCCTCCAAAGTGGGTACCAACTGGTAATCAGGGAAAGTGAAACAGTGGTGAAGAGGGTCAAAGAACTGGAATAGCACTTTCATCATGTCTTCTTCAATGTTGGTGTTGACTAGGCTGAGCAGTCTACCATGTCTTTCACTGAAGGATGAGCTTTCCGGAATTCTTGAGGTGAGCTCTTTGAGTTGAGGAGAGATTCTCACAAGGTTGACTTGAATGGTGTTTCTGGGAGGAATTTCCATGTCCTACAAAACAAGAACAAAGATGAAGATCCAAACCCTTGAAATGGTTAGTGAATGCATATGATGCTTCATGATGTTTATGATGTATGCACAAAACATATGTACAAACAAATCACACCAAACCCTAGTTTCAAGCTTGCATGGGGTTTCATAGGTAAGTACCATCTTGAGTGTAGTTGGCTTAAAAAACCTGTCCTATAAATAGTAACCGGGTTCTAAGAAGCTCAATATCACTGGATTGTTTTCAATGTTCATTGTTTTGGTTTAGCCACTTAACTAGCGACCAAAATATTCCAAGAAAACAACCCTCAATGAGTGTAGTATCGAGTATCTACCAACTTCGGACTGCACCAAAGCCGGTCATCTCACTACCCCTAATAAAAGGCCAAGATGGTCAAGTAAGGTTCTAGGTCATTAGTGCTTAGTGACATCACTCAGCGGCCCCGTACTCTCCTTGATTGAACTCAAGGGTTACCGGTACTCACAAATATGTCGCACTAATATAGCTATTGCTTTGACCGTGTTGGTATACCCCGCACAGTTTCCACAACGTATTGCTATCTATGAATGTCTCCCAAAATCCGGGTGTAGGATTGCAAACCCAAACAATAGAGCCAAGATATAAAGCAAACAAATCAAACCATTAGTCATGCAAGAGGGTGATCTAAGCCCTAAGGTTACTCCACTTTTAAAATTGTCCCCGGCAGAGTCGCCAATTCTGTGTTACGGTGGGAGAACTGACTATGGTTTTGCGTTTGTTTTCGCAAATGTTTCGGTTGAGCAAGAGTCGCCACCGACTTTTTATTTTATCCTAAGGAAAGGTTTAAAAAGCACAGCAAAAACCTTTGAGATTTTTCTTGGGTTCGGGGAGTAGATTATAGAAAGGGAAGGTATTAGCACCCTTTCTATCCATGGTTGTCCATGGGCTCTTAGGTACTTGCTTAGATCAACTTGCCTTGGTTTTCAATTGTTTGAAAAGGTGCTTTGCGTGTGGTTTTGAAAAGGTTTTGAAAAAGATGCCTTATATAGGCTACCCTTGTAACAATTCTTTACTTGAATGTTTTACAAAAGGTGTTTGTCTTTTTGAAAAGATGTTTCAAGGTTTTTTGAAAGTTTGTTTTGAAAGTGTTTGTGACGTGTGGTTTGAAAAATAGGCAAGTGTTTTCTTTTGCAAATTGACAAGTACTTAAGAGCTATCTACCCTAAAGTTCTCAAAGATTTATGCTATGTTTTAACCCTTTTGACAATTTTGTTCCACCATTGCATTTGGTGGACAATCTTGTATTAGGATGTGAAAGGGGCGGGCGCGGGTCATCGTTTAGACCATAATTGCAATAGTGTTAAATGTCTTTGGGCAATTTTTTCTTTGAAAGGGACTCGATCATTTTAGGCAACTTTTCGAAAGCGTCATCGAGGGACTATGATCATTTGATTGTTTGTTTTTACCCAAAGAAACCTAACATGCAACATGGCCCAATTATTTGAAGGCAACAAGTGGAATACCCTAGGGGTGCAAGTGTGAGATGTGTTGTCCATATTTCATGCTTGTTTATCTTTAAATTAGGTCAAACTATTTTGTTCTTTTTATTTGCATACAAACCCTAATTCTAGCATGGTATATTTAGAAAGCGTTTAAAGTGCGAAAAGTAAAATTCCTACACTATTACATCACAATATGGGAAGGGGGGTACAAATGTTCAAATGGGGGGATATTTAGACAAAGAAATTAAATCTAGCTATAACATCATTTTTGGAATATTTACAAATAATTGATTGCATAAATTAAATGGAAAATAAAATAAAGGTGCAAAATGCAAAAAGGGTTTTTATATGTATGAGAAAAAAGTATTACTTATGTTAAATAAATAAAAATAAAAAAATATTATTTTTGGAGTTTTTGTATTTTAAGGGTAAAACCCTAATTTTTATTAAGTAATATATATATTATTTAATTTACACAAATATTTATTTATTATGTACAAAAAATAAAATAAAATGAAATATATTTATAAAAAGTGTTTTTCATGTCAAATATTAATAAAATAAAAAATGTATGTATTTTGTATTTTAACCTAAATATATTAATAAATATATATATATATATATATATATATATATATATATATATATATATATATATATATATATATATATATATATATATATATATATATATATATATATATATATATATATATATATATATATATATATATATATATATATATATATATATATATATATATATATATATATATATATATATATATATATATATATATATATATATATATATATATATATATATATATATATATATATATATATATATATATATATATATATATATATTAATTTCTAAATATGTATTATATATATAAAAATAATAATATTTAATATAAAAAAAAGTATATTTTGCATAAAATATTTTCAAAAGAAAAATGAAATAAAAATCAGAAATGAAATATATTTACATTATTTTTTCTAGTTTTTTTTCTCTAAATAATAATATATATATATTTATGTACAAATGTCTATATAAACAAATAAATACCTAAAAAATGCCAAAATGGTGTAAAAATAAATTTTCATGTTTTTAATATTATTAGCAAAAATAAATAAGTCAAAATGAAAAAAGAAAAGTCAATAAATCAAGCAAATAAATAAAATGGGCTCAGGGGGTGCAAAACCAAAAATATGGTGTGAAGAGAAATAACACAAAAGCCCAGCCCATGAACCTTCTTCTTCAACCTTCAGACAAAAAACATGTCAAAACGCGCGCATGTACTTCACATTCAAACACCTGGATTCTTTGATCTTTTGCACAAACTTCCAACATAAGAAATGTTAAGCATTGAACCACGATTCTAAATATATAAAAAACTCATCCTAACTCTCAGAAATGAGAGAGAATTTTGACATTCCCAAATCCTGACCTAAGTTTTCTGCCATGTTCAGACTCAAAATTCTTGCAGCACACATAATATAAATGAAATCTAATTACATGGGCATGTTCAGGGCTATGAATGTGACATATTCTCTTCACAAATCTAAAGCTAACAATGCCTAATAAGAGAGATACGAGTTCATGAACTTACCTGTTCAGTTGAAGTTCTATCTGGCAATGGAGAAGCTTTCAGTGCAAGGTGATGATTGGTATAGCTTCCTTGATGTCCAGGGATGCTATTTCAAGCTTTACTTTGTCTTGAAACCTTTTGAATCGTGCTATAGCACTTCACCTGCAAATCAGAAAAGTGAAAATGGCCAAAAGGATTAGAGGAGTTACAGGTTGCTTCTAATGCTTTGGATAGTTTGGATTGATGGTAGGGAAGGTGTCTGAAGTGGTTTGGGCAAGAATGCTTGACAGGATTAAGAGTTGGAACTCAATCTGCAGAGGTAGCTCTGTTTTTGCAGTTTGAGAGTGATTTTGACAATGGGGAGGTATTGATGGTCTTAGGGTCGTGCTTCAGCTTGGTTAGGATGATTAGAAAGTGTATACAATATTTGCTTAAGTGTTCTAATGCTGAGATCAAAGTTGTCTTGTGATATGCCACTTTTCTTCACACTTAAGCATACAAAATCCAAGTTGTATTCTAGACAGGTAGAGGACCCCTAATCATGCTGCAAAACTCCTCCTTGATCAGTGTGTTATGCTCATAATCTTGTGCCAATTAGATTTGATCTGTACCTCTTGGATTTGCATTATGACATAAAGCTTGCTTTTGCAAAAATGGCCATTTTGCTTTTTCCATAAATGGATTAAACTTGTATGTAATGCTTGAACTCATAGAACAACACTTTAGCACAATGAACATGCATTAAATTATTGAGTGTTGGATGGTTTAAGGACCTGTAATGTAGCACAAACTAAGCTGACTTGAAAATGGCATAAGTTATGAACATGTACATGACCAATTCAAAAGTGAGTTTTTGCCATATTGTGAAATTCGATTCTCTCAAGTTATGAGGTTGTTTGATGAGTTCTTGGACATTTTGGAAAGCTTGGAATGTGTAATACAATCCATATTTGAAATTCAAATTGAAATTCCAAGTGGAAGTGTATGGAAAATGGCCTTGAAGTTAGGTAGAAAACCTTGCCAAAATAGGTTGAAATTTCACTAAGTTAAGAATGGTTTAGTACCCTTATTCCAAAAATTGTAACTTGAGATACAAGCCTCATTTGGGAAAACTTTGTGAATCAAAGTTGTAGATTATGCAACAAGCTACAACTTTCATGTTTTGACTTTTGCTTGAATCCAAATGAATCTTGGTGAGAAAGTGAGGCAAAGTTGGGAACAAATTAGGGTTTTTCATAACTTAGAAAAATTCTAAGTTATGAAAAATTCTCATTTCTAACCCTAATTTGCATTTTTTGATTTCTTGGTGAACAAGTTTCATGATTTGGCATGTTTTGATGAAAAATGAATCTTGACTCTTGATTTTGACCAAAAAGTCAAAGTTGACTTTTCAGTATACAGTCAAAATTGATCAATTGACTAGGAAATTCAACTGTCAACCTTGTGCATTTGGGATCTTTTGAACTTGTTGAGCCTGTCAAGATAATTCCATGGGGTCCTTGAGTCCATATGTGAGCTTGGTTTGCCATTGGTTGGGTCAAACAGTCAAAAATTGCCTTTGTGCAGTCAAAACCCTAAAAATGACCATTTTGCCCTTTTGGTGATCTGATCAAATTTCTTGTGGAATTGTGATCCCAACCTAATCAAATGGTTCATATGAGTTCATAATGTTGATGTGGGTCAATTTTCATGAGATTTGACTGTCAATTGGTCACAGTTGACTTTTTCCCCAATACAGCTGATTTCTAGGTCAACTGTCCAATTGACTGGGCAAAATTTGGAATCAAGACTTGAAACTTGATGTGGATAAACTTGGGAGTCCAATATGAAGCATGGAAGTCATCTTAGGAATTTTAGGTCAAAACATCTTTGTGCAAACACAAACCCTAATTTGGATCAACAGTGCAAGGAGAAGTCTTGAGCAGATGAAACCCTAACTGGATCTTGATCTTCAGGGACTTGGTGATGAGAAATCAATGAGAAATGGGAGGGCAAATTTTGGGGTACAACAGTAGGCTAGTCTCCTTTTGACTTTTCTTTCCCTTTTGCATACGCATCTAAAACTAAAACTTTCTCTTTCTTTCAAAATTCAAAACACTTTAAAACTACTGATGAGAATCATGCTTTTGCTTAGTACGGGAAATGATAGGCGGGTCTCTTCTCGATCTTATTGTTCTTCATCTCAAGCATATGTGTGGTTCAATTCTCAAATACTCCTTTCGTGACTAAGTAGAAAAATGGCTAATATCTCTCTCTTGAGGTCGACTAGTCATTATCTACAACAAAAATACAAAACAAAATCAAATCTTTTGTGCGCTCGAGCACCTTTCATTAAAAAACCCTTTTCATATAAGGACACGATTAATTTACTTATGTGCTAACGCATAAGTCTCCAAAGGTCGAGCTGCGGCAGAAGGCGGGATTAACTTCGTCCACAAAAAACATACTACAAAATACAAAGCAACTCAAATCTTTTGTGCGCTCGAGCACCATTTCTCTAAAAAACCCTTTTCAAGTAAGGACATGATTAATTTATTTCTGTGCCAACGCATAAGCCTCCAAAGGTCGAGCTGCGGCAGAAGGCGGAATTAACTTCGTCCATAAAAAACACAAAACAAACAAAACATGTGAGCCGAACTACGGTAGCTCTGATTCCTCAAAAAGGATACGTAGGCATTGGGGTAGGGCCCAGGCGAGCACAATTTTATTTTCCCTACATTCTTTTCTCCTTTATTTTGCATGCATTCCCTTTAGCAGTAATAAACAGTAAGCATAGATTAAACACACCCATAAGATAGATAACAAGAGTGGGTACCGTAGAGTACTACGGGCGTGTGGGGTGCTAATACCTTCCCCTCGCGTAACAGACTCCCTTACCCGATCTCTCGGTCGCAAGACCGTGACTTCTCCCTCATCAGGTTTTCTCGATGTTTACCTTTCCCTACATGTGGGATAAAAGACGTTCGATGGCGACTTCATTGTTTTGATGATTTTCAGCCGGTTGTTTCAATGTTGACCAAAAATCTTGAAGTGTGTCTGCATGTAGGCCACAATTGACTTTTGACCTAGTACAGTTGATTTTCAGGAATCTAAGCAGTTGACTGAGCAAACTTGTTGTGCAAGGCATGAAACTTGGCATGGATGGTCTTGAGAACATATTAGGGCAATGGAGATCATTTGGGACCCTTAGAACTCAAACATCTTGATGAAGAATGAAACCCTAATTTGAGGCTCATTGTCTTAGGAGGAGGACTTGTTTGGTAAATCCTTATGCATCCTTGGGCAAGTTGTGGACCTCTAGGAGTATGTTTTGAGTAAAATGAGAGGGAAAATTTTGGGGTACAACAACTTCCCTTGTTCAATCTTCTTAAACCTGAGGATGTAGATTGGTTGTTCTACCTTTCGTGATCTGAAGGGGGGAGATGATTGAACACTAGAGTGCCCAGAAATTTGCACTCGCATGAAGTAACACTGATTGGCAATATCGGGCATGGGCTTGCAGATTCCATTTGGAAGTCGACTGAGAACTGTCAGAGATGGGCTTAAAGATGCCATCTAGAAAAGGTATCAGTTGCATAAGAGATTCCTTTGCGAGAATTCCTGTACTTGCCGTTGAGGAAGACTTCGCTGGGGAATTTTGATTTACGTCCTGGAAAATAAAGTATAGGATCTTCGATTGTCCATTACTCTACTGAGGAGTTAAATCCTGATTGAGGAGGTGGAAGTAAACTGTATATCTGGTCAGGGTCCAGGCTGCACAACGACTTATTAGGGAAATGTGAAATCGACCGTAACTGGTTGGGTCTGGTCTTACAGTGTTGTAAACTGTTGTCTAGAGGTAAGAGAGAAGGAACCTGGATCATAGGGTTGCTTCAAAATGAAAGCCTGAGTAGTAGGGCTATGAGAAGGGACCTAGATAATAGGGTTACTTCAAGATGAAAGCATGGATAGTAGGGCTTATGGGAAGAAACCTAGATAGTAGGGTTACTTTGAGAAGCAAGCCTAGATAGTATAGCTTATGGGAAGGAACCTGGATAGTATGGTTACTTCGAGATGAAAGCCTGGATAGTAGGGCTTATGGGAAGGAACTGGATAGTAAGGTTACTTCAAGATGAAAGTTTGGATAGTAGGGCTATGAGAAGGAACCTGGATAGTAGGGTTACTTCAAGATGAAAGTCTGGGTAGTAGGGCTTATGGGAAGGAACCTGGATAGTAGGGTTACTTCAAGATGAAAGCCTTGGTAGTATGGCTTATGGGAAGGAACATGGGTAAGGTTGCTTTGTGGGGAGTTTGGGTAAAACTGCATCTGAACTGAGAAGGAACCTGGGTAAGGTGGCTTAATGAGGAGTTTGGGTAAAAATGTATCTGAACTGAGAAGGAACCTGGGTAAGGTGGCTTCACGAGGAGTTTGGGTGAAACTGTATCTGAACTGAGAAGGAACCTGGGTAAGGTGGCTTTGTGAGGAGTTTGGGTAAAACTGTATCTGAACTGAGAAGGAACCTGGATAAGGTGGCTTCGTGAGGAGTTTGAGTAAAACTACATCTAAATCGAGAAGGAACCCAGGTAAGGTTGTTTCGTGAGGAGTTTGGGTAAAACTGCATCTGAACCGAGAAGGAACCAATGTAAGGTTGCTTCGTGAGGATTTTGGGTAAAACTTCAGAGGGAACCTGGGTAAGGTTAGTTTAGGCTAAGTTCGTGTAAAACTTCAGGAGGAACCTGGGTAAGGTTGCTTTGTGATGAGTCTGTGTAGGACTTCAGAAGGAACCTGGGTAAGATTGCTTTGTGATGAGTCTATGTAGAACTTCAGAGGGAACCTGGGTAAGGTTACTTTGGGCTAAGTTCATGTAAAACTTCAGAAGGAACCTGGGTAAGGTTGCTTTGTGATGAGTCTGTGTATGACTGCATTGGGTCGTGCAGATAATTACTCTATTTAGTTTCAAGAGCTAATCTTGGACCTGCTGGAAATTATTGATAATAACCATCTTTCCTGAAAAGGTACAGGGTTAATTATATGCGATGCATGAAATGCATTGCATGATGATGTTCTCAAAATAAATGAGATTATGTTGTATGCAATATGTGTGCGCATGTTATGATGTATGAACATGAAATGCTATTGTGACACGTCTGAGTTTGGGAAAATAAATCCCTAACTACTGCTGAAGAGTACTGGAAATTGAATTCTTGACCGTCGTAGAAAAAAGTGGTTCTTCTACTCCCGCTAGGGATGGTGAACAGAGATGACTATGTTGTAGATTTACTCTTGTTTGTGAATAGTCTGTCAGGGAGAGACTCTGTTTGAGAATAACTCTGCGGGAGAATGAGTCTGTTGGAGGATGAACTTCCATAGTTGAAGGGATAAACTCTGTCAAGGATTGAGCTTCTATATTCAGATAAATAAACTTTGGTCGGGAGAAAACTTTATGACCCGCTTGCGATTATGAAATTCGTCCGGGGAATATAGACGTCAGTTTTTCTGAAGGAACTTTACTGGGAAAGTAACTCCTGTTTGGGGAAGTCGATGTTAAAGCTTTAGTTGCCTTTACTCTGTGGGGAGTGTAGACGTTGTTGGGATGCATGCTGAGGATATGATAATGACGTTGCATCAGCACTTTTCTATCCATGTACCTGCTAGAGAAAGTACCTCCAAAGGCTTTGTGGATAGCTTGAGTGTTATCCCAACTCATGAGGTGCTTGGTAACTGCCAATCAGAATGATAAGCCTTCTACTGATAGGCAAGTGACAAGATGACGGGACATAGTCGTACGCTTTGATCCCCAACTTTTGCCTGGACTGTCTTTTTAGATTTTCAATCCACCGGGATACCCTTTTTTTCCCAAGTCGCCTTTTCAGGTTTTTCGACTTGCCGGGTGTACAAATTTTCGTTTTTATCCCTAGTTTTTGCCTAGGCCAGTCAACCTAGCGGGTCTTTGTTCATGCGTAATATTTTCTGACTATGTCCACGTTCACTGGGTATGGAGAATTGTCACTGTCCATAGTAGTAAGTGTTGCCCCACTGCCAGAAGATGTTTGTTTGATTGTACAGGGTTCGTTACAGGAATCCATGTTCAATGCCCCAAGTGATTCAGATGGAGATCTGCCCCTGGTTATTTGGAACTTTCGGAGAGACTGCCCTAGGTGTGTTAGACATCATGTCGTGCCCCTTGCTTGTGGAATACCTGTTATTGGAAGTGTCTTTCCTGCTGAGGTGATTTTGTCCATTGAGAGGATGTTTGTTCATTAAATATCCATTGTGCGGATTTCTCTGCTGTCAAGCAATTAGTCATGTGCAAACAATGTCATTTAAAGAATGCAAAACTCATGTTTGTCTTGAAAAGTTTTTTTTTGAAAATGTGTTTTGTGTAGTAAAACAAAATTTGCAAGAATGTGATATCAACTCAAGATTCATAACAAGTCCTACAGGAGTCAGGATACCTTTGTAATAGTATGCTCTCAAACTAACCCATGCTTCAGCTAGGACTTTTGAGGGTTATAACGTGGCCTGGTTCACGGTTTAAGAAATAAAGGATAAAGGCTTAAAGTTCATTTGTACCCACCCATTCTTCATGATGTCCTTCAGTCCTATGCTCAGTTAATTGTGTGTTTAGAATCCCAGTTGAGTCCTGGAGTACTGTCCTTGATGTTCCGGTGATGGTTTGGATATTGACAGTTTATTTTGAATATGCAGACATCTTTTTTGTCGAGGATTTGTAGGACCTCTTTCTTTTTTTCATTTTGTTATCCCTGTCTTTTGCCTGAACTGTTTCTTTTTGTGATTACGGTCAGCGGGATGCCCCAGTTTTTTTTATTTTCTTAAGTCTCCTTCATAGGTTTTGACTTAATGGGCTTTTATTTTGAGAGATAATGCTTGTCTGTTTTAATGATTATGCGGAACCATCACTATCTTCTGATTCAGAAAGACGTCTTTGAGGCCATTCATTGTGTGTGAAGTAGAAGATTGCGACTGAATGCGCCTCTGAATTAACCGAGAAAACTACCCCGCCCCAGGTTATGATTGAGGGTTTTAATTTGTATGAAAGAAAAACTCCTACTTCTTTGGCTCAAAGGGGTTGACTAGGGGTTATCTTCCTTATAACTCCATTGTTTGGGATTTGAAACAACGTTTGTACATCATCAGCAAGGTTTGTTCAAAAGCATATTGTAGAGATTGTGGTATCATTTTCGTCATCCTCCATCTCAGGCTCTGAGCTTTTAATCGATAGTTGAATATCACGAACAGGAAGTATAAAGCAATTTAAGCATGGTGAAAACAGATTAATTCAAGACAAACATGTATAATGAATTAATGAAATAATAAAGTTTTGACATGACAATAATTGTTCGAATAAGCAAAGAAAATACAACTTGAGAATTAAATGAACAAAAATTATTTCAATCCTAGCCATGTTTTGGAAAGGGAGAATTGATCACGTTGGGAGTCTCGAGAGGGTTGAATTTAATCTCCTTGGCGTCAATTATGTTCTGAATCTTGTATTTCAGCGCCCAACAATCGTTAGTATCGTGCCCCGAGCTACCCTAATGATAAGCACACCTTACATCAGGATTATAGTTAGGAGAAGAAGTCTTAGGGTCCAGATGAGGGTTTATCACCGTAATCAGATTCATCTTCAACATGTGTTGCAATGCTTGTGACAATGGCATGTTGATTTGGGTGAACTGCCTTTGAGGTCTTTCCACCCTTGGCTGATTGTTTCGTTGTTGTGGTCGTTGTGCGCGTGCCGAATTAGAGATCAGCACTTCCCCCACAGATTGGTGGTAGTCTGCCTTGCTACGCCCCTTCTGGCTGTGCACAACATTGGCTTCCCTCTTGCCACCAAATGACTTCTTCTTTGTACTCAAAGAGGTATTTTTCTGGATCTTGCCACTATGGATCCCAACTTTTACTCTTTCTCCAGTCAATATCAGCTCAGTGAAACCAGGTGAGGAGCTACCAATCAAGTGATTGAAGAACGAACCAGACAGCGTACTAAGGAACATATCCACCAACTCCCTATCAGACAAAGGGGGTTGGACTCTCCCTGCCAGATCTCTCCATTTCTGCACATAGTCCTTAAAGCCTTCACTTGCACCCATGGACATACTCTGGAGTTGAGTACGGGTAGGAGCAAGGCCAGCGTTGTATTGATACTTCTTATAAAAAGTAGCAGCCAAATCCTCCCAGTTGCGGACATTGGTTCCCTCCAGTTGATAGAACCATTCAAGTTGAATCCCTGATAGACTGTCCTAAAAGAAATGGACCCACAAGTTCCTATCAGCAGTGTGAGGTTGAATCTTCCTCACATAGGAACAGAGACGAAGCTTGGGACAAGACACCCCATCATACTTCGCAAAAACCGGAGCCTTAAACTTCTGTGGGATGACCACCCCAGATACCAAACCCAGCTCTTCGAAATCCAGCCCTAGTATTCTTTGGATCTCCATTGCGCTCAGACGATCCTCTAATTGTTTGTACCTATCCTCAGCCGGGGGGTACTGTTCATCGTTATAGTCAGATTCATCCTCAGAAACTCTTGGATTAGGGTCTTCCTCCCTTGTTTCGCCCTCTTGGTTCTCCCCTTCTTTGGATGAAGAGGTAAGATCAACCGTTTGCTTTAATGGTCCCCTAAATCTTCTGCCCAAATTCAGGACACCGACAATCTTCTTCTTCTTCTTCTTTCTTTTCTCTTTCAGCATAAGGGCCTTTAAATCTTCCTGCCCCTTGGCCAAGGCCACGAACATTTGCTGAAATTGGGCATTTTGTACCTGTAGATCCTTGATACTTTGTTCAGAAGACATTATTGATGAAATAAACAGCGAAGAAGATGAGAAGCCTGTTATGGTACCTGTTTATGCAATGTCATGGATAATATGCGTATGCAATGATTTCAAGGATCTTACGGGGTAAACAAGAAATGTCAGAAGTTGAAATTTTGCAACTTTGATTGAAGAACTTTGTATCATTGAGAGTCCTTCTACAAGAGTCAAGCTCACCATACCAAGTGGGTCATAGCCTCTGACTCAAGTTGTCGTGTTTTGATCTTTTGATGACATTGGATATAGGAAAATAAATCCCCTTTCCCCTTGCTAGACGTCTGGTTCATCATAACCTGCATCACAGGCCCTCGAGATCCTTGAATTGTTAGTATGATATGTCATGTTATGATGCTATGATGTGTATGCTATGCATCAAGCAAGAATGCAGGGTAAGAAACCAATTTATTAGATTTATACAAACAAGGTCCTGCAAGGAATACAAACAAAGCCCTGCAAGGAGTTCAAATTGTCAGGTAAAAAAAAAGCAAACAAGTCATACAAGTAGCCTTAGGTTTAAGGCGTGCATGAGTTTTAAGGTCATACCCTCTTGAAGCTGGATTGGTTCAACCTATCCTATAAATAGTAACTAGGTTCTAAGGGATCTCAATATCACCGATATTTCCCCCAAGCTTCGTTCAATAGGAGATTGACTCACAACCAAACAAAACTCAGGAGTCAAACCTCAATGAGTGTAGCATCGAGTATCTGTCGACCTTGGGAATATACCAAATTCGGTCATCTCGCTACGTCTTACTGGTCAAGTTGTGCAATTAAAGGTTCTAAGGTCAGTTGATGCTTTATGACACCACGCAGCGGCCCCGTATTCTCCTTGATTGACTCAAGGGCTACTGGTACCAACCAAAGTGTCGCATCAATATAGTTACTGCTTCAACCGTGTCGGTATACCCCGTACAGTTCCCTCACCGTTTATTGCTACTTACCTAAAAGGTGTTCCCAGATTCGGGTGTAGGATCTTCAATAATACCCAAACCAAAAACCCTTGAATATAAAGCAGGCAAAGAAAAACAAGAAAGCAATTTTAAGAATGACCTAGATCCTAAGGTATACCCCACTTATTTAATTCCCCAGCAGAGTCGCCAGTTTTGTGATACGGTGGCAGAACTGACTGTTATACTGGTTTGCGTTTTTTGTTCGCAAATATACGGTAAGCAAGAGTCGCCACCATCTTTTATTTCATCCAACAAAGGAAAAGGGAAAAGAACAGAAAAAAACCTTTTTCGAGATGTTTCTAAGTACGGGGGTAGATTATAGAAAGGGAAGGTGTTAGCACCCTTTCTATCCGTGGTTTTCCATGGGCTCTTAGGTACTTGCTCATTTTGAAATTGCTTGTGTGTATTTTGAAAAGTTTTTGTTTGACTCCGTGGTAACCCTTGTATCTGTCCTCAAGAGTGTGACGAAGTTGTTTTTGAAAACTATTTTGAAAGTGTTTGTGAAAAAGTTTTGTTGTTTTGAGCAAGTACTTAAGATTTTCTACCTACTCGAAAAAGACTGTTCGTTCTCGTTTCCTTTAGACAACGCTATCCTACTATTAAGGAGTAGGTAGCCCCATCGTTGGAGTTTTAAGGGACATTCGAAGGGACAAGTACGGTCACAAAAGCAATGGTTAGGAAGCCTTAGTAGTTACCCTAGAGTCTTAAAGATCTTTCTGAGGCAACATTCGAATGAGTCATTTTTTATCTTTTGGACTGGAGGACGACCACTAAAATTCCCTATGATTCATGACTGTTTACCAAAGGCAACCGGAGTGGGGAAAACCCTAGGAGTGAGCATGTGCAAGTGGTTATTTTTCAGTTTATTTATCTTTGCACAATTAGGGTTATCTACCTTTTTAATTTCATTTGTCTTTCACATACAATCCTATCATCAATCATCTAGCAGTTTATAATAGCATAAAGTAAAAGTGCAAGAAATTAAAGTCCTAACTATTACAAGGCCTCGGGGAGGGGGTTACATAACCAAACTTAGGGAATGAGCAGTAAATAAACCTAAGTTAAAAGCTATTACAAACTTCGAAACAGTTACAATAATGGGAATTATAAATAAGTAAATGCGCGCGAGACAAATTAAATACGGAAACAAATTAGAAGCCTAAAAAATCTAATTAATTAAAAAAAATTGTATTTTTTTTTATTGAGAAAATTAAATATTTGCGAATTAAACCTAATTTTCTAATTAATTTTTATTTACCAAAATAATCAATGTTGAAATAATTAAAATAATTAATTTTCAAAATTTAATTTTAATTATAAAAAACCCTAATTCTATTTTTGTGATTTTTGATTTTTTTTTAAATGATTTTTGTTTTTGTAAAAATAATTAACAAATAATTAAAAACAAAAGAAATAAAGAAAAGAAATAATTTTGGGCCTGATGTTGCTGTTTCCAGCCTGGGGGTGTGAAGAGTTGAATTCTTTAGGCCCAAGATTGTTGGCCCAAAGACTGCGTGTGATCCCATGAGGTTCACCTTTGGAGGGTCATAGTGGACCTTCAATTCTGGGATGCTGGTGTTGTACCCTAAATTTTCCCCCTAACTTTTTCAGTCGCACTTTCATACCATATTTTGTCATTCAGTCACAATCATTAATAAATAGGTTCATTCATCACATTTGCATCCTATCTTTAAGTTTGCTCTTCTGTTATTGACTAACTTCTAATCAAAATACAAAAAATATTTGTCTTTGTCTTTGTATATTTTTGTTTTGTAGGTACCAAGTCGAAGCATCTGACAAATAAGGATTTCTAGTATTATTTTCCTAAAATCTCTATTTGCAAAGAAAAAGAATTAAAGAATTTCATTTTTTCACTGATGCAATCGATTGCTCTTAAAGTGCAATCGATTGCACAACGTGAAAATTAAAAAAATCAGCATTTTAAACTTGTCAAATTTTGGCTCCAATTTTCCTTCACTTTTGAAAGATGTATCATTAATTCAAATTTTAGTGCCAATCTTTCATTTTTAAAAAAGAATTATCATTAATTCAAATTTTGGCTCTAATATTTGAAAGAATTATCATTAATTCAAATTTTGGCTCTAATTTTTGAAAGAGTTATCATTAATTCAAATTTTGGCTCCAAGAATTAATTACCAAATTACCACTAATCCCAATCCTAAAACTCTATAAATAGAGCTCTCATTTCATTCAAATTTCAAGCTTTTGATAGCCAAATCCACCTTGCTAAAAAAATCTCTCAATTCTCTCCATCTACCAAATTCACTCAAAGCTCCATTTTCAAAAAGTTTGTAAGCTTTGCATTGAAGCTTACTAATCTTTGAGCTAAACCTTCATCCAAACACTTTTTCTCCATCAATTCTCTACATCCAAGCTTAGTCAATTGATTCTTGTGGTTGAATTGAAGCAAATTCTTGAAGTTGTTTTGATAATTCTCTAGATCTACCTTTGGTAAGTTGGATAATTCATCTTTCACAATGTGATCTCTTGGTGATCTTTGGGATTGATTCTTTGAGCATTATTTTGTCATTTCAATGGTGTTATTTTCTCATAATTTGATGGAATTTTCGTGCTCAATTGGATTCATGATCATAAGGTGTTTGATGGAAAGTTTGAACAAGAAATTGGCCTTTAAAAATGCTGTTTTTGCTACTGTAACTGTGTGCAATCGATTTGCACTGCAATGCAATCGATTGCACAGAAGCAATTTTGCACAATTTTTTGAAAACTGTACTGTGTAAATCGATTTACACAACAATGCAATCGATTTACACAGGGACATAATGCATTTTTTTGCCTTGTTTTGGGGCAGCTTTGATCCAAAATGCTTTTTCTACTCACTCTTTTTGATTGTTGGTTTGGATTGCAATTTTAAATGTCCAATTTGTTTTTAAACTCAATGGACTTTGTGATGTAGATGAAGTTGGATAAATTTTCATCAATTCAAATCTACCTAAGAGTGAATTATTTAATTCATTTTTGGTGCTTTGGATTAATGATATGTTTAGTGCTTTAATCCATCTAGAGGAGTGGTTGAATTTAAAGATGAAAAGATTTTGAAATGGTGATCCAAATTAGCTTATCATTTCCCTCCCTCTTCATCTTATCCCTTTCTTTTTTAATTGTGCTACATGTTAAGGAATGGTGATCTTTATATCATTTATCCAAACATGAAGTACATAGATTGCTATTGACCGGCCTCAAAATAGGTGTGACTTCTACATAAGTCCACTTACGATTACTTAACATAGCGCTAAATTTTGTCCTGATTCGAATAAATGATCATTCGTGGCCCAAAATTATGATTGCAAGCCCAAGTATGTTAATTTGATCTCTTTGATCCAATAACCTTGAGATTCATTGTGTATAGGCTTTGGTTCTACCAATCCTCTAATGGATCTACAATACCTTTGGTCAACGCAGATCACTTAAACATCGTTGATCATTACATGTTGCCTTGTGAGAATTCCAAAATGGATGATATACTTGACAAAAAGCAAATGCAACTTGTTCTGTGGAGGCTTTGGTTCTACCAATCCTCTAATGAGTTCCAAATGCAAGTTTCAAGATGGTCATTCAACTAACCACTAATTACTAACAATTAACTTTACTTTACGCTTTTATTTTCATGCTTTATGTACCATTTACTTTTAGCATTTTACATTTCATGCTATTTTCATCTTTGCTCACTTGAGCATTTACTTTTATGTCATTTTTATTTTTCTCACTTGAGCCTTTCTTTTCCTTTTTAAAGACACCTAATAATCAACATAAACCATAAAAATCATTAATGATACTTGGACTACATGGTTACTATCCTTTGCATTATGGAGTGATGGACTTCTTGGACTTAGGATTAGAGACTTTGGCCTATCTTGGAGACTTTGTGACTTTATTTGATATTTTGTCTGGAGTTCTTGAGGTTTACCTCAAGACATTGGGTTATTTGTTTGTTTTGTGTGCAGTTTATTGAGATTACGATCTTTGTTTGTAATCTGGAATTCACCCGTATACAGCCGTTACTCTGCCCAATTTTTGCGAAGACTTAAAACACTTGAAGTTTGGTTCTCTCAAGAGGTCTAGTATCTTTGCTTGCTTGGTTTCAATCCAAAGAATGAGAATTCTACATTGGCTTATAATGTCAAGTATCGGCTTCATGTTGGTTAGACGGTTCTCTTCCTTAGCTTTTACCTTATGCTTTAGGATAGTCCCTTCATCTCCTCCCATCTTCTTTAATTTTAAAAACCTTCTCATCTTCTTTCAAAATCTTCTTTGTTTTTAAACTTGAACCGCTTTCATAATAAACCTCGACTTTGTCGAGTGCCTTTTCTTTTAAAACTGATTTTCTTTAAACAAACTTCAATTCATTTAATCATACTTTGACATCTTTCAAAATTAACAAAACAATTCAACACATTCAAACTCTTTTGTGCGCCCGAGCACCTTTTCCATTCAAAACTTTTTTTTCAAGATGAGACATGATTCATTGATAGTCTAGCAACATTCTCCTATCCCTATGGTTATAAAGGTGTCGACTTTTCAACTTGAGTACTAGAGGCGTTCTCAAACCCTCACTCTTGTTGACGCATGGTCCATCTTTCTTACACCTTGTGGGCGTTAGTCGAGATTTCTCTCCTAACAATGACGACTTGTCTCCTTGTTTAAAAACAATCAACAAACAAGTCTTTTCTAGATGAACTACGTGTACCATGATCCCTTATTGCACGAAAGATGGTACGTAGGCACTAAAGGTTCACAACCGCGACGGGTGCAAAAATCATAAAAATATTTCTTTTCTCACCTCCACCATCCATTTTATATACAACACATTTTTATAGCCAAAATATACAGATTTTTCAAAGAGGTTCCTGCGGAGTACCGTAGATGTTTAGGGTGCTAATACCTTCCCTTTGCATAACCAACCCCCTTACCTTGAATCTTTCCCCCTCTTTTTGGGTTATTCGCTCTTTTCCCATTCCTTTGGAAACAATAAAGCGCGGTGGCGATTTTTATTTTGATTTGTATAAAGTCTAGTCAATCCAATGGCTTAGTCTTGCACATTTCTACCGCCACAACTGGATCTGCTTGATGGTGGACCTGGTGGGCAGGATCTTAAGGCGCATAGTATGGACCAGGGCGCGCAACACATTGAATCTGTAGAGAAATAATGAGAAAAATACAAAAGCTCACGCCTGGGATCGAACCCAGGACGTTAGCTTTATACCTCTCCTCCTTGACCAATTGCGCTAGCTTGTTCATTCGTTAATATGATAAGACAAATAAAACATAAAACAAGCAAAATGGTCTTTCCCAAAAACGCGCGCGTGATTCAAATTACCCAATGGGGTTCTGCCACCTAATTATCTTCTTCCCCAAAGCATCGTCTTTGATGCCAACCCTTTACCTACGGACACAACTGTCACTAAAGGCTATAACGATAATTTTTATCCATAACTACAAACCTGCAACAATTAAAAATGCAATACAAGCCAAATAAATTCTAACTAAGGGCATAGGACAGTCATAAATTGTGCCCTGAGTTCATTGGTACCCTTGATCTGCCCTAATTTTGCCTCTATAGAGAATCTCTAATTTGAAGTTTTCAAACCCTAGCAATGGCGTAAGCCTATTCCTGTGCTAAAACTCAAATTCAGGCATTCAAACAGATTCCAAGCATGATTATAAACACATTTATGCAAACAAATTTGATTTAAAATATGTAAAACCAAGAAAATGAATTGAAAGCATAATGGGGCAAACCATGATCTGTATCTTACGATTCTGGAGGCTTTATGACTTGAGAGCGATTTGAATAACTTCAATACACGCCCACGAATAGATTGTTGGTTTTGAATCGCCTTGAATTGCCCTCTAACTCAGAATTCGAACCAGACTTTTTGTATAAAAAAATTGAGTTTTGTTCTTATGATTTTCACGACCCAATCCTTGTTTTTTTGGTTTGGCTGCATTGTGTGCATATATGGGACTGATTTAGGTTAACATATATGGAAGAAATCCAAGGAATAAAGGCATGGCTTTAAGAGGAAAATCAAATCTTGAAAAGTTTCCAAATGTGTATATTTCCTCCCTTTCCAATCTTGCACAAATCTTCTAGCATTATACAACATATTTGAATTATGATTCACTTCAAAATCAAATCAAAACAAATCTTCACTATTTTTATATCATTTATTTGATTTAATTTGGATTTTTCATGATTAAAAATCAAAATAAATCAAATAAATAAGAAAATGATGCATGTAGTGGTTTATGGGTCGTGGACCATGTTAGGAACAAGATGCAAGCATAAAAAGTTGGGGCCATTTGAAGAAAAATGCATTTTGGGCATGGTTGACTTTGTGCAAATTTCCAAAAATGGCCAACTTTGACAATGCACATCTCTCTCAATTTTGACCCTAAGAGTGTGTTCTTGGACTTTTTAGAAATCTTAAGATGTCCTCTAAACAACCCTTTTGGTTTCACCTCAATTGGATCTTCCATGTTCATGTAAGAAGCTTTGACCCAAAAGGTGTTTTTGTTGACTTTTTGAAATGACCTGTAATGTCTGAATTCATATCTTTTCATGAGTGCATTTTTTGAACTTGAGGGCTGAAGATGAGTTGTAGGGAATTTCATCCTCTTCAAAATGAGCCTTGGATAGGAAATTTATGATAAAGTATGAGAAAGTTATGTATGGTCAAAGTTTGGTTGACTTTTCCTATAGAAACCCTAATTTAGCAACTTTTGAGTTTTGATGAATTTGGGGCATTCTTTGAGGAATCATGATCAACCCTTGATCAAATGATGTATGTTAATTAAAAATGTTGATGTTTACCAAAAATCTTGAAGTTTGTCTGCATGTGGGCCACAGTTGACTTTTGACCTAGTACAGTTGATTTTCAGGCATCTGAGCAGTTGACTGAGCAAACTTGTTGTGCAAGGCATGAAACTTGGCATGGATGGTCTTGAGAACATATTAGGGCAATGGAGATCATTTGGGACCCTTAGAACTCAAACATCTTGATGAAGAATGAAACCCTAATTTGAGGCTGATTGTCTTAGGAGGAGGACTTGTCTGGTCAATCCTTAGGCATCCTTGGGCAAGTTGAGGACCTCTAGGAGTATGTTTTGAGTAAAATGAGAGGGAAAATTTTGGGGTACAACACACTTCTTTGTTCATGCTTTTGTTAATGCAATTCCTTGAGATAAACCAAGTTGTGGTTGTACTCAAGAAGACTTTGGCAGTTGTCAAAGTAGATTTGTAATCAAGTTTGATTAGTGAATTAAGACCTCGTTGGAGAGAGGCGAAATCACCTTGGCGGTGGACTAGAATAGTTTGAGATCAAACGAACCAGGATAAAAATCATCGTGTCATTTGCATTGATTTTTAAGATCCCAATTCAACCCTTCTTCTTGTGTTTTTCAATTCTTCAGTTAGTGTTATAGTAGTTGACTCGTTCGTCGACAAGTTGCATGTGTTCGTTGGGATCTTCTCTCCCAATGTATTCTCCCAAACTGAGAGGCTTTTTCTTTTACTTTGGGATCTTGCTTTCCAATATATGAGAACATAAAGGATGATTAGCCTGCACCCAGATCAGTTGATATTCATTACGATTTGATGATGAAGCATAACTGCCCCGGTCTCCGCCCGGACTATGGGGAGGAGAATTATGCTTTCCACCTTGAGAGCAATCTTTTGACTTCTAGACTTTGCCTTCTCTTGTTGCGGATGGCTCCGACCGTGCAAAGCAATTTCTCCTTTAGATGGATTCTTGCACTAAATTTGCCCATGGCTGAGCGTAGTAGAGGCTTTCTTCCAAATTAAATAACCTTTCTTTTACTGCTTTAGAATTTTGTTGTTGGACAATGTTGTAAATACTACTGATCAACTTATTTTCTCCCTGAGAGCCATGATTCTTCTAGAGAATTTTGAAACCGCGTGAGATCTCATGCCGTTCCACAGGAAGTGGAGTTGGAACCCTAAGAGGCGGCGCTTTGACTATTCTTGCTCTTAGTGAAAGAAGGATTAAATCTAGTTGTTGAAAATCCTTGATACCGAAGTTTGTATCGCATGAAGGAGGAATTTTATTCAGTCAACTAATGGTTGAAGGTGCCGCTCATGGAGATGCTAGAGCGGCTTCACGCGATGTCAGAATAAGTAGCTCTTGATCCTACCATTTATATGAATCGACGAAGTTAAAAGTAATAAAAATTGAAGGTATGGAGAACCAATACATCTCTATTGGTGTTGAATTCGATTTAATTGAACACAATTGAATTTCTTCTTCGATTTGTTAGATATTCTATTTTGAAGTTGAAGAGAACTCCATACTGGAAAATTGAACGTGGGTATGGAGAATCATAGGATAAGTGGAAATCAGAAGTTAATTCCCACAGACGGCGCCATTGTTCCATTATGGAACCAAATATGTGAAAAATTGTGGAAGCTGCGACAAAGAAGAGCTTCCAATATGACGGAGCAAAGGTGTATCTACATGGTTAGCACTCTAACGCTCAAGTCAGTATCTGAATGACGAGAGAGTATTTAAATTGCGTTTGAAACTTGTCATATGAAATGGCTCCATTATATATAAATAGGAAAGAGGAATAATTGTCTTGCTATCTTTCTGACGTGAAATATAGAGGACCGTTGGATATGCTTGAGGCATGAATCCCTTGCAGTTGGGTATATGATATTATAATGGTCTGTAGAATATTATAGAAGTCGATTGAGTTCCTGACTGGTACATTAGAATTTGGAATGTTCTGTCTCAAGATGGTCGGATTAATGGATATATGGACAAATCAAAGGAGATATGGTTGATCCAAAACAAGTATAAAATTGGTTAATAGAGTGTATACTTTGGTTTATACATTTTACAATTTAATGTTTGAAAATAATTAATATTATAAATTTTATTGGTTAATAAAGTAGTAAGAGTGGTTAATGAATTATAAGTAAAATAAATGGTTAATATACTGGTAAAAAATATAGATGTGTGTTACCCCTGTAAGGGCAGAGGCACTCAGAGGCCTTAATAGGCGTATAAAAAATAATGGTGGTCAGGGCTTGCCCGTGATGGCGAGAATTCCTCTACGGTGGTGTTTATGGTGGTTTAGAGGACTTGCTAATATGAGGTGAGAGATTTTGTATGTGTTGATTACTTGGGTATAAACATAAGAGTTATAATCTCCTTTTCTCCCGCTGAGGGAGAAGTATTTATAGAGGCGTTTTGAGTCTAGGATTTAGAAAACCCTTATGGGCAACAACCTCTTCCTCATAAATAGAGGAGATTATTGACACTTATTCTTCAAGGAATCATGGAGAACTTCCTCTCCTCTGACCAACAGAAGACAACAAAATTGTTCACCTCATCAGTCCCACGAGCGAGCCCCCTACATGAATATTGCTCAGGCAACATCACTCTTAGATGGGAACGCCGAAGCCGCCATTATTTAAGATTTTCACAAATATAACACTACAGTTAACAATATATATTTTTTGTGGTTAATGCAATAGTGAAATTGGTTGATGACAAAATCATATATTGGTGCTAAAAAATAATTTAAAAATAATATTTTTATAAAAGAATTTGCAAAAAAAAAAAAACATTATTCGCCTTATAAATATTTTAATGGTGTCTTTTTTATATGTGTCTTTTTTTGGTGTCAAGATATCATGACTAATATTTTAATGGTTCTTTTCGATATAATATATACTACTTGATATAAATTATACATAATTTTAGAAAAATCAAGATATAAAAAATAAATATAAATTAAGTTTGTCAACATGTTAAGCTCATAACGTAACCATTATTTGTTTAAGATTCACTTTATATATATATATATATATATATATATATATATATATATATATATATATATATATATATATATATATATATATATATATATATATATATATATATATATATATATATATATATATATATATATATATATATATATATATATCTTCTTTTTTTTTATAAAATATTTGACTAACATATTTTGTAATACATAATATTTTTAACACTTAATTTATTAAGATTAAAATTATTTGAATTGAATAAGGAGTTTAATAATCAAGGGGAGGAAGCGAATAATCAGGTTTAGAGCAGAATTTGGAAGCTCAAAATGACTGAACGTATTTGATCCTTCATTTGGCAAATGTGTCATGAAGGTATCAAAACTAACAAGTTCCTTCAAAGTAGAGGGTTGGAAGAGTCGTATTGTAAGAATTGCCCTGGTGTTGAGGAAACTATTCTCCATGCATTGAGAGACTTTATTATGGCTAGAAAAGTGTGGATTCATTTCGTGTTTGCGAAGAATAGGCTAAGGTTTTTCAATACGAATCTTTCAGAATGGATTGAGATGAACTCCTACATTAACATGGGTCGTACGAAGGATACTCTTTTTAGGGGTGCCATCTGGGTGACACCTTGTCATGCTTTGTGGCTTTGGCGTAGTAAGCACAACTAAGAGCCTAATTTTATGATGCCTATAGAGGTGCACAATCATATAATTGATAGGGTTTTACGGTACAATAAGAGCCATGCTTTAATCCACAAATGTGGCATAAGGAATCATAATACTGTGGCTATCAAGTGGAAGCCATCAGATGATAACTGGGCTGCGTTGAACACCGATGGAGCTGTGGACAAGGAAGGTGTTGCAGGTTATGGCAGAGTGGTTAGCATGTTTTTCTCGCTACCTGGGCAGATGCACTGTGCTCGAAGCTGAATTATGGGGTATTCGGGAAGGTCTTAAGCTGGTCAACTCGAAAGGTTACAAGCGAGTGAAAATTCAAACAAACAACATGGAGGTGTATTGGTGCATGACGAAAGCAGAGGATATCAGTAGGAAAGATTCAGCTCTCCTCAACAAGATTCATTCAAAAGTTGGAAAACTTGACAATATGAAGTGGAGCAACATCTTCCGCGAGGCTAATGGTTGCGCAGATGGAATGGCCAAGCGCTATTTGGACAATTTTAGAGGCAGAATCGACAGGAACATTGAGGAACAGCTCATAGAGTTTTTCTTTACGTTTATCCTGATAGTATTCTTAGGAGTTATCAAGACAATTTGTGTAACACCTCCTTTTATAGGAGGGTATTTGGTTAGTTTTCCTTTTGGGCTTTAAGCCCTCTCTTTGCAAAAAAAAAAAAAAAGATAATATTTTTGAGAATACATGGATAAAATTAAAAGTGAAGATATCCATATTTGTTACAAAATTGAAAAATAATAATTATTGAATATAAAGATTTAAACTAATAAAATAACTTCTTATAACTTCTTATATTCTTATAAAATCATTCCCAAATTAAAGGATAAAAAAGTGAATTTTCATAAAATTTTGTATACTTTTTAAAAAAAATTAATTAAAATTACAAAATTTCTTAAGAATAATAAAATATTTATCAAACAAATTTTTAAGAAAATACCTTAAAACAAATTTACTACATCTATTTTTCCAAGATAGTAATTCCTGAAAATAAATTGACACGTGAAACATACACCTCCTAATTTTTGCTGATTTCATATTTTTAAATAAAATATTTATAAATATTGATATGTTAACTTCACTCAAAAGAGTAACATTTTATTCCACATAAAAAATAAATCAGTTTTTATTGTATTATAAAAGTTTGAATCAAGAGTTTGAATGGGCAAAAATATTCATATTAGAGATTTTATTTGATATCGTTTAAGTATTATTCGAGTTCGATTCTTGATGAAAAATAAATTTGGTCAATAAATCGTCCTTCTTCCTTCTCAACCTCGAAATAAAAAAAAAAGAATTTATTTTACCACTTTTAAAATTTAACACAAAATCTCCCATATTTTCATATTACCTAAAATAATTTTGTTAAAATTTAATAAAAAAAGAAAGAACTGAAAATTTAGTAGTGCAATTGAAAAATTGGGTATGAATAGAAAAATTCAACACACTGTTTTAAAAATTCGGTATGTTTTAAATTTTTTTGAATTTTTTCAAAAAATTCGATAGTTCAATTTTGATAGACAAAAAAAAAATCAAAATAAATACTTTCGGATTTTTTGAAAATTCTAGTAAAAGTTCATAGATTTTTGAAAATCGATAATATATTTCAAAAATTCAATAAAAAATTAATATTTTTAAAAAAATCCGATAAAAACTTATAGAGCTTTTGAAAAATCTGGTAGAAAACTCATATATTTTTTAAAAAATCCAATAAAAATTTACAGAGTTTTGAAAAATTCAGTATTATATTTGAAAAATCGGATTGTTCAAAATCGGTAAATTTTAAAAATTTAGTAAAAAATCTTAAGATTCCCTAAAAATCCAATAAAAACTCGTAAATCTTCCAAAAATCGATTAAAAACTCATGAAATTATCTAAAAATCAGGTAAAAAGTCATAAAATTTTCAAAAATCCAAAAAATACAATATTTTTTACAAACTTAAAAAATCACAAAAGATATCAAGATAAAAGCAGAGCAATTGAAGGGGGTGTCAGATTAAATTTAGGGGGTGAGAATATAAATTCTCTCCATCTATAAGTGAAAATTGGGCCATTATAAGCCAGACCCAAAAAGAAAGGTCCATTATAAATGAAGTAAACATAAACTAGGGTTTGTAGTTCAGATTGCAGCAGCTGAGCGATAGAGAGGATTGGGAATTTTTGCTGCTGAACCTTCTCTTGTGCCGCCTCCACACTTCAACCATGGTACTTCGTTTTCTCTTATCGATTCCTCTGCAAACACTAATTGGAGTTTTCTATCATTGTTGTAATCGATTTTTAGCGAATCTATTTTTACATTTCTGTGCTTAATTTTAACAGATCATATCCGAGAAAAACCGTAGAGAGATCTCCAAATACCTCTTCCAAGGTTCGTTATTTTTGTTCAGTATGGTTTCGTTTTGTTGTGATTTTGTTTTGTTTTTGTGTTTGAATTGGACAAGTTGTTTTTTTTTTTCTTTTCAGAGGGAGTTTGCTATGCTAAGAAGGATTTCAATTTGGCGAAGCACCCAGAGATTGATGTTCCAAATCTGCAAGTGATTAAGCTGATGCAGAGCTTTAAGTCCAAGGAATATGTGAGGGAGACTTTTGCTTGGATGCACTATTACTGGTTTTTGACTAATGATGGAATTGAGTTCCTCAGGACTTATCTCAATCTTCCATCTGAGATTGTACCAGCTACTTTGAAGAAGCAGGCTAAGCCAGCTGGTAGACCATTCGGTGGTCCACCTGGTGATCGCCCTAGGTAATATTGGGGTTTTCTATTTGGTGAGGTTAATTTGATTGCTGTTTTTTTGTTTGTTAATTTGATTTTTTTTGTATTTGAGCAGAGGCCCACCTAGATTCGAGGGAGAGAGGAGATTCGGTGGTGACCGTGATGGATACCGTGGTGGTCCAGGTTCCAGAGGACCTGGTGGTGAGTTTGGAGGAGACAAGGGTGGAGCTCCAGCTGACTACAGGCCTTCTTTTGGGGTAATCTTATTGCATCAGTAGTTAATTTGAATGAAGTTTGAATGTTGTGTTTCTACTGATTTGTCTATTCATTTATTTTCCAAGATTATTTTGATTGTTTCATTTTATTATGTGATTCTGGATGTATCAATTTTGGTTGCTTAAAATCTAAATCAGTCTTTTGCTTTTTGTTTAGTTTTCATTTTGGTTGCTTAAATTCTCATTCTTATAGATTTCGTTGTGTTAAAAATACTTAAAACTATTTCAAAATTTTCAAACTATGCCTATTTCTTTACTTCTCCATTGACTTTAGTTAGATCTTGGTTTTGATCTCTATGATCAAATAAAGTTTGCTTGTGCTATCAAGATTTCTCATCCTTAATATATTAAAACAGAAAACACACTTAGGCACCAAATTTTGAGGTGAATTCTGCCTAAACAGATTTTAATTATATTATTTTCTATTCTCTTTCCAACAAATGTTGTTTAATATATTCATTAATATTTACTTCAACAAAAATCCTAAGTTTTTTTCCCACTTACAATATCTATCAATAATTTGTCCCGTGCATGGCACGGGATTAAAGTACTAGTGTGATACAATATGGCTTGTCTTGTATGTTCTTCTAATTTCAATTGATGATGAACAAGATTAGTGGTATACTAGTGCAAAATTATAAGCTTTTTTTACTTAGCCAAATGAAGTAGTGTAGGCTCATTGCTTACTACATGTTTTGTTGTTTTATATATTGGTGAGGATATGAAGTTGTTATGCACTGTATGAAGTTGTTATTGTTTTGTATTTTTAGTGGAATATCTTTTAATTATGAATTTTTAAGCTTTGTAAGAATCCAAATTCTATTCCTTTCTATAACCATATTGTCCTGATCACATTTTATTCTTCCCATTATTGTAGGGTCCTGGTGGAAGACCTGGCTTTGGTCGTGGTTCTGGTGGCTTTGGAGCACCAACCAGTTCAAATGATGCTTAAATGTTATGATTTCTGCTCCAGTTCATGCAGTTTTGGCTGTCGTTAGACTTTATAGTATTTCCCCTGACATTTTATTTTAATTCATAGTTATTCATGCAATGAAGATTTTGAACTGAATGTTTTTGCTTAGTATTATGTTGATTGATTTTGTTTGGATAATAGATCATGGATGGTGTTGGTAAAAAGGGTTGTTGAGGTAGGATTGAAAAGAGTGTTTCATAAATATCTCAAGAACTTTGAAAAACAATTCTGGTTAGACATGATTTATTAGGCAAAAGTTCAGCACTTTCATGAGGTAGGAATAAACGTTTTCTAGGCACTAAAAAGTGAAACTAATGAATCTTTTTGTTTTCGAAAACTATTTCAATACTCAAAACGGTTGTCTGCCAATTTTTCTTTTAAATTGCTTAAAGTTTAGAGTGAACAAAAATAGGTGTCTAATGCGACCAATTTGATCTTTGAACAAATAATTCCAACTGACTTAATAATTAACCTTTAAAGAAGCATTATTACTCAATTAGAGAAGATGAAAAAGATGGTTGTGGATACAATGGTTGAATTATTTAAAATAGGATGAAATATAGTGAGTGAAATTAAGTAATATTGATTTTAATCTCTTATTAGTAAACGACCTGTGTGTTTCATAAATATCTGGCGTTTGTGTATTCATTAATCATAATTGTAAATTGTAACATTTATATATTTTTTAGTGTAAATATTAACTAATTATTATTAAAAAAGAGAATAGTTTTCAAGTCAATTTTATTTATTTTTTAAATATGTATTGTTTGATTTTATTATTTTATTCTTTTCATTTATTATTTTTAAAAATATATTTATCTCCTAGTGCGAAAGTAGAATGTTAAGAAGAAAGAGGTGGTAGTAGAGGAATTCTAGACGAAGGTAACAAGAAGTGGGGTAGATAGTGGTAAGAAACATGTTAGGTAGAGGAATTCTAGACGAAGGTAATAAGAAGTGGGGTAGATAGAGGTAAAAAACATGTTACTGCTGCACCTCCAGGTAAAGTTCTATATGATAATGGATTCACTCTAATATAGTTATCCTTGTAGAAACTAGAGTTAAATACGATAAAACAAATAAGGTGAGAGACCAACTTAAGTTCAGGGGGAAATACATTGATAACTATCAGGATCATCCGAATGGCAGAACTTGGGTGTATTGGGATGATAGTAGCATCGATGTTAGACTCGTGAGAAGTACTTCACAGATTGTGGGATTATGATGTGAATAGTGATTTTAAATCTTGGATGACAACTATTTATGTTCTTAATCAGTTAGACCAAAAAAAGGGACTGGAAAGATTTGGAGAGTGTGCATAGAAGTCAACAAGGGTCTTGGTTCCTCATTGGTGATTTAAATAATGTGATTAAATTTATGGACATAATTGGGGGTAATCTGTTTATTGAAAACGAGTTTGTTGATCTCAAAGCTTTGATGAACAATGTTGGACTTTATGAGAAAGATAACACAAGTGATTATTATATTTGGACTAGCAATTTTTTCAAGTGCAGTTGAGAGGTTATTGAGCATGATGTGATTGATGCCATCAAAGAGTTCTTTGAACAAAATGTTCTGTACAAAGCTTTTAATGAAATTGTTGTCACCTTGATTCCTAAACACGTTACATCTAAAACCATAAGAATATATAGGCCTATAGCTGGTTGTTCCATTTTTTATAAGATTATATCCAAGATTCTCACCACTAGACTTGGTAAGGTTTTGAGTAGCATCATTAATAAGGCACAAGCTACCTTTGTTCTTGGACATAAAATTCATAATCATATCTTGTTGGCAATGGAATTAATGAATGGATATAATAGAAAGAAGGTATCTCCAAGATGCATGATTCAGTTAGATCTCTAGAAAGTTTATGACATGGTTGATTGGTATGCGCTTGAGAATATTCTGAGTGAAATTGGTATTCCTAAGAAGTTTGTTGACTGGATAATGACAACTGTGACTATAATTTCTTATAGGTTTAATTAACATAAATGTGATGTATACTGATAAAATGGAGGTTAAAAGGGGCATCAGATAAGGGAATCCATTATCCCCTCTTATGTTTGTTATCACATGAAGTACTTGGATAAATTACTTATTCAAATGCAAAAGAACCCAAACTTCAATCATCACCTTAAATGTGAGAGGCTTTATCTAACTAATCTTACATCTGCTGATGATTCGCTTCTTTTTTTCCAGAGGTGATCTAGAATCCATAGAGTTGCTTGAGTCCACATGAGTGAAGATGAACCCTTCTAAAAGCAAAATTTACTTTGGTGGAGTTCCTAGTGATATTAAACTAGATATTTTGAACAAGACCTCTTACCAAGAAGGCTCTCTTCCTTTTAGGTATCTTGGGGTGCCTGTGACCAGTAAGAACGTTTCTATGATCCACTACATGCCTCTTGTGGATAAATTTTTGTGCAAAATTACTCACTGAAGTGCCAGTTTGCTGAGCTATGCAAGGAGATTACAACTTATAAAGAGTGTGTTGTATGCCATAACTTCCTATTGGATACAATGCTTTATGTTTCCTAAAATTGTGCTGCAGAAAATCAATATTGTGTGTAGGACTTATCTCTGGACAAGTGGTAGTATCATCAGTAGGAAGAGTCCTATTGCTTGGGAGAAAGTGTGTAAACCTAAAACAAAAGGTGGTCTTAACATAATGGATATGAATGTTTGGAATAAGATGTTCATTCTCAAGCTGTTATGGAATATTTGTGTCAAGGCTGAAAATCTATGGGTGCAATGGATTCATGGTTATATGAGTAGAACTACTAAACAGTATGATTCTGGGATATTTAAAGCTAATATGCAGCAGAGAAATTCCATAGGTGAAATTCATAGTCTGGAACTGTATGTTGCTGAATGAGAAATTCTATAACAGAAAAGTCTACCATGAATTGCTTCCTGAATTCCCTACTGTGAATTGGTACAATCTGATTATGCATTATAGAGCCAAACCTAGATCTATTATGACTCTTTGAATGACATGCCATGGAAAGTTGGCAACTAAATCAAGACTGTTTCATTTTGGCATGGTTAACAACAATCAATTCTGTGGTAAAGAGGAAACTATCGCCCATTTGTTTTTTGGCTGCATGAAGCTGAAGCAGATTTGGAGAGTTGTTCTAAATTGGCTTCTAATTGAGTGTGTTCCAGGTGAATGGGATGAGGAGGTAAATTGGGTTATTTTGAATTATCAGGGGAAAGGATAGAAGGCGGATTTATTGAGAATGACTCTTGCTGAAACCCTTCATGAAATTTGGCTATTTCGTAATGACATCATTTTTCGCAATAGTAAGGATGATAGAAATATAGTGGAGAACATCATTAATGTGATTGTTTATAGAGGGTGAATTAGTCCCAAGCTTACACCACACATAGCTACTTTGTTGTTGCCTTAAGGTTCATGTTTGCTTTCTTTGTGCAGTTGAGGGCTGGATCCTAATGATTGCCTTATATTATTATTTTTTAATTAATTTCATTTTTAATTCAAAAAAAATATTTATCTCATTTTAATTTTCATGTAGACGCACATGATATCGTTTAGCTAACCTTCATATTTCTAAATACTTAAAGAATAGACGACAATAATAATAATAATAATAATAATAATAATAATAATAATAATAATAATAATAATAATAATAATAATAATAATTAAATGATAATAATTATTAGTATTCAATTAATTTTAATAACTTTTCGTTACTTAAAAAAACTATTTAACCTACCATCATATTCTTAAATACTTATTTTTAATTAATTTATAATAAATATTAACTATTAATTTTTTAATAACTTTCCATTATTAAAAATCTAATACCCTCGTTTTCAATTAATCCTTTTTTTCAATTATTTTTGTTATAAAAAATTATACGAATATATTTAATATAATTTGGTAATTGCTATTAAATTAAATTATGGGTGGAAAAACAGGTTCGGCTCGTCGGATATGCTTATAATTATTTATAATTTTAATTTTACAATTTTTATTAATAAAAATGATAAAATAAAACATATTATACACCAAAAAATATATATTAGTTTAATAACAAATTAAAATTGATAATAATTTGATTAGATTTAATAAATTAAATAATATTATGTTTGTTAAATTTGTGTAGTAATTTAGATCAAATTTCTCCAAAAAAAAAAGTTTCATAATAGATTTGTTGTGATTTCTAACGTGACTAAACATGTAGCATAGCTTTATTTTAAAGATCATGCAACATAGCTTTGATATAATTGAGTAATTACTATTAAATCAGATATGAGTGGAAAAATAAGTTTGACCAGTCGGATATGCTTATCATTTTTAAAATTTTCTTGTAAATTTTTATGGATGTTATTGATATTATATAATTCTATTTAAGTTTTATAAGTCAACTAAGAAGAATGATATTTGACTACATATTTTGTAATTTCATGTGCTTGAGTGAGTAGATGATTTAATCTCATTTCACATTATTTAGAAAAAGCTATACATGTAATACTTTTATTAGAAGGAGTATATTATAT